>JAJUPC010000409.1:0-321236 GCA_023614405.1 Avena insularis
AAAACACACATGCAATGACACTGGTGGATGCATAGGTGGTATGTGAAAAGAACACACATTTCAATGACTCTGGTTGTTGTTACTAAAAAGAACACACATACAATGACACTATTGAATCCATATGTGGATTATGAAAATAGCACACATGCAATGACACTGGTGGATCCATATGTGGTATGTGAAAAGAACACACATGGAATGACTCCAGTTGTTGTTAGTGAAAAGAAAATACATGCAATGACACTGGTGGATCCATGTGTGGTCTCTTAAGAGAACACACATTTCAATGACACTGCTGGATCCATATGTGGTATGTGAAATGAATACACATGCAATGACTCCAGTTGTTTTTACTAAAAAGAACACACATGTAATGACACTGGTGGATCCATAGGTGGTATGTGAAAAGAACGCACATTTTAATGACTCTGGTTGTTGTTTCTAAAAAGAACACACATGCAATGACACTGGTGGATCCATAGGTGGATTGTGAAAAGGGCACACATGCAATGACACTAGTGGATCCATGTGTGGTCTCTAAAAAGAACACACATTTCAATGACACTAGTGGATCAATATGTGGTATGTGAAAAGAACACACATTTCAATGACTCTGGTTGTTGTTAGTAAAAAGAACACACATGCAATGACACTGGTGGATCCATGTGTGGTCTCTGAAGATAACAACACATGCAATGAATGTGGTTGTTGTTAGTAAAAAGAGCACACATGCAATGACAATGGTGGATCCATGTGTGGATTGTGAAGAGAACACACATGCAATGACACTGGTGGATCCATATGTGGTATGTGAGAAGAACAGTCATGAAATGACTCCAGTTGTCGTTAGTAAAAAGAACACACATGCAATGACACTGGTGGATCCATAGGTGGATTGTGAAAAGAGCACACATGCAATGACTCCAGTTGTTGTTAGTGAAAACAACACACATGGAATGACACTAGTGGATCCATGTGTGGTCTCTGAAGAGAACACACATTTTAATGACACTGGTGGATCCATATGTGGTATGTGAAAAGAACACACATGCAATGACTATGGTTGTTGTTACTAAAAAGAACACACATGCAATGACACTGGTGGATCCATAGGTGGTATGTGAAAATAACACACATTTCAATGACTCTGGTTGTTGTTACTAAAAAGAACACACATGCAATGACACTGGTGGATCCATAGGTGGATTGTGAAAAGAGAACGCATGCAATGACACTGGTGGATCCATTTGTGGTATGTGAAAAGAACGCACATGCAATGACTCCAGTTGTTATTAGTGAAAATAACATACATGGAATGACACTGGTGGATCCATGTGGTCTCTGAAGAGAACACGCATTTCAATGACACTGGTGGATCCATATGTGGTATGTGAAAAGAACACACATGCAATGACTCTGGTTGTTTTTACTAAAAAGAACACACATGCAATGACACTGGTGGATCCATAGGTGGTATGTGAAAAGAACACACATTTCAATGACTCTGGTTGTTGTTACTAAAAAGAACACGCATGCAATGACACTGGTAGATCCATATGTGGATTGTGAAAAGAACACACATTTCAGTGACTCTGGTTGTTGTTACTAAAAAGAACACGCATGCAATGACACTGGTAGATCCATATGTGGATTGTGAAAAGAGCACACATGCAATGACACTGGTGGATCCATATGTGGTACGTGAAAAGAACAGAAATGCGATGACTCCAGTTGTTGTTAGTGAAAAGAACATACATGCAATGATACTGATGGATCCATAGGTGGATTGTGAAAAGAACACACATGCAATGACTCTGGTTGTTTTTACTAAAAAGAACACACATGCAATGACACTGGTGGATCCATATGTGGTATGTGAAAAGAACACACATGCAATGACTCTGGTTGTTTTTACTAAAAAGAACACACATGCAATGACACTGGTGGATCCATAGGTGGTATGTGAAAAGAACACACATTTCAATGACTCTGGTTGTTGTTACTAAAAAGAACACACATGCAATGACACTGGTGGATCCATAGGTGTATTGTGAAAAGAGAACGCATGCAATGACACTGGTGGATCCATTTGTGGTATGTGAAAAGAACGCACATGCAATGACTCCAGTTGTTATTAGTGAAAATAACATACATGCAATGACACTGGTGGATCCATGTGGTCTCTGAAGAGAACACGCATTTCAATGACACTGGTGGATCCATATGTGGTATGTGAAAAGAACACACATGCAATGACTCTGGTTGTTTTTACTAAAAAGAACACACATGCAATGACACTGGTGGATCCATAGGTGGTATGTGAAAAGAACACACATTTCAATGACTCTGGTTGTTGTTACTAAAAAGAACACACATACAATGACACTAGTGAATCCATATGTGGATTATGAAAATAGCACACATGCAATGACACTGGTGGATCCATATGTGGTATGTGAAAAGAACACACATGGAATGACTCCAGTTGTTGTTAGTGAAAAGAAAATACATGCAATGACACTGGTGGATCCATGTGTGGTCTCTTAAGAGAACACACATTTCAATGACACTGCTGGATCCATATGTGGTATGTGAAATGAATACACATGCAATGACTCCAGTTGTTGTTACTAAAAAGAACACACATGTAATGACACTGGTGGATCCATAGGTGGTATGTGAAACGAACGCACATTTTAATGACTCTGGTTGTTGTTACTAAAAAGAACACACATGCAATGACACTGGTGGATCCATAGGTGGATTGTGAAAAGGGCACACATGCAATGACACTAGTGGATCCATGTGTGGTCTCTAAAAAGAACACACATTTCAATGACACTAGTGGATCAATATGTGGTATGTGAAAAGAACACACATTTCAATGACTCTGGTTGTTGTTAGTAAAAAGAACACACATGCAATGACACTGGTAGATCCATGTGTGGTCTCTGAAGATAACAACACATGCAATGAATGTGGTTGTTGTTAGTAAAAAGAGCACACATGCAATGACACTAGTGGATCCATGTGTGGATTGTGAAGAGAACACACATGCAATGACACTGGTGGATCCATATGTGGTATGTGAGAAGAACAGTCATGAAATGACTCCAGTTGTCGTTAGTGAAAAGAACACACATGCAATTACACTGGTGGATCCATAGGTGGATTGTGAAAAGAGCAGACATGCAATGACTCCAGTTGTTGTTAGTGAAAACAACACACATGGAATGACACTAGTGGATCCATGTGTGGTCTCTGAAGAGAACACACATTTTAATGACACTGGTGGATCCATATGTGGTATGTGAAAAGAACAAACATGCAATGACTATGGTTGTTGTTACTAAAAAGAACACACATGCAATGACACTGGTGGATCCATAGGTGGTATGTGAAAAGAACACACATTTCAATGACTCTGGTTGTTGTTACTAAAAAGAACACACATGCAATGACACTGGTGGATCCGTAGGTGGATTGTGAAAAGAGAACGCATGCAATGACACTGGTGGATCCATTTGTGGTATGTGAAAAGAACGCACATGCAATGACTCCAGTTGTTATTACTGAAAATAACATACATGCAATGACACTGGTGGATCCATGTGGTCTCTGAAGAGAACACACATTTCAATGACACTGGTGGATCCATATGTGGTATGTGAAAAGAACACACATGCAATGACTCTGGTTGTTTTTACTAAAAAGAACACACATGCAATGACACTGGTGGATCCATAGGTGGTATGTGAAAAGAACACACATTTCAATGACTCTGGTTGTTGTTACTAAAAAGAACACGCATGCAATGACACTGGTAGATCCATATGTGGATTGTGAAAAGAACACACATTTCAGTGACTCTGGTTGTTGTTACTAAAAAGAACACGCATGCAATGACACTGGTAGATCCATATGTGGATTGTGAAAAGAGCACACATGCAATGACACTGGTGGATCCATATGTGGTATGTGAAAAGAACACACATGCAATGGCTCGTGTTGTTGTTAGTGAAAAGAACATACATGCAATGATACTGATGGATCCATAGGTGGATTGTGAAAAGAACACACATGCAATGACTCTGGTTGTTTTTACTAAAAAGAACACACATGCAATGACACTGGTGGATCCATATGTGGTATGTGAAAAGAACACACATGCAATGACTCTGGTTGTTTTTACTAAAAAGAACACACATGCAATGACACTGGTGGATCCATAGGTGGTATGTGAAAAGAACACACATTTCAATGACTCTGGTTGTTGTTACTAAAAAGAACACACATGCAATGACACTGGTGGATCCATAGGTGGATTGTGAAAAGAGCACACATGCAATGACACTGGTGGATCCATTTGTGGTATGTGAAAAGAACACACATGCAATGACTCCAGTTGTTATTAGTGAAAATAACATACATGCAATGACACTGGTGGATCCATGTGGTCTCTGAAGAGAACACACATTTCAATGACACTGGTGGATCCATATGTGGTATGTGAAAAGAACACACATGCAATGACTCTGGTTGTTTTTACTAAAAAGAACACACATGCAATGACACTGGTGGATCCATAGGTGGTATGTGAAAAGAACACACATTTCAATGACTCTGGTTGTTGTTACTAAAAAGAACACACATACAATGACACTAGTGAATCCATATGTGGATTATGAAAATAGCACACATGCAATGACACTGGTGGATCCATATGTGGTATGTGAAAAGAACACACATGGAATGACTCCAGTTGTTGTTAGTGAAAAGAAAATACATGCAATGACACTGGTGGATCCATGTGTGGTCTCTGAAGAGAACACACATTTCAATGACACTACTGGATCCATATGTGGTATGTGAAATGAATACACATGCAATGACTCCAGTTGTTGTTACTAAAAAGAACACACATGTAATGACACTGGTGGATCCATAGGTGGTATGTGAAAAGAACACACATGCAATGACTCCGGTTGTTGTTAGTAAAAAGAACACACATGCAATGACACTGGTGAATCCATAGGTGGATTGTGAAAAGAGCACACATGCAATGACACTAGTGGATCCATGTGTGGTCTCTAAAGAGAACACACATTTCAATGACACTAGTGGATCCATATGTGGTATGTGAAAAGAACACACATTTCAATGACTCAGTTGTTGTTAGTAAAAAGAACACACATGCAATGACACTGGTAGATCCATGTGTGGTCTCTGAAGAGAACACACATGCAATGAATCCGGTTGTTGTTAGTAAAAAGGGCACACATGCAATGACACTTGTGGATCCATGTGTGGATTGTGAAGAGAACACACATGCAATGACACTGGTGGATCCATATGTGGTATGTGAGAAGAACAGTCATGAAATGACTCTAGTTGTTCTTAGTAAAAGAACACACATGCAATAACACTGGTGGATCCATAGGTGGATTGTGAAAAGAGCACACATGCAATGACTCCAGTTGTTGTTAGTGAAAAGAACACACATGGAATGACACTGGTGGATCCATGTGTGGTCTCTGAAGAGAACACACATTTCAATGACACTGGTGGATCCATATGTGGTATGTGAAAAGAACACACATGCAATGACTCTGGTTGTTGTTACTAAAAAGAACACACATGCAATGACCTTTGGTGGATCCATAGGTGATATGTGAAAAGAACACACATTTCAATGACTCTGATTGTTGTTACTAAAAAGAACACACATGCAATGACACTGGTGGATCCATAGGTGGATTGTGAAAAGAGCACACATGCAATGACACTGGTGGATCCATTGGGGTATGTGAAAAGAACACACATGCAATGACTCCAGTTGTTATTACTGAAAATAACATACATGCAATGACACTGGTGGATCCGTGTGGTCTCTGAAGAGAACACACATTTCAATGACACTGGTGGATCCATATGTGGTATGTGAAAAGAACACACATGCAATGACTCTGGTTGTTTTTACTAAAAAGAACACACATGCAATGACACTGGTGGATCCATAGGTGGTATGTGAAAAGAACACACATTTCAATGACTCTGGTTGTTGTTACTAAAAAGAACACACATGCAATGACACTGGTAGATCCATATGTGGATTGTGAAAAGAGCACACATGCAATGACACTGGTGGATCCATATGTGGTACATGAAAAGAACACAAATGCGATGACTCCAGTTGTTGTTACTGAAAAGAACATACATGCAATGACACTGATGGATCCATAGGTGGATTGTGAAAAGAACACACATGCAATGACTCTGGTTGTTTTTACTAAAAAGAACACACATGCAATTACACTGGTGGATCCATATGTCGTATGTGAAAAGAACACACATGCAATGACTCTGGTTGTTTTTACTAAAAAGAACACACATGCAATGACACTGGTGGATCCATAGGTGGTATGTGAAAAGAACACACATTTCAATGACTCTGGTTGTTGTTATTAAAAAGAACACACATACAATGACACTGGTGGATCCATATGTGGATTGTGAAAATAGCACACATGCAATGACATTGGTGGATCCATATGTGGTATGTGAAAAGAAGACAAATGCAATGACTCCCGTTGTTGTTAGTGAAAAGAACACACATGCAATGACACTGGTGGATCCATGTGTGGTGTCTGAAGAGAACACACATTTCAATGACACTGGTGGATCCATATGTGGTATGTGAAACGAACACACATGCAATGACTCTGGTTGTTTTTACTAAAAAGAACACACATGCAATGACACTGGTGGATCCATAGGTGGTATGTGAAAAGAACACACATTTCAATGACTCTGGTTGTTGTTACTAAAAAGAACACACATACAATGACACTAGTGAATCCATATGTGGATTATGAAAATAGCACACATACAATGACACTGGTGGATGCATATGTGGTATGTGAAAAGAACACACATGGAATGACTCCAGTTGTTATTAGTGAAAATAACATACATGCAATGACACTGGTGGATCCATGTGTGGTCTCTGAAGAGAACACACATTTCAATGACACTGCTGGATCCATATGTGGTATGTGAAAAGAACACACATGCAATGACTCTGGTTGTTGTTACTAAAAAGAACACACATGCAATGACACTGGTGGATCCATAGGTGGTATGTGAAAAGAACACACATTTCAATGACTCTGGTTGTTGTTACTAAAAAGAACACACATGCAATGACACTGGTGGATCCATAGGTGGATTGTGAAAAGAGCACACATGCAATGACACTGGTGGATCCATATGTGGTATGTGAAAAGAAGACAAATGCAATGACTCCCGTTGTTGTTAGTGAAAAGAACATACATGCAATGACACTGGTGGATCCATGTGTGGTGTCTGAAGAGAACACATATTTCAATGACACTGGTGGATCCATATGTGGTATGTGAAAAGAACACACATGCAATGACTCTGGTTGTTTTTACTAAAAAGAACACACATGCAATGACACTGGTGGATCCATAGGTGGTATGTGAAAAGAACACACATTTCAATGACTCTGGTTGTTGTTACTAAAAAGAACACACATACAATGACACTAGTGAATCCATATGTGGATTATGAAAATAGCACACATGCAATGACATTGGTGGATCCATGTGTGGTGTCTGAAGAGAACACACATTTCAATGACACTGGTGGATCCATATGTGGTATGTGAAACGAACACACATGCAATGACTCTCGTTGTTTTTACTAAAAAGAACACACATGCAATGACACTGGTGGATCCATAGGTGGTATGTGAAAAGAACGCACATTTCAATGACTCTGGTTGTTGTTACTAAAAAGAACACACATGCAATGACACTGGTGGATCCATAGGTGGATTGTGAAAAGGGCACTCATGCAATGACACTGGTGGATCCATATGTGGTATGTTAAAAGAACACCCATGCAATGACTCCAGTTGTTGTTAGTGAAAAGAACATACATGCAATGACACTGGTTGATCCATGTGTGGTCTTTAAAGAGAACACACATTTCAACGACACTGGTGGATCCATATGTGGTATGTGAAAAGAATCCACATGCAATGACTCTGTTTGTTTTTACTAAAAAGAACACTCATGCAATGACACTGGTGGATCCATAGGTGGTATGTGAAAAGAACACACATTTCAATGACTCTGGTTCTTGTTACTAAAAAGAACACACATGCAATGACACTGGTGGATCCATAGGTGGATTGTGAAAAGAGCACACATGCAATGACACTGGTGGATCCATATGTGGTATGTGAAAAGAACACACATGCAATGACTCTAGTTATTGTTAGTGAAAAGAACACTCATGCAATGACACTGGTTGATCCATGTGTGGTCCCTGAAGAGAACACACATTTCAATGACACTGGTTGTTGTTACTAAAAAGAACACACATGCAATGACACTGGTGGATCCATAGGTGGATTGTGAAAAGAGCACACATGCAATGACACTGGTGGATCCATATGTGGTATGTGAAAAGAACACACATGCAATGACTCTAGTTATTGTTAGTGAAAAGAACATACATGCAATGACACTGGTGGATCCATGTGTGGTCTCTGAAGAGAACACACATTTCAATGACACTGGTGGATCCATATGTGGTATGTGAAAAGAACACACATGCAATGACTCTGGTTGTTTTTACTAAAAAGAACACACATGCAATGACACTTGTGGATCCATAGGTGGTATGTGAAAAGAACACACATTTCAATGACTCTGGTTGTTGTTACTAAAAAGAACACACATGCAATGACACTGGTGGATCCATAGGTGGATTGTGAAAAGTGCACACATGCAATGACACTGGTGGATCCATTTGTGGTATGTGAAAAGAACATACATGGAATGACTCCAGTCGTTGTTAGTGAAAAGAAAATACATGCAATGACACTGGTGGATCCATGTGTGGTCTCTGAAGAGAACACACATTTCAATGACACTGGTGGATCCATATGTGGTATGTGAAAAGAACACACATGCAATGACTCCAGTTGTTGTTACTAAAAAGAACACACATGTAATGACACTGGTGGATCCATAGGTGGTATGTGAAAAGAACACACATTTCAATGACTCTGGTTGTTGTTACTAAAAAGAACACACATGCAATGACACTGGTGGATCCATAGGTGGATTGTGAAAAGAGCACACATGCAATGACACTGGTGGATCCATATGTGGTATGTGAAAAGAACACACATGCAATGACTCCAGTTGTTGTTAGTGAAAAGAACATACATGCAATGACACTGGTGGATCCATGTGTGGTCTCTGAAGAGAACACACATTTCAATGACACTGGTGGATCCATATGTGGTATGTGAAAAGAACACACATGCAATGACTCTGGTTGTTTTTACTAAAAAGAACACACATGCAATGACACTTGTGGATCCATAGGTGGTATGTGAAAAGAACACACATTTCAATGACTCTAGTTGTTGTTATAAAAAGAACACACATGCAATGACACTGGTGGATCCATAGGTGGATTGTGAAAAGAGCACACATGCAATGACACTGGTGGATCCATATGTGGTATGTGAAAAGAACACTCATGCAATGACTCGTGTTGTTGTTATTGAAAAGAACAGACATGCAATGACACTTTGGTGGATCCATGTGTGGTCTCTGAAGAGAACACACATTTCAATGACACTGGTGGATCCATATGTGGTATGTGAAAGTACACACATGCAATGACTCGGGTTGTTTTTACTAAAAAGAACACTCATGCAATGACACTGGTGGATCCATAGGTGGTATGTGAAAAGAACACACATTTCAATGACTCTGGTTGTTGTTAAAAAAAGAACACACATGCAATGACACTGGTGGATCCATAGGTGGATTGTGAAAAGAGCACACATGCAATGACACTCGTGGATCCATATGTGGTATGTGAAAAGAACACACATGCAATGACTCTGGTTGTTGTTAGTGAAAAGAACGTACATGCAATGACACTGGTGGATCCATGTGTGGTCTCTGAAGAGAACACACATTTCAATGACACTGGTGGATCCATATGTGGTATGTGAAAAGAACACACATGCAATGACTCTGGTTGTTTTTACTAATAGAACACACATGCAATGACACTTGTGGATCCATAGGTGGTATGTGAAAAGAACACACATTTCAATGACTCTGGTTGTTGTTACTAAAAAGAACACACATGCAATGACACTGGTGGATCCATAGGTGGATTGTGAAAAGAGCACACATGCAATGACACTGGTGGATCCATTTGTGGTATGTGAAAAGAACACACATGGAATGTATTCAGTTGTTGTTAGTTAAAAGAACATACATGCAATGACACTGGTGGATCCATGTGTGGTCTCAAGAGAACACACATTTCAATGACACTGCTGGATCCATATGTGGTATATGAAAAGAACACACATGCAATGACTCTGGTTGTTTTACTAAAAGAACACACATGGAATGACACTGGTGGATCCATAGGTGGTATGTGAAAATAACACACATTTCAATGACTAGGGTTGTTGTTACTAAAAAGAACACACATGCAATGACACTGGTGGATCCATAGGTGGATTGTGAAAAGAGCACACATGCAATGACACTGGTGGATCCATTTGTGGTATGTGAAAAGAACACACATGGAATGACTCCAGTTGTTGTTAGTGAAAAGAAAATACATGCAATGACACTGGTGGATCCATGTGTGGTCTCTGAAGAGAACACACATTTCAATGACACTGGTGGATCCATATGTGGTATGTGAAAAGAACACACATGCAATGACTCACATTGTTGTAACTAAAAAGAACACACATGTAATGACTCTGGTGGATCCATATGTGGTATGTGAAAAGAACACACATTTCAATGACTCCAGTTGATGTTAGTAAAAAGAACACACATGCAATGACACTAGTGGATCCATAGGTGGATTGTGAAAAGAGCACACATGCATTGACACTGGTGGATCCATATGTGGTATGTGAAAAGAACACACATGCAATGACTCCAGTTGTTGTTAGTGAAAAGAACATACATGCAATGACACTGGTTGATCCATGTGTGGTCTCTGAAGAGAACACACATTTCAACGACACTGGTGGATCCATATGTGGTATGTCAAAAGAATCCACATGCAATGACTCGGGTTGTTTTTACTAAAAAGAACACTCATGCAATGACACTGGTGGATCCATAGGTGGTATGTGAAAAGAACACACATTTCAATGACTCTGGTTGTTGTTACTAAAAAGAACACACATGCAATGACATTGGTGGATCCATAGGTGGATTGTGAAAAGAGCACACATGCAATGACACTGGTGGATCCATATGTGGTATGTGAAAAGAACACACATGCAATGACTCTAGTTGTTGTTAGTGAAAAGAACATACATGCAATGACACTGGTGGATCCATGTGTGGTCTCTGAAGAGAACACACATTTCAATGACACTGGTGGATCCATATGTGGTATGTGAAAAGAACACACATGCAATGACTCTGGTTGTTTTTACTAAAAAGAACACACATGCAATGACACTTGTGGATCCATAGGTGGTATGTGAAAAGAACACACATTTCAATGACTCTGGTTGTTGTTACTAAAAAGAACACACATGCAATGACACTGGTGGATCCATAGGTGGATTGTGAAAAGAGCACACATGCAATGACACTGGTGGATCCATATGTGGTATGTGAAAAGAACACACATGCAATGACTCTAGTTATTGTTAGTGAAAAGAACATACATGCAATGACACTGGTGGATCCATGTGTGGTCTCTAAAGAGAACACACATTTCAATGACACTGCTGGATCCATATGTGGTATGTGAAAAGAACACACATGCAATGACTCTGGTTGTTTTTACTAAAAAGAACACACATGCAATGACACTGGTGGATCCATAGGTGGTATGTGAAAAGAACACACATTTCAATGACTCTGGTTGTTGTTACTAAAAAGAACACACATACAATGACACTAGTGAATCCATATGTGGATTATGAAAATAGCACACATGCAATGACACTGGTGGATCCATATGTGGTATGTGAAAAGAACACACATGGAATGACTCCAGTTGTTGTTAGTGAAAAGAAAATACATGCAATGACACTGGTGGATCCATGTGTGGTCTCTGAAGAGAACACACATTTCAATGACACTGGTGGATCCATATGTGGTATGTGAAAAGAACACACATGCAATGACTCTAGTTATTGTTACTAAAAAGAACACACATGTAATGACACTGGTGGATCCATAGGTGGTATGTGAAAAGAACGCGCATTTCAATGACTCTGGTTGTTGTTACTAAAAAGAACACACATGCAATGACACTGGTGGATCCATAGGTGGATTGTGAAAAGGGCACACATGCAATGACACTGGTGGATCCATATGTGGTATGTTAAAAGAACACACATTTCAATGACTCTGGTTGTTACTAAAAAGAAAACACATGCAATGACACTGGTGGATCATATGTGGATTGTGAAAAGAACACACATGCAATGACTCTGGTTGTTTTTACTAAAAAGAACAGACATGCAATGACACTTGTGGATCCATAGGTGGTATGTGAAAAGAACACACATTTCAATGACTCTGGTTGTTGTAACTAAAAAGAACACACATGCAATGACACTGGTGGATCCATAGGTGGATTGTGAAAAGAGCACACATGCAATGACACTGGTGGATCCATTTGTGGTATGTGAAAAGAACACACATGGAATGACTCCAGTTCTTGTTAGTGAAAAGAACATACATGCAATGACACTGGTTGATCCATGTGTGGTCTCTGAAGAGAACACACATTTCAACGACACTGGTGGATCCATATGTGGTATGTGAAAAGAATCCACATGCAATGACTCGGGTTGTTTTTACTAAAAAGAACACTCATGCAATGACACTGGTGGATCCATAGGTGGTATGTGAAAAGAACACACATTTCAATGACTCTGGTTGTTGTTACTAAAAAGAACACACATGCAATAACACTTGTGGATCCATAGGTGGATTGTGAAAAGAGCACACATGCAATGACCTTTGGTGGATCCATTTGTGGTATGTGAAAAGAACACACATGGAATGACTCCAGTTGTTGTTAGTGAAAAGAAAATACATGCAATGACACTGGTGGATCCATGTGTGGTCTCTGAAGAGAACACACATTTCAATGACACTAGTGGATCCATATGTGGTATGTGAAAAGAACAGACATACAATGACTCTGGTTGTTTTTACTAAAAAGAACACACATGCAATGACACTGGTGGATCCATAGGTGGATTGTGAAAAGAGCACACATGCAATGACACTGGTGGATCCATATGTGGTATGTGAAAAGAACACACATGCAATGACTCTAGTTATTGTTAGTGAAAAGAACATACATGCAATGACACTGGTGGATCCATGTGTGGTCTCTAAAAGAACACACATTTCAATGACACTTTTTGGATCCATATGTGGTATGTGAAAAGAACACACATGCAATGACTCTGGTTGTTTTTACTAAAAAGAACACACATGCAATAACACTGGTGGATCCATAGGTGGTATGTGAAAAGAACACACATTTCAATGACTCTGGTTGTTGTTACTAAAAAGAACACACATACAATGACACTAGTGAATCCATATGTGGATTATGAAAAGAGCACACATGCAATGACACTGGTGGATCCATAGGTGGAATGTGAATAGAACACACACGCAATGACTCGAGATGGTGTTAGAGACAATAAAATACATGCAATGACCCTGGTGGATCAATGTGTGGTCTATGAAGAGAACACATATTTCAATGACATTGGTGGATCCATATGATGTATGTGAAAAGAACACACATGCAATGACTCTAGTTATTGTTACTAAAAAGAACACATGTAATGACACTGGTGGATCCATAGGTGGTATGTGAAAAGACACACATTTCAATGACTCTGGTTGTTGTTACTAAAAGAACACACATGCAATGACACTGGGTGGATCCATAGGTGGATTGTGAAAAGAGCACACATGCAATGACACGGGTGGATCCATGTGTGGTATGTTAAAAGAACACACATTTCAATGACTCTGGTTGTTACTAAAAAGAAAACACATTCAATGACACTGGTGGATCCATATGTGGATTGTGAAAAGAACACACATGCAATGACTCTGGTTGTTTTACTAAAAGAACAGACATGCAATGACACTTGTGGATCCATAGGTGGTATGTGAAAAGAACACACATTTCAATGACTCTGGTTGTTGTAACTAAAAAGAACACACATGCAATGACACTGGTGGATCCATAGGTGGTTTGTGAAAAGAGCACACATGCAATGACCTTTGGTGGATCCATTTGTGGTATGTGAAAAGAACACACATGGAATGACTCAGTTGTTGTTAGTGAAAAGAACATACATGCAATGACCTGGTTGATCCATGTGTGGTCTCTGAAGAACACACATTTCAATGACACTGGTGGATCCATATGTGGTATGTGAAAAGAATCCACATGCAATGACTGGGTTGTTTTACTAAAAGAACACACATGCAATGACACTGGTGGATCCATAGGTGGTATGTGAAAAGAACACACATTTCAATGACTCTGGTTGTTGTTACTAAAAAGAACACACATGCAATAACACTTGTGGATCCATAGGTGGATTGTGAAAAGAGCACACATGCAATGACACTTGTGGATCCATTTGTGGTATGTGAAAAGAACACACATGGAATGACTCCAGTTGTTGTTAGTGAAAAGAAAATACATGCAATGACACTGGTGGATCCATGTGTGGTCTCTGAAGAGAACACACATTTCAATGACACTAGTGGATCCATATGTGGTATGTGAAAAGAACAGACATACAATGACTCTGGTTGTTTTTACTAAAAAGAACACACATGCAATGACACTGGTGGATCCATAGGTGGATTGTGAAAAGAGCACACATGCAATGACACTGGTGGATCCATATGTGGTATGTGAAAAGAACACACATGCAATGACTCTAGTTATTGTTAGTGAAAAGAACATACATGCAATGACACTGGTGGATCCATGTGTGGTCTCTAAAGAGAACACACATTTCAATGACACTGCTGGATCCATATGTGGTATGTGAAAAGAACACACATGCAATGACTCTGGTTGTTTTTACTAAAAAGAACACACATGCAATAACACTGGTGGATCCATAGGTGGTATGTGAAAAGAACACACATTTCAATGACTCTGGTTGTTGTTACTAAAAAGAACACACATACAATGACACTAGTGAATCCATATGTGGATTATGAAAATAGCACACATGCAATGACACTGGTGGATCCATATGTGGTATGTGAAAAGAACACACATGGAATGACTCCAGTTGTTGTTAGTGAAAAGAAAATACATGCAATGACACTGGTGGATCCATGTGTGGTCTCTGAAGAGAACACACATTTCAATGACACTGGTGGATCCATATGTGGTATGTGAAAAGAACACACATGCAATGACTCTAGTTATTGTTACTAAAAAGAACACACATGTAATGACACTGGTGGATCCATAGGTGGTATGTGAAAAGAACACACATTTCAATGACTCTGGTTGTTGTTACTAAAAAGAACACACATGCAATGACACTGGTGGATCCATAGGTGGATTGTGAAAAGAACACACATGCAATGACACTGGTGGATCCATATGTGGTATGTTAAAAGAACACACATTTCAATGACTCTGGTTGTTACTAAAAAGAAAACACATGCAATGACACTGGTGGATCATATGTGGATTGTGAAAAGAACACACATGCAATGACTCTGGTTGTTTTTACTAAAAAGAACAGACATGCAATGACACTTGTGGATCCATAGGTGGTATGTGAAAAGAACACACATTTCAATGACTCTGGTTGTTGTAACTAAAAAGAACACACATGCAATGACACTGGTGGATCCATAGGTGGATTGTGAAAAGAGCACACATGCAATGACACTGGTGGATCCATTTGTGGTATGTGAAAAGAACACACATGGAATGACTCCAGTTGTTGTTAGTGAAAAGAACATACATGCAATGACACTGGTTGATCCATGTGTGGTCTCTGAAGAGAACACACATTTCAACGACACTGGTGGATCCATATGTGGTATGTGAAAAGAATCCACATGCAATGACTCGGGTTGTTTTTACTAAAAAGAACACTCATGCAATGACACTGGTGGATCCATAGGTGGTATGTGAAAAGAACACACATTTCAATGACTCTGGTTGTTGTTACTAAAAAGAACACACATGCAATAACACTTGTGGATCCATAGGTGGATTGTGAAAAGAGCACACATGCAATGACACTGGTGGATCCATTTGTGGTATGTGAAAAGAACACACATGGAATGACTCCAGTTGTTGTTAGTGAAAAGAAAATACATGCAATGACACTGGTGGATCCATGTGTGGTCTCTGAAGAGAACACACATTTCAATGACACTAGTGGATCCATATGTGGTATGTGAAAAGAACAGACATACAATGACTCTGGTTGTTTTTACTAAAAAGAACACACATGCAATGACACTGGTGGATCCATAGGTGGTATGTGAAAAGAACACACATTTCAATGACTCTGGTTGTTGTTTCTAAAAAGAACACACATGCAATGACACTGGTGGATCCATATGTGGATTATGAAAAGAGCACACATGCAATGACACTAGTGGATCCATATGTGGATGTGAGAAGAACATACATGCAATGACTCTGGTTGTAGTTAGTGTAAAGAACACACATGCAATGACTCTGGTTGTTGTTAGTGAAAAGAACACACATGCAATGACACTGGTGGATCCATGTGAGGTCTCTAAAAAGAACACACATTTCAATGACACTAGTGGATCCATATGTGCTATGTGAAAAGAACACACATTTCAATGACTCGGTTGTTGTTAGTGAAAAGAACACACATGCAATGACACTGGTGGACCCAAAGGTGGATTGTGAAAAGCGCACACATTTCAATGACTCTGGTTGTTGTTAGTGAAAAGAACATATATGCAATGACACTGGTGGATCCATGTGTGGTCTCTGAAGAGAACACACATTTCAATGACACTCGTGGATCCATATGTGGTATGTGAAAAGAACACACATGCAATGACTCTGGTTGTTTTTACTAAAAAGAACAGACATGCAATGACACTTGTGGATCCATAGGTGGTATGTGAAAAGAACACACATTTCAATGACTCTGGTTGTTGTTACTAAAAAGAACACACATGCAATGACACTGGTGGATCCATAGGTGGATTGTGAAAAGAGCACACATGCAATGACACTGGTGGATCCATTTGTGGTATGTGAAAAGAACACACATGGAATGACTCCAGTTGTTGTTAGTGAAAAGAAAATACATGCAATGACACTGGTGGATCCATGTGTGGTCTCTGAAGAGAACACACATTTCAATGACACTGGTGGATCCATATGTGGTATGTGAAAAGAACACACATGCAATGACTCCCGTTGTTGTTACTAAAAAGAACACACATGCAATGACACTGGTGGATCCATAGGTGGTATGTGAAAAGAACACACATTTCAATGACTGGTTGTTGTTACTAAAACAAACAAACATGCAATGACACTAGTGGATCCATAGGTGGATTGTGAAAAGGGCACACATGCAATGACACTGGTGGATCCATATGTGGTATGTTAAAAGAACACCCATGCAATGACTCCAGTTGTTGTTAGTGAAAAGAACATACATGCAATGACACTGGTTGATCCATGTGTGGTCTCTGAAGAGAACACACATTTCAATGACACTAGTGGATCCATATGTGGTATGTGAAAAGAACACACATGCAATGACTCTGGTTGTTTTTACTAAAAAGAACACACATGCAATGACACTGGTGGATCCATAGGTGGTATGTGAAAAGAACACACATTTCAATGACTCTGTTTGTTGTTACTAAAAAGAACACACATGCAATAACACTTGTGGATCCATAGGTGGATTGTGAAAAGAGCACACATGCAATGACACTGGTGGATCCATTTGTGGTATGTGAAAAGAACACACATGGAATGACTCCAGTTGTTGTTAGTGAAAAGAAAATACATGCAATGACACTGGTGGATCCATGTGTGGTCTCTGAAGAGAACACACATTTCAATGACACTGGTGGATCCATATGTGGTATGTGAAAAGAACACACATGCAATGACTCCAGTTGTTGTTACTAAAAAGAACACACATGTAATAAAACTGGTGGATCCATAGGTGGTATGTGAAAAGAACGCACATTTCAATGACTCTGGTTGTTGTTACTAAAAAGAACACACATGCAATGACACTGGTGGATCCATAGGTGGATTGTGAAAAGAGCACACATGCAATGACACTGGTGGATCCATATGTGGTATGTGAAAAGAACACACATGCAATGACTCTAGTTATTGTTAGTGAAAAGAACATATATGCAATGACACTGGTGGATCCATGTGTGGTCTCTGAAGAGAACACACATTTCAATGACACTGGTGGATCCATATGTGGTATGTGAAAAGAACACACATGCAATGACTCTGGTTGTTTTTACTAAAAAGAACACTCATGCAATGACACTGGTGGATCCATAGGTGGTATGTGAAAAGAACACACATTTCAATGACTCTGGTTGTTGTTACTAAAAAGAACACACATGCAATGACACTGGTGGATCCATAGGTGGATTGTGAAAAGAGCACACATGCAATGACACTGGTGGATCCATTTGTGGTATGTGAAAAGAACACACATGGAATGACTCCAGTTGTTGTTAGTGAAAAGAAAATACATGCAATGACACTGGTGGATCCATGTGTGGTCTCTGAAGAGAACACACATTTCAATGACACTGGTGGATCCATATGTGGTATGTGAAAAGAACACACATGCAATGACTCCCGTTGTTGTTACTAAAAAGAACACACATGTAATGACACTGGCGGATCCATAGTTGGTATGTGAAAAGAACGCGCATTTCAATGACTCTGGTTGTTGTTACTAAAAAGAACACACATGCAATGACACTGGTGGATCCATAGGTGGATTGTGAAAAGAGCACACATGCAATGACACTGGTGGATCCATATGTGGTATGTGAAAAGAACACACATGCAATGACTCTAGTTATTGTTAGTGAAAAGAACATATATGCAATGACACTGGTGGATCCATGTGTGGTCTCTGAAGAGAACACACATTTCAATGACACTGGTGGATCCATATGTGGTATGTGAAAAGAACACACATGCAATGACTCTGGTTGTTTTTACTAAAAAGAACAGACATGCAATGACACTTGTGGATCCATAGGTGGTATGTGAAAAGAACACACATTTCAATGACTCTGGTTGTTGTTACTAAAAAGAACACACATGCAATGACACTGGTGGATCCATAGGTGGATTGTGAAAAGAGCACACATGCAATGACACTGGTGGATCCATTTGTGGTATGTGAAAAGAACACACATGGAATGACTCCAGTTGTTGTTAGTGAAAAGAAAATACATGCAATGACACTGGTGGATCCATGTGTGGTCTCTGAAGAGAACACACATTTCAATGACACTGGTGGATCCATATGTGGTATGTGAAAAGAACACACATGCAATGACTCTAGTTGTTACTAAAAAGAACACACATGTAATGACACTGGTGGATCCATAGGTGGTATGTGAAAAGAACGCACATTTCAATGACTCTGGTTGTTGTTACTAAAAAGAACACACATGCAATGACACTGGTGGATCCATAGGTGGATTGTGAAAAGGGCACACATGCAATGACACTGGTGGATCCATATGTGGTATGTTAAAAGAACACACATTTCAATGACTCTGGTTGTTACTAAAAAGAAAACACATGCAATGACACTGGTGGATCATATGTGGATTGTGAAAAGAGCACACATGAAATGACACTAGTGGATCCATATGTGGTATGTGAAAAGAACACACATGCAATGACTCTAGTTATTGTTAGTGAAAAGAACATATATGCAATGACACTGGTGGATCCATGTGTGGTCTCTGAAGAGAACACACATTTCAATGACACTGGTGGATCCATATGTGGTATGTGAAAAGAACACACATGCAATGACTCTGGTTGTTTTTACTAAAAAGAACACACATGCAATGACACTTGTGGATCCATAGGTGGTATGTGAAAAGAACACACATTTCAATGACTCTGGTTGTTGTTACTAAAAAGAACACACATGCAATGACACTGGTGGATCCATAGGTGGATTGTGAAAAGAGCACACATGCAATGACACTGGTGGATCCATTTGTGGTATGTGAAAAGAACACACATGGAATGACTCCAGTTGTTGTTAGTGAAAAGAAAATACATGCAATGACACTGGTGGATCCATGTGTGGTCTCTGAAGAGAACACACATTTCAATGACACTGGTGGATCCATATGTGGTATGTGAAAAGAACACACATGCAATGACTCCAGTTGTTGTTACTAAAAAGAACACACATGTAATAAAACTGGTGGATCCATAGGTGGTATGTGAAAAGAACGCACATTTCAATGACTCTGGTTGTTGTTACTAAAAAGAACACACATGCAATGACACTGGTGGATCCATAGGTGGATTGTGAAAAGAGCACACATGCAATGACACTGGTGGATCCATATGTGGTATGTGAAAAGAACACACATGCAATGACTCTAGTTATTGTTAGTGAAAAGAACATATATGCAATGACACTGGTGGATCCATGTGTGGTCTCTGAAGAGAACACACATTTCAATGACACTGGTGGATCCATATGTGGTATGTGAAAAGAACACACATGCAATGACTCTGGTTGTTTTTACTAAAAAGAACAGACATGCAATGACACTTGTGGATCCATAGGTGGTATGTGAAAAGAACACACATTTCAATGACTCTGGTTGTTGTTACTAAAAAGAACACACATGCAATGACACTGGTGGATCCATAGGTGGATTGTGAAAAGAGCACACATGCAATGACACTGGTGGATCCATTTGTGGTATGTGAAAAGAACACACATGGAATGACTCCAGTTGTTGTTAGTGAAAAGAAAATACATGCAATGACACTGGTGGATCCATGTGTGGTCTCTGAAGAGAACACACATTTCAATGACACTGGTGGATCCATATGTGGTATGTGAAAAGAACACACATGCAATGACTCTAGTTGTTGTTACTAAAAAGAACACACATGTAATGACACTGGTGGATCCATAGGTGGTATGTGAAAAGAACGCGCATTTCAATGACTCTGGTTGTTGTTACTAAAAAGAACACACATGCAATGACACTGGTGGATCCATAGGTGGATTGTGAAAAGGGCACACATGCAATGACACTGGTGGATCCATATGTGGTATGTTAAAAGAACACACATTTCAATGACTCTGGTTGTTACTAAAAAGAAAACACATGCAATGACACTGGTGGATCATATGTGGATTGTGAAAAGAGCACACATGAAATGACACTAGTGGATCCATATGTGGTATGTGAAAAGAACACACATGCAATGACTCTAGTTATTGTTAGTGAAAAGAACATATATGCAATGACCTTTGGTGGATCCATGTGTGGTCTCTGAGAAGAACACACATTTCAATGACCTTTGGTGGATCCATATGTGGTATGTGAAAAGAACACACATGCAATGACTCTGGTTGTTTTACTAAAAGAACACACATGCAATGACACTTGTGGATCCATAGGTGGTATGTGAAAAGAACACACATTTCAATGACTCTGGTTGTTGTTACTAAAAAGAACACACATGCAATGACACTGGTGGATCCATAGGTGGATTGTGAAAAGAGCACACATGCAATGACACTGGTGGATCCATTTGTGGTATGTGAAAAGAACACACATGGAATGGCTCCAGTTGTTATTAGTGAAAAGAACATACATGCAATGACCTTTGGTGGATCCATGTGTGGTCTCTGAAGAGAACACACATTTCAATGACACTGGTGGATCCATATGTGGTATGTGAAAAGAACACACATGCAATGACTCAGTTGTTGTTACTAAAAGAACACACATGTAATAAAACAGGTGGATCCATAGGTGGTATGTGAAAAGAACCCACATTTCAATGACTCTGGTTGTTGTTACTAAAAAGAACACACATGCAATGACACTGGTGGATCCATAGGTGGATTGTGAAAAGAGCACACATGCAATGACACTGGTGGATCCATATGTGGTATGTGAAAAGAACACACATGCAATGACTCTAGTTATTGTTAGTGAAAAGAACATACATGCAATGACACTGGTGGATCCATGTGTGGTCTCTGAAGAGAACACACATTTCAATGACACTGGTGGATCCATATGTGGTATGTGAAAAGAACACACATGCAATGACTCTGGTTGTTTTTACTAAAAAGAACAGACATGCAATGACACTTGTGGATCCATAGGTGGTATGTGAAAAGAACACACATTTCAATGACTCTGGTTGTTGTTACTAAAAAGAACACACATGCAATGACACTGGTGGATCCATAGGTGGATTGTGAAAAGTGCACACATGCAATGACACTGGTGGATCCATTTGAGGTATGAAAAGAACACACATGGAATGACTCCAGTTGTTGTTAGTGAAAAGAAAATACATGCAATGACACTGGTGGATCCATGTGTGGTCTCTGAAGAGAACACACATTTCAATGACACTGGTGGATCCATATGTGGTATGTGAAAAGAACACACATGCAATGACTCCCGTTGTTGTTACTAAAAAGAACACACATGTAATGACACTGGTGGATCCATAGGTGGTATGTGAAAAGAACGCACATTTCAATGTCTCTGGTTGTTGTTACTAAAAAGAACACACATGCAATGACACTGGTGGATCCATAGGTGGATTGTGAAAAGGGCACACATGCAATGACACTGGTGGATCCATATGTGGTATGTTAAAAGAACACCCATGCAATGACTCCAGTTGTTGTTAGTGAAAAGAACATACATGCAATGACACTGGTTGATCCATGTGTGGTCTCTGAAGAGAACACACATTTCAACGACACTGGTGGATCCATATGTGGTATGTGAAAAGAATCCACATGCAATGACTCGGGTTGTTTTTACTAAAAAGAACACTCATGCAATGACACTGGTGGATCCATAGGTGGTATGTGAAAAGAACACACATTTCAATGACTCTGGTTGTTGTTACTAAAAAGAACACACATGCAATAACACTTGTGGATCCATAGGTGGATTGTGAAAAGAGCACACATGCAATGACACTGGTGGATCCATTTGTGGTATGTGAAAAGAACACACATGGAATGACTCCAGTTGTTGTTAGTGAAAAGAAAATACATGCAATGACACTGGTGGATCCATGTGTGGTCTCTGAAGAGAACACACATTTCAATGACACTGGTGGATCCATATGTGGTATGTGAAAAGAACACACATGCAATGACTCCAGTTGTTGTTACTAAAAAGAACACACATGTAATAAAACTGGTGGATCCATAGGTGGTATGTGAAAAGAACGCACATTTCAATGACTCTGGTTGTTGTTACTAAAAAGAACACACATGCAATGACACTGGTGGATCCATAGGTGGATTGTGAAAAGAGCACACATGCAATGACACTGGTGGATCCATATGTGGTATGTGAAAAGAACACACATGCAATGACTCTAGTTGTTGTTAGTGAAAAGAACATACATGCAATGACACTGGTGGATCCATGTGTGGTCTCTGAAGAGAACACACATTTCAATGACACTGGTGGATCCATATGTGGTATGTGAAAAGAACACACATGCAATGACTCTGGTTGTTGTTACTAAAAAGAACACACATGCAATGACACTGGTGGATCCATAGGTGGTATGTGAAAAGAACACACATTTCAATGACTCTGGTTGTTGTTACTAAAAAGAACACACATGCAATGACACTGGTGGATCCACAGGTAGATTGTGAAAAGAGCACACATGCAATGACACTGGTGGATGCATATGTGGTATGTGAAAAGAACACACATGCAATGACTCCAGTTGTTGTTAATGAAAAGAACATACATGCAATGACCTTTGGTGTATCCATGTGTGGTCTCTGAAGAGAACACACATTTCAATGACACTGGTGGATCCATATGTGGTATGTGAAAAGAACACACATGCAATGACTCCCGTTGTTGTTACTAAAAAGAACACACATGTAATGACACTGGTGGATCCATAGGTGGTATGTGAAAAGAACGCACATTTCAATGACTCTGGTTGTTGTTACTAAAAAAAAAACACATGCAATGACACTGGTGGATCCATAGGTGGATTGTGAAAAGAGCACACATGCAATGACACTGGTGGATCCATATGTGGTATGTGAAAAGAACACACATGCAATGACTCTAGTTGTTGTTAGTGAAAAGAACATATATGCAATGACCTTTGGTGGATCCATGTGTGGTCTCGGAAGAGAACACACATTTCAATGACACTGGTGGATCCATATGTGGTATGTGAAAAGAACACACATGCAATGACTCTGGTTGTTTTTACTAAAAAGAACAGACATGCAATGACACTTGTGGATCCATAGGTGGTATGTGAAAAGAACACACATTTCAATGACTCTGGTTGTTGTTACTAAAAAGAACACACATGCAATGACACTGGTGGATCCATAGGTGGATTGTGAAAAGAGCACACATGCAATGACACTGGTGGATCCATATGTGGTATGTGAAAAGAACACACATGCAATGACTCCAGTTGTTGTTAGTGAAAAGAAAATACATGCAATGACACTGGTGGATCCATGTGTGGTCTCTGAAGAGAACACACATTTCAATGACACTGGTGGATCCATATGTGGTATGTGAAAAGAACACACATGCAATGACTCTAGTTGTTGTTACTAAAAAGAACACACATGTAATGACACTGGTGGATCCATAGGTGGTATGTGAAAAGAACGCGCATTTCAATGACTCTGGTTGTTGTTACTAAAAAGAACACACATGCAATGACACTGGTGGATCCATAGGTGGATTGTGAAAAGGGCACACATGCAATGACACTGGTGGATCCATAGGTGGTCTGTGAAAAGAACACACATTTCAATGACTCTGGTTGTTGTTACTCAAAAGAACACACATGCAATGACACTGGTGGATCCATATGTGGATTGTGAAAAGAGCACACATGCAATGACACGAGTGGATCCATATGTGGTATGTGAAAAGAACACACATGCAATGACTCTGGTTGTAGTTAGTGAAAACAACACACATGCAATGACTCTGGTTGTTGTTAGTGAAAAGAGCACACATGCAATGACACTGGTGGATCCATGTGTGGTCTCTAAAAAGAACACACATTTCAATGACACTAGTGGATCCATATGTGGTATGTGAAAAGAACACACATTTCAATGACTCAGTTGTTGTTAGTAAAAAAACACACATGCAATAACACTGGTGGATCCAAAGGTGGATTGTGAAAAGAGCACACATTTCAATGACTCTGGTTGTTGTTAGTAAAAAGAACACACATGAAATGACACTAGTGGATCCATGTGTGGTCTCTGAAGAGAACACACATGTAATGACACTGGTTGTTGTTAGTAAAAATATCACACATGCAATGACACTGGTGGATCCTTGTGTGGATTGTGAATAGAACACACATGCAATGACACTAGTGGATCCATATGTCGTATGTGAGAAAAACAATCATGAAATGACTCCAGCTGTTGTTAGTAAAAAGAACACACATGCAATGACACTGGTGGATCCATAGGTGAATGGTGAAAAGAGCACACATGCAATGACACTGGTGGATCCATAGGTGGTATGTGAAATGAACACACCTTTCAATGACTCCAGTTGTTGATACTAAAAGGAACACACATGCAATGACACTGGTGGATCCATAGGTGGATTGTCAAAAGAGCACACATGCAATGACACTAGTCGATCCATATGTGGTATGTGAAAAGAACGCACATGCAATGACTCTAGTTGTTGTTAGTGCAAAGAACATACATGCAATGACACTAGTGGATCCATGTGTGGTCCCTGAAGAGAACACACATTTCAATGACACCGGTGGATCCATATGTGGTATGTGAAAAGAACACACATGCAATGACTCTGGTTGTTGTTACTAAAAAGAACACACATGCAATGACACTGGTGAATCCATAGGTGGTATGTGAAAAGAACACACATTTCAATGACTCTGGTTGTTGTTACTAAAAAGAACACACATGCAATGACACTTGTGGATCCATAGGTGGATTGTGAAAAGAGCAGACATGCAATGACACTAGTGAATCCATATGTGGTATGTGAAAAGAACACACATGCAATGACTCCAGTTATTGTTAGTGAAAAGAACATACACGCAATGACACTGGTGGATGCATGTGTGGTCTCTGAAGAGAACACACATTTCAATGACACTGGTGGATCCATATGTGGTATGTGAAAAGAACACACATGCAATGACTCCAGTTGTTGTTACTAAAAAGAACACACATGTAATGACACTGGTGGATCCATAGGTGGTATGTGAAAAGAACGCACATTTCAATGACTCTGGTTGTTGTTACTAAAAAGAACACACATGCAATGACACTGGTGGATCCATAGGTGGATTGTGAAAAGGGCACACATGCAATGACACTGGTGGATCCATATGTGGTATGTTAAAAGAACACCCATGCAATGACTCCAGTTGTTGTTAGTGAAAAGAACATACATGCAATGACACTGGTTGATCCATGTGTGGTCTCTGAAGAGAACACACATTTCAACGACACTGGTGGATCCATATGTGGTATGTGAAAAGAACACACATGCAATGACTCTGGTTGTTTTTACTAAAAAGAACAGACATGCAATGACACTTGTGGATCCATAGGTGGTATGTGAAAAGAACACACATTTCAATGACTCTAGTTGTTGTTACTAAAAAGAACACACATGCAATGACACTGGTGGATCCATAGGTGGATTGTGAAAAGGGCACACATGCAATGACACTGGTGGATCCATATGTGGTATGTTAAAAGAACACCCATGCAATGACTCCAGTTGTTGTTAGTGAAAAAAACATACATGCAATGACACTGGTTGATCCATGTGTGGTCTCTGAAGAGAACACACATTTCAACGACACTGGTGGATCCTTATGTGGTATGTGAAAAGAATCCACATGCAATGACTCTGGTTGTTTTTACTAAAGAGAACACTCATGCAATGACACTGGTGGATCCATAGGTGGTATGTGAAAAGAACACACATTTCAATGACTCTGGTTGTTGTTACTAAAAAGAACACACATGCAATGACACTAGTGGATCCATAGGTGGATTGTGAAAAGAGCACACATGCAATGACACTGGTGGATCCATATGTGGTATGTGAAAAGAACACACATGCAATGACTCTAGTTATTCTTAGTGAAAAGAACATATATGCAATGACACTGGTGGATCCATGTGTGGTCTCTGAAGAGAACACACATTTCAATGACACTGGTGGATCCATATGTGGTATGTGAAAAGAACAGACATACAATGACTCGGGTTGTTTTTTCTAAAAAGAACACACACGCAATGACACTGGTGGATCCATAGGTGGTATGTGAAAAGAACACACATTTCAATGACTCTGGTTGTCGTTACTAAAAAGAACACACATGCAATGACACTGGTGGATCCATATGTGGATTATGAAAAGAGCACACATGCAATGACACTAGTGGATCCATATGTGGTATGTGAGAAGAACATACATGCAATGACTCTGGTTGTAGTTAGTGTAAAGAACACACATGCAATGACACTGGTGGATCCATGTGAGGTCTCTAAAAAGAACACACATTTCAATGACACTAGTGGATCCATATGTGCTATGTGAAAAGAACACACATTTCAATGACTCGGTTGTTGTTACTGAAAATAACACACATGCAATGACTCTGGTTGTTTTTACTAAACAGAACACACATGCAATGACACTGGTGGATCCATAGGTGGTATGTGAAAAGAACATACATTTCAATGACTCTGGTTGTTGTTACTAAAAAGAACACACATGCAATGACACTGGTGGATCCATAGGTGGATTGTGAAAAGAGCACACATGCAATGACACTGGTGGATCCATATGTGGTATGTGAAAAGAACACACATGAAATGACTCCAATTATTGTTAGTTAAAAAAACATACACGCAATGACACTGGTGGATCCATGTGTGGTCTCTGAAGAGAACACACATTTCAATGACACTGGTGGATCCATATGTGGTATGTGAAAAGAACACACATGCAATGACTCTAGTATTTTTTACTAAAAAGAACACACACGTAATGACACTGGTGGATCCATAGGTGGTATGTGAAAAGAACACACATTTCAATGACTCTGGTTGTTGTTACTAAAAAGATCACACATGCAATGACACTGGTGGATCCATATGTGGATTGTGAAAAGAGCACACATGAAATGACACTAGTGGATCCATATGTAGTATGTGAAAAGAACACACATGCAATGACTCCAGTTGTTATTAGTGAAAATAACATACATGCAATGACACTGGTGGATCCGTGTGGTCTCTGAAGAGAACACACATTTCAATGACACTGGTGAATCCATATGTGGTATGCGAAAAGAACACACATGCAATGACTCTTGTTGTTGTTACTAAAAAGAACACACATTTCAATGACACTGGTGAATCCATAGGTGGTATGTGAAAAAAACACACATTTCAATGACTCTGGTTGTTGTTACTAAAAAGAACACACATGCAATGACACTGGTGGATCCATAGGTGGATTGTGAAAAGAGCACACATGCAATGACACTGGTGGATCCATATGTGGTATGTGAAAAGAACACACATGCAATGACTACAGTTCTTGTTAGTGAAAAGAACATACATGCAATGACACTGGTTGATCCATGTGTGGTCTCTGAAGAGAACACACATTTCAATGACACTGGTGGATCCATATGTGGTATGTGCAAAGAATACGCATGCAATGACTCTGGTTGTTTTTACTAAAAAGAACACACATGCAATGACACTGGTGGATCCATAGGTGGTATGTGAAAAGAACACACATTTCAATGACTCTGGTTGTTGTTACTAAAAAGAACACACATGCAATGACACTGGTGGATCCATAGGTGGATTGTGAAAAGAGCACACATGCAATGACACTGGTGGATCCATATGTGGTATGTGAAAAGAACACACATGCAATGACTCCAATTATTGTTAGTGAAAAGAACATACATGCAATTACACTGGTGGATCCATGTGTAGTCTCTAAAGAGAACACACATTTCAATGACACTGGTGGATCCATATGTGGTATGTGAAAAGAACACACATGCAATGACTCTGGTTGTTTTTACTAAAAAGAACACACATGTAATGACACTGGTGGGTCCATAGGTGGTATGTGAAAAGAACACACATTTCAATGACTCTGGTTGTTGTTACTAAAATGAACACACATGCAATGACACTGGTGGATCCATATGTGGATTGTGAAAAGAGCACACATGAAATGACACTAGTGGATCCATATGTGGTATGTGAAAAGAACACACATGCAATGACTCTGGTTGTAGTTAGTGAAAAGAACACACATGCAATGACTCTGGTTGTTGTTACTGAAAAGAACACACATGCAATGACACTGGTGGATCCATGTGTGGTCTCTAAAAAGAACACACATTTGAATGACACTAGTGGATCCATATGTGGTATGTGAAAAGAACACACATTTCAATGACTCAGTTGTTGTTAGTAAAAAGAACACACATGCAATGACACTGGTGGATCCAAAGGTGGATTGTGAAAAGAGCACACATTTCAATGACTCTGGTTGTTGTTAGTAAAAAGAACACACATGCAATGACACTGGTGGATCCATGTGTGGTCTCTAAAGAGAACACACATGTAATGACTCTGGTTGTTGTTAGTAAAAAGATCACACATGCAATGACACTGGTGGATCCATGTGTGGATTGTGAATAGAACACACATGCAATGACACTAGTGGATCCATATGTGGTATGTGAGAAGAACAGTCATGAAATGACTCCAGTTGTTGTTAGTAAAAAGAACACACATGCAATGACACTGGTGGATCCATAGGTGTATTGTGAAAAGAGCACACATGCAATGACACTGGTGGATCCATAGGTTGTATGTGAAAAGAACACACATTTCAATAACTCCAGTTGTTGTTACAAAAAGGAACACACATGCAATGGCACTGGTGGATCCATAGATGGATTGTGAAAACAGCACACATGCAATGACACTGGTGGATCCATATGTGGTATGTGAAAAGAACACACATGCAATGACTCTAGTTGTTGTTAGAGAAAAGAACATACATGCAATGACACCGGTGGATCCATGTGTGGTCTCTAAAGTGAACACACATTTCAATGACACTGGTGGATCCATATGTGGTATGTGAAAAGAACACACATGCAATGACTCTGGTTGTTGTTACTAAAAAGAACACAGATGCAATGACACTGGTGAATCCATAGATGGTATGTGAAAAGAACACACATTTCAATGACTCTGGTTGTTGTTACTAAAAAGAACACACATGCAATGACACTGGTGGATCCATAGGTGGATTGTGAAAAGAGCAGACATGCAATGACACTAGTGGATCCATATGTGGTATGTGAAAAGAACACACATGCAATGACTCTAGTTATTGTTAGTGAAAAGAACATACATGCAATGACACTGGTGGATCCATGTGTGGTCTCTAAAGAGAACATACATTTCACTGACACTAGTGGATCCATATGTGGTATGTGAAAAGAACACACATGCAATGACTCTAGTTGGTTTTACTAAAAACAACACACATGCAATGACACTGGTGGATCCATAGGTGGTATGTGAAAAGAACACACATTTCAATGACTCTGGTTGTTGTTACTAAAAAGAACACACATGCAATGACACTAGTGGATCCATATGTAGATTATGAAAAGAGCACACATGCAATGACACTAATGGATCCATATGTGGTATGTGAAAAGAACACACATGCAATGAATCTGGTTGTAGTTAGTGTAAAGATGTCACATCCCAAATTTTAGATTTGGTCTTGCATATCATTCATTGCATCGCATCATATCTTACCATGCATTACCGTCGAGTAGAGAGGATCGACGAAACGCTATTTGCAAAACCCCGTTTCTCCTTAAGCGAGTTTCTGCGGGAGGCTTCAGAGGGGCTTGCTACAACCACCCCTGTAGGTTCGAGCTTTCGCTCAAACTTCGACTGAAGGTTGTTCCCCTCGACGATACGAACCCGTAGGCGCGAAAATCGCTCCAATCGGAGTTCGTATGCAAAAGACTCGAACGTTTTAGTAAACCGCCGGAAAACGGTCCGAAAATCCGGACCGATTTCCGAGTTGTAGTCCAGTTCTAGACCGTTTCTGATTCAGTTTTTTTTTTTTTTTTTTTTTTAACGCGTGGGACTTCTTAAAGGCTGCCTCGTTTTCCGTGCCCACCTACCCCGCCGCCAGACCTCCCCGCGACCTCCTCCCAGTGCGTGGCGCCGCGCCGCGCCGCGCCGCCGCCACCTCCGTCGCCGTTTCATCGCGCGTCATTGCCGGGTTCGTCTCGTCGCCCTCTTTCCGTTCCGTGCTCCGCGTCTCCATCGCCGCCGCCAAGCTGCGCCTGCAGATCGCCCGCGTCTGCGCCGTTTATTATTCCGGAGCCGTAGTTGACCGTGTGTGTACTTGCAGGAGTTTCCGCCACGGATCCGATCGTTCCGCCGTCCGGAGCTCGCGGAGTTCGATTCGCCGTCCGTTTCCGGTAAGACAGCAGCCACCGTGATCTCAGATCAGCGGCTTAGATCGTTCGTTGACTGGTCAGCACTCCAGGCGTTGACTAGTCGAGGCCCAGACGTTGACTGGTCGACGCCGATCGATGCCAGTGCCGATCATCGAACCACGATTGGTGGGTCAATTTCGTTAATCCTATTAGTTGACAGATTTCGGTAGAATCTTGTAAATTGCGTAGAAATTAAACCGCTTGGCCAAATTTTGCAAATAAAATATGTACGCGTTCAGTGAGTCGTGTAGAATCTCGTAGTAGCTTTGGTTCAGACTTTTACTGTCAGGTTTAGTACAGTTTAATCAAATGAGTTAATGGCCTTTTTGGAGTAATAAATTCGTAGTAAAAGTTTCGTAGCTCCAAAAATCGCGTATGATATGTCCCTGAACTCGTATGAACGAGGGGAATCTCATCGTGAAATAAAAAGATAGGCTTACAGTAAAAACTTCTGCAGTATTTGTCTAATGGCTTTCTGCAGTGTTTTAATTACTCGGGATGTTTTATAACTCCTTTTTGAGTAATTCCAATTGGTACTGTTTCTTATCAGCGATGCCTATGCGGTAGAATTTTTTCCAGATTTTACAAACAGTATACTACCGGTAGCGAATTATTTAAGTTCTAGCTCTAGTAGTGATCACTACTTTTGGTTAATAGTTTTTCTAGCGCCAAATCTATTTTCCATGCATGTATTCGGTAGTATTATGTATTAGTACTATGTGGTGCAGCTGTAGCACCAATTAAACACCGTTCTTGCATTCATGCATCATCTTTGTTGCATATGTTTGTGAATTGTTTGTTTATGAATGCAATTGTGTCGTGTAGATTGTGTGGAGTGCAACCCTTGCGCGTGTGTGGATTGTTCTTCCGACCGCTACAACCAAGGCAAGTAGATGCTACTTTGTTCATGATATCGTCCTACTATTTTCAATGCATTGTCGTGTATTTTGTAGATGCATGTGTAGGATGATACTATCGCTATGCTATGTCCTATTATGTGGTAGGGTTTTCCTTGTAGATGAACCACCGTTGTAGATGTGCTTAGCCATGCTATGTTGAACGAGGGCTGGGTTACATCATTGACACTTGTTTTCTCAAAGTATTGGTTTGCGAAAACTAAAACAACAATCAATGAATCATCTGGGTGTGATGGGATTGATAATTTTGGTGGTTTCATTGCGGAAAGGCACCCAGGTATCAAGAGAGAATGATTGGCTTCTTTATTGTGTAGCTTACGTGTACAACCATGTGCCAATAATGGAATGGGCGGTTGGTTGGACTTAGTAGGTTGTGGTAACTCGAACCAGCGTATCCGGAGATGTAGAATTTTGGTAGGTTGGACGGTCTTGGCGTCGGGATTGAGGAGCTACTTCGAGCAGTCTCTTCTTGGTCTTCTCCTATCATCACCCAAAATGAGAGTGATGAATGAGCTGGGCTGGCCAAGTCACATGGGTAAAGTGTACTAACCTCTGCAGAGTGTATAATCTAATCGATTAGCCGTGTCCCCGGTTATGGACATCTGAGTTGCTAGATATTGATTCCATGACATGTTTCTCGCTCATTCTAATTTCATAATTGTTTTAATCTTGTTGGGTTAACTTAATTGGGATCTTTTCAAAGAAAATTCAAAACTATTTATGAAAGTAGGACAAATGTATTTGCAAATGCAAGCCAGACACAGCTCCACTTGCCAGATATGCATGTAGTTGTTAGTACTATTGTCTCCTTTACTAGCTCTACTTGCCATACATTCCATGTATTGACCCTTGAGGCTGTTGCGTTTTATCTTGCAGGTTATTCCGATTCTGATTGATCGTTATAGGCCACGGTACTCCACTCGGCACTTGTTCACTTGTGGGCAATTTGAAGATTGGAGGATTTACTCGCTTTTGTTGCTACCTGAACAATTTGAGCTAGCTTTATGCTAAGCTTTTATATTGTAATAATGGTACTCTGGATCTTGTAGATCATGATACACGGTTATTTGCTATGATTATCTATCTTACTCTATTGTGGGCCAATGAACCGATCCAGGGATTGGCATGTCACATAGAGGCCACGGTCTTATCAGAACCGGGGTGTCACAGGATGGTATCAGAGCCCGTGTGTCGACTGTAGGATCGTGACCTAGAATTGGATTAGGAAGCCATAGATTTACTAAAGCCTATATTAACTCTATCTTTCATCTTATGCCTTTCACCCTCGTATATTCTTACCATATGCTATTCTCACACTTTCCTCTTTTACTTGATAGATGGGAGAAGTCAGGACTGAGTATGTCACCATGGAGTCACCAAGGCCCTTTGCAAGGCAGTTAGCTCAGCTCTCATGATCATTGGGATTGCCACTGCCCATGTTCAAGGGAAGAAGGCTGTACACCTACGGATATGGAGAGGATGCATGGGAGATCACTACCTTCATATTCAGAGATGCCGCCTTGCCAAACCCCGTGCATTTGATCTACACCAAGACATACTGCAACTGGGGACTTGGAATCAACTTGGCCATACATGAAGCCCTGTCTCGCCAGTGCCACTATGTCCGACACCTACTGCCAGCAGATTCACCCTACCGTGATTATGGAAGGCGTGATGAAGATGGGAACATTGTGGTTACCCCGGGTGACAGGAACAACATGCCGCTCCGTCGGAGGCACATAGAGGACATGGAGAGAGAGAATGGAGCTCTAGCAGAGAAGGTGAGGATGATAAAGGAGATTGCAGATTTTACTAGCAATGGTATGGTGGTCCAAGGACAGGAGATTGACACTTTGCATGAAGCTGTGGGAGTTCTGGAGAATGCCACGATAGCGGAGATGCAACCATAGCACATCTTCATGGTGCTTTGCAGGAGAACACCGAACATACTGACAAGCGCAAGGGACAATCCGGAAAGGGATCAAACTATTGAAGCTATGACAGCCCAGATTGCCGCTCTCCAAGCACAGCTGAATCCACCCTCTGATGATGACAATGGAGATGATGGCAACAATGGGGATGATGATGACAGTGGAGATGATGATGATGAGGGAGGATGATGATGATGGAGCGATGATGGTGGAGGAGATGAAGCTGCGATTGCAGTTGAGGATGAAGAAGAAGAGGAGGATCCAGAAGAGGTGGAGTTTGAAGTCTCAAGTGATGGTTCAGGAGAGGTGTACACTCCGCCGCCATGGTTGTACCCATGAGCGCGAGCGTAGCGCCAAGGCCTACCTCAAACTCTTCAAGCAATAGATAGAAGTCCACCAATTAGTCCTCGTTAGGCGAAATCGTTAGATTTATTCTCGATCGTTGTGATACTTAGTTAGTGTTAGTGTAAGAGTGTTTAGATGCTTATTTGTGTACTCAATATCTCAGGAATTATTTGTGCAAATTATATGAAAGAGTTATGGCAATTTGGTTACTATACGTGTTGTTTTCGCTGCAGTTTTTCTGCTGATACAGCAGTACTGCGCGATTTTTCATATTTTTCTGGTAACTCGGAAAAATCTGAAAAAAATTGGGCTGATGCGAAACACTCTGTGCCATATGCACAAAAATTGGCTAATTTTCTGACGAGTTTAAGTCAGGCGGAAAAATTCGAACACAACAGAACTGTTCTGTCAGAATTGCTGTTTTGTCGTTTTGATGCTCAACTGTTTAGTTAACCATTGCCAACTCTTGCAAAACTATTTCAGTAGGTATATACTAATAGGATAACACCTGGGATGTTGCTGGATCGCTTGTTTGTTGATGTGTTGCTTGCTTGTGATTATGCGCTATTGTTTGTTGTTGTTTGATCATATGCATGGGTAGAATCCTATTGTCGTAGTTGATTCTTTCTAAACTTACCTATGCTGAACCGCAGATGCCTCCCCGCCGCCAACCCACTGAGTTGGAGCAGCTCATGGCAGCTCAGGTACAGCTGACCCAAGTGATGACCCAGTTCATGGCAAATCAGAACAACAACAATGGAAACAATCAGCCTCGGAGATGCTCTCACCAGATTTACGAGGCTAAGGCCAGCTAAGTTCTCTCTAACGGAACCAATGGTTGCTCTCATTGGTTGCGTTCAGTCAACAAGGATCTAATGTTGCTTCGGATGCTGATGCTGAGAAGGTGAGGTTACCGCTCACCTCTTGGAGGGACCAACGCTTCTTGGTGGGACACATTTCAGATCACCCACCCTCGAATACCGTGACTTGGGCTATGTTTGAGGAAGGTTTCAGGACCGACCACGTGTCTTCAGGAGTTAGCCTGAAGAGGAAAGAGTTCATAACTTGCGCCAAACCAATCGCACCGTGGCGAGTACATTGAGGAGTTCAACAACCTGTCCCGTTATGCACTGAGGATGTTGACACCGATGCAAAAGAAGGAGAGATTCCTGGATGGCCTCAGTGATGAGCTTTCAGTGCAGCTACTTGTGGTTTACTGCCCCACTTTCCAGGAGCTCATGGACAAGGCCAGAATCTTGGAAGGGAAGCACAAGCAAGTGGAAAGCCGCAAGAGAAAGAACAACAATCACCACTCTGGTTCACACCACAAGACTCGCACTTCGTATGATGGATACTCCAAACATGGAGGAAGTGACCATGGGAACCATGACCACCGCGATGGACATCATCATGACAACCATAGGAGCAGTCACCACAGCCACAAGGGAGGACACTCTCACCACTCTGGAGGACATGGTGGACATGACCGCAACCGTGATCGCAATTTTGTGAAGAAGGATCTGAGTGAGGTGACATGCTTCAAGTGCAAGCGGAAGGACACTATCTTGACAAGCGTCCAGGAGAGGAAAGGACTGAAGCCAACCAACGGTGAGAAGGCCAGTGAACCACATGAATGTGGAGGAGATTCAGATGAGCTGACCTTGTGATTGGTAAGTTCCCAATCAACGCTTACCTGCACTTATACTTTTGATCTTGGTGCATCGCATTCCTTCATATCAAAGGCATTTGTGGATAAGTATAAGTTACCTCTGAGTCTATGAAAAGGGCTATTAGAGTGAGTTCACGGAGGAGATATGATAGCTAAGCGGGATGCGACTTGACTGTGAGGATTGGAACACACAACTTCATTGCACATTTGGTAGTGTTGGAATCATAGGGATTAGACGTTATTCAGGTATGGATTGGATGTCTATGCATGAGGGACACATAGATTGTGCACGAGCTGTTTCACTCAAAACCAGTGATGGTAAGAGGATTAGATTCAAGTCGGCCCGCGACTAGGAAGGTGTAAGCTGAATTCTCTTAAGGGGTTAGCATGGATCTTGTGCCGGTGATTAGGGATTACCCGCGTGTTTCCGGAAGAACTGCCAGGAATGCCACCTGACAGGGATGTAGAGTTTCTTATCGACCTGGTGCCGGGAACAGGACCAATAGCAAAGAAACCATATAAGATGGATGTCGATGAGCTGAAGGAATTGAAGAAAGCGATTGAAGGAACAAGCTGGAAAAGGATTCATTCAGCCTAGTGCGTCGTCATGGTGAGCAACTGTTCTATTTGTGGAGAAGAAAGACAGCACCAAGAGATTAGTGGTGGACTATCGTTCTCTGAATGAGGTAACCATCAAGAACAAGTACCCTCTGCCGCACATAAATGATTTATTTGATCACCTGGAAGGAGCAAAGGTGTTCAGCAAGATTGATCTGCGATCAGGCGACTTTCAATTGAAGATCCGGAAGGAGGATGTACCAAAAACCGCCTTCACCACTAGGTATGGTTTATACGAGTATCTGATTATGTCATTTGGACTAACGAATGCCCGGCATATTTCATGACCATGATGAACAAGGTATTTATGGAGTACTTGGACAAGTTCAGTGGTGTTTATTGATGACATCGATATATTCCAAGGATGATCTTTGAGCATGAGAAGCATCTGCGACTAATTATGGAGAAGTGAGGGAACACAAAATGTATGCCAAATTCAGCAAGTGTGAATTCTGGCTTAACATGTGGATTTCTTGGACACGTAGTGTCGGGAGAAGAGTCATTGTTGATCCAAGCAAAGTGACTGCAGTGTGAGTGGGAAGCACCCAAGAATGCGGAGAGATTGAGCTTTTGGGACTTGCTGGATATTACCGAAGGTTCATAGAAAACTTTTCCAAGATTGCTAAGCCGATGACTGAACTTGAAGAAGGAGAGGAAGTTTGAATGGTCGGACGTATGTGAAGCCAGCTTTCGGAAGCGTCGACTAATAACTGCGCTGCATGTTTACCAGATCTTGAAGGGTTTCCAAGTGTCTTGTGATGCTTCACGACAAGGACTTGGGAGTGTCTTGATGCAAGATGGGAGAGTAGTGTCATATGCCTCGCGACAACTCAAGCACCATGAGCGGAATTACCCCACACGACTTGGAGTTAGCGTCGGTGGTTCATGCGCTCAAGGTATGGAGGCATTACTTAATGGGAAAACAACTGTGATGTGTACACCGACCACAAGAGCCTGAAGTACATATTTACAAAGGAACTGAACATGAGACAAAGGAGATGGTTGGAACTTATCAAGGATTATGATATGAATCTGCAATACCACCAGAAAGGCCAATGTAGTAGCGTATGCTCACGCCGGAAGGTTTATGCCAATGGATTGACAATTGGTGAATTGCCTGAGGATTTGTGCAAGCAATTCAATGACATTAGACTGGAGGTAGTATCTGAAGGGTACTTAGCAACAATGGAAGTCCAACCGACGCTTCAAGACAGAATCAAGAAGGCTCAAGTGGGAGACAAGGAAATAGAAGAAATAAAGGAGAAGATGAAGGAGAACCGGGAAAAGGATATTCGCGAGGATGAGCATGGTACCTTGTGGTATGGAGATCGTTTGTGTGTTCCCAACGATCCTGAGATAAGGAAGTTGATTTTGCAGGAAGCTCATGACTCGCCATATTCCATACATCCGGGCAACACAAAGATGTATATGGATTTGAAGAGCAGATTTTGGTGGAACAACATGAAGGGAGATATCGCCAAGCATATTGCCCTATGTGATGTATGTAGCCAGTGAAGGCGTAACACCGGAAGCAGCCAGGATTGCTACAGCTCGTTACTGTGCGGATTGGAAATGGGATAGAGTGGGAATGGACTTTATCACAGGGCGCCCAGACCAGGTCGGGATATGACTCTATTTGGGTAGTGGTCGACCATTTGACCAAGGTAGCCCATTTTATACCGTAAAGACGACCTATCTGAGTGCAAAGTTGGCCAAGATTTACATGGACAGGATTGTGTGCCTACGGAGTTCCCAAGAGTATCGTGTCGATAGAGGCACCAATTTACCTCACACTTCTGGCGCCCAATTGCACGAGTCACTTGGTACTAGATTGAGTTTAGCACATTTCACCTAAGCAGATGGACAGACCGAGAGGGTGAATCAGATTTTGGAGGACATGCTAAGAGCTTGCGCCTTGGCTCACGGTTCTAGTTGGGATGAGAATTTGCCTTATGCCGAGTTTTCCTACAACAACAGCTATCAAACCATCATCAAGACGTCACTGTTCGACGTCTTTGTATGGAAGCAGTGCGAACACCATTGCTATGGGATGGAGTAGGAGAACGTCGGTTGTTTGGACCTGATTTGATCAAGGATCTTTGAGGAAAAGGTTGCCTTGATTAAGGACAGTGAAGGTAGCACAATCAAGGCGGAAGAGCTACGCTGATGCCAAACGCAAGGAAGTGGTGTATGAGATTGGTGATAGAGCGTACCTCGAGTATATCGCCACTTCGAGGAATCAAGAGATTTGGAATTAAGGGTAAGCTGGCACCTCGATTCATTGGACCGTATCGAGTTTTAGCACGCAAGGGAGAAGTTGCCTATCAGTTGGAGTTGCCAGAGACTCTGTCTGCTGTTCACGATGTGTTCCACGTGTCACAGCTAAAGAAGTGCCATCCGGAGATGGTGGATACACCATTGAGAGACACTGTACCACTAGAGGAGGTTCAGCTTGAAAATGACTTGACCTATGAGGAGAAACCGGTCAAGATTCTGGAGACAGCAGAAAGGACTACCCGTACCAAGACAATCAAGTTTTGCAAGGTGCAGTGGAGTCACCACACCGAAGAGGAAGCTACTTCGGAGCGTGAAGATGACATCCGAGAGGACTATCCACACCTATTTGCTAGCCGCGCCGAATCTCGAGGACGAGATTCATCTTAAGGGGGTTAGTCTTGTCACATCCCAAATTTTAGATTTGGTCTTGCATATCATTCATTGCATCGCATCATATCTTACCATGCATTACCGTCGAGTAGAGAGGATCGACGAAACGCTATTTGCAAAACCCCGTTTCTCCTTCGCTCGAAGTTTCTGCGGGAGGCTTCAGAGGGGCTTGCTACAACCACCCCTGTAGGTTCGAGCTTTCGCTCAAACTTCGACTGAAGGTTGTTCCCCTCGACGATACAAACCCGTAGGCGCGAAAATCGCTCCAATCGGAGTTCGTATGCAAAAGACTCGAACGTTTTAGTAAACCGCCGGAAAACGGTCCGAAAATCCGGACCGATTTCCGAGTTGTAGTCCAGTTCTGGACCGTTTCTGATTCAGTTTTTTTTTTTTTTTTTTTTTTAAAGCGGGGGACTTCTTAAAGGCTGCCTCGTTTTCCGTGCCCACCTCCCCCGCCGCCAGACCTCCTCGCGACCTCCTCTGGTGCAGCCGCGCCGCCGCGCCTCGCCGCCGCCCACCCTCCGCCGCCGTTAAATCGCCGCGTCTGTTCGGGTTCGTCTCGCCCTCTTTCCGTTCCGTGCTCCGCGTCTCCATCCGCCGCGCCACCGCTGCGCCGCAGATCGCCACGACGCTGCACGCGTTATTATTCGAGCCGTAGTTGACCGTGTGTGTACTGCAGGAGTTTCACGCCACGGATCCGATCGTTGCCGCCGTCCGGAGCTCGCCGGAGTTCGATTCGCCGTCCGCTTCGGTAAGACAGCAGCCACCGTCGGATCTCAGATCAGCGGCTTAGATCGCTCGTTGACTGGTCAGCACTCGAGACGTTGACTAGTCAGAGGCCCCGACGTTGACTGGTCGACGCCGTCGCCTTGATCGTATACGCTTGACTGGGTCAATTTCGTTAATCCTATTAGTTGACAGATTTCGGTAGAATTTTGTAAATTGCGTAGAAATTAAACCGCTTGGCCAAATTTTGCAAATAAAATATGTACGCGTTCAGTGAGTCGTTTAGAATCTCGCAGTAGCTTTGGTTCAGACTTTTACTGTCAGGTTTAGTACAGTTTAATCAAATGAGTTAATGGCCTTTTCGGAGTAATAAATTCGTAGTAAAAGTTTCGTAGCTCCAAAAATCGCGTATGATATGTCCCTGAACTCGTATGAACGAGGGGAATCTCATCGTGAAATAAAAAGATAGGCTTACAGTAAAAACTTCTGCAGTATTTGTCTAATGGCTTTCTGCAGTGTTTTAATTACTCGGGATGTTTTATAACTCCTTTTTGAGTAATTCCAATTGGTACTGTTTCTTATCAGCGATGCCTATGCGGTAGAATTTTTCCCAGATTTTACAAACAGTACTACCGGTAGCGAATTATTTAAGTTCTAGCTCTAGTAGTGATCACTACTTTTGGTTAATAGTTTTTCTAGCGCCAAATCTATTTTCCATGCATGTATTCGGTAGTATTATGTATTAGTACTATGTGGTGCAGCTGTAGCACCAATTCGCTTGCCGTTCTTGCATTCATGCATCATCTTTGTTGCATATGTTTGTGAATTGTTTGTTTATGAATGCAATTGTGTCGTGTAGATTGTGTGGAGTGCAACCCTTGCGCGTGTGTGGATTGTTCTTCCGACCGCTACAACCAAGGCAAGTAGATGCTACTTTGTTCATGATATCGTCCTACTATTTTCAATGCATTGTCGTGTATTTTGTAGATGCATGTGTAGGATGATACTATCGCTATGCTATGTCCTATTATGTGGTAGGGTTTTCCTTGTAGATGAACCACCGTTGTAGATGTGCTTAGCCATGCTATGTTGAACGAGGGCTGGGTTACATCATTGACACTTGTTTTCTCAAAGTATTGGTTTGCGAAAACTAAAACAACTTAATCAATGAATCATCTGGGTGTGATGGGATTGATAATTTTTGGTGGTTTCATTGCGGAAAGGCACCCAGGTATCAAGAGAGAATGATTGGCTTCTTTATTGTGTAGCTTACGGTACAACCATGTGCCAATAATGGAATGGGCGGTTGGTTGGACTTAGTAGGTTGTGGTAACTCGAACCAGCGTATCCGGAGATGTAGAATTTTGGTAGGTTGGACCGGTCTTGGCGTCGGGATTGAGGAGCTACTTCGACAGTCTCTTCTTGGTCTTCTCCTATCATCACCCAAAATGAGAGTGATGGTACGAGCTGGGCTGGCCAAGTCACATGGGTAAAGTGTACTAACCTCTGCAGAGTGTATAATCTAATCGATTAGCCGTGTCCCTGCTATGGACATCTGAGTTGCTAGATATTGATTCCATGACATGTTTCTCGCTCATTCTAATTTCATAATTGTTTTAATCTTGTTGGGTTAACTTAATTGGGATCTTTTCAAAGAAAATTCAAAACTGTTTATGAAAGTAGGACAAATGTATTTGCAAATGCAAGCCAGACACAGCTCCACTTGCCAGATATGCATGTAGTTGTTAGTACTATTGTCTCCTTTACTAGCTCTACTTGCCATACATTCCATGTATTGACCCTTCGGGGCTGTTGCGTTTTATGCTGCAGGTTATTCCGATTCTGATTGATCGTTATAGGCCACGGTACTCCACTCGGCACTTGTTCACTTGTGGGCAATTTGAAGATTGGAGGATTTACTCGCTTTTGTTGCTACCTGAACAATTTGAGCTAGCTTTATGCTAAGCTTTTATATTGTAATAATGGTACTCTGGATCTTGTAGATCATGATACACGGTTATTTGCTATGATTATCTATCTTACTCTATTGTGGGCCAATGAACCGATCCAGGGATTGGCATGTCACATAGAGGCCACGGTCTTATCAGAAGAGAAAAGAGCAGACATGCAATGACACTGGTGGATCCATATGTGGTATGTGAAAAGAACACACATGCAATGACTCCAGTTATTGTTAGTGAAAAGAACATACATGCAATGACACTGGTGGATCCATGTGTGGTCTCTGAAGAGAACACACATTTCACTGACACTAGTGGATCCAAATGTGGTATGTGAAAAGAACACACATGCAATGACTCTAGTTGTTTTTACTAAAAAGAACACACATGCAATGACACTGGTGGATCCATAGGTGGTATGTGAAAAGAACACACATTTCAATGACTCTGGTTGTTGTTACTAAAAAGAACACACATGCAATGACACTGGTGGATCCATAGGTGGATTGTGAAAAGAGCACACATGCAATGACACTGGTGGATCCATATGTGGTATGTGAAAAGAACACACATGCAATGACTCTAGTTATTGTTAGTGAAAAGAACATACATGCAATGACACTGGTGGATCCATGTGTGGTCTCTGAAGAGAACACACATTTCAATGACACTGGTGGATCCATATGTGGTATGTGAAAAGAACACACATGCAATGACTCTGGTTGTTTTTATTAAAAAGAACAGACATGCAATGACACTTGTGGATCCATAGGTGGTATGTGAAAAGAACACACATTTCAATGACTCTGGTTGTTGTTACTAAAAAGAAAACACATGCAATGACACTGGTGGATCATATGTGGATTGTGAAAAGAGCACACATGAAATGACACTAGTGGATCCATATGTGGTATGTGAAAAAAACACACATGCAATGACTCTGGTTGTAGTTAGTGAAAAGAACACACATGCAATGACTCTGGTTGTTGTTAGTGAAAAGAACACACATGCAATGACACTGGTGGATCCATGTGTGGTCTCTAAAAAGAACACACATTTCAATGACACTAGTGGATCCATATGTGGTATGTGAAAAGAACACACATTTCAATGACTCAGTTGTTGTTAGTAAAAAGAACACACATGCAATGACACTGGTGGATCCAAAGGTGGATTGTGAAAAGAGCACACATTTCAATGACTCTGGTTGTTGTTAGTAAAAAGAACACACATGCAATGACACTGGTGGATCCATGTGTGGTCTCTAAAGAGAACACACATGTAATGACTCTGGTTGTTGTTAGTAAAAATATCACACATGCAATGACACTGGTGGATCCTTGTGTGGATTGTGAATAGAACAGACATGCAATGACACTAGTGGATCCATACGTGGTATGTGAGAAGAATAGTCATGAAATGACTCGAGTTGTTGTTAGTAAAAAGAACACACATGCAATGACACTGGTGGATCCATAGGTGAATGGTGAAAAGAGCACACATGCAATGACACTGGTGGATCCATAGGTGGTATGTGAAAAGAACACACCTTTCAATGACTCCAGTTGTTGTTACTAAAAGGAACACACATGCAATGACACTGGTGGATCCATAGGTGGATTGTCAAAAGAGCACACATGCAATGACACTAGTCGATCCATATGTGGTATGTGAAAAGAACACACATGCAATGACTCTAGTTGTTGTTAGTGCAAAGAACATACATGCAATGACACTAGTGGATCCATGTGTGGTCCCTGAAGAGAACACACATTTCAATGACACCGATGGATCCATATGTGGTATGTGAAAAGAACACACATGCAATGACTCTGGTTGTTGTTACTAAAAAGAACACACATGCAATGACACTAGTGAATCCATAGGTGGTATGTGAAAAGAACACACATTTCAATGACTCTGGTTGGTGTTACTAAAAAGAACACACATGCAATGACACTGGTGGATCCATAGGTGGATTGTGAAAAGAGTAGACATGCAATGACACTGGTGAATCCATATGTGGTATGTGAAAAGAACACACATGCAATGACTCCAGTTATTGTTAGTGAAAAGAACATACATGCAATGACACTGGTGGATCCATGTGAGGTCTCTAAAAAGAACACACATTTCAATGACACTAGTGGATCCATATGTGCTATGTGAAAAGAACACACATTTCAAAGACTCGGTTGTTGTTAGTGAAAATAACACACATGCAATGACACTGGTGGATCTAAAGGTGGATTGTTAAAAGCGCACACATTTTAATGACTGGTTGTTGTTAGTAAAAGAACACACATGCAATGACACTGGTGGATCCATGTGTGGTCTCTGAAGAGAACACACATTTCAATGACACTGGTGGATCCATATGTGGTATGTGAAAAGAACACACATGGAATGACTCCAGTTGTTGTTAGTGAAAAGAAAATACATGCAATGACACTTGTGGATCCATGTGTGGTCTCTGAAGAGAACACACATTTCAATGACACTGGTGGATCCATATGTGGTATGTGAAAAGAACACACATGCAATGACTCCAGTTGTTGTTACTAAAAAGAACACACATGTAATGACACTAGTGGATCCATAGGTGGATTGTGAAAAGAGCACACATGCAATGACACTGGTGGATCCGTATGTGGTACGTGAAAAGAACACACATGCAATGACTACAGTTGTTGTTAGTGAAAAGAACATACATGCAATGACACTAGTTGATCCATGTGTGGTCTCTGAAGAGAACACACATTTCAATGACACTGGTGGATCCATATGTGGTATGTGAAAAGAATACACATGCAATGACTCTGGTTGTTTTTACTAAACAGAACACACATGCAATGACACTGGTGGATCCATAGGTGGTATGTGAAAAGAACACACATTTCAATGACTCTGGTTGTTGTTACTAAAAAGAACACACATGCAATGACACTGGTGGATCCATAGGTGGATTGTGAAAAGAGCACACATGCAATGACACTGGTGGATCCATATGTGGTATGTGAAAAGAACACAAATGCAATGACTCCAATTATTGTTAGTGAAAAGAACATACATGCAATGAAACTGGTGGATCCATGTGGTCTCTGAAGAGAACACACATTTCAATGACACTGGTGGATCCATATGTGGTATGTGAAAAGAACACACATGCAATGACTTTGGCTGTTGTTACTAAAAAGAACACACATGCAATGACACTAGTGGATCCATAGGTGGTATGTGAAAAGAACACACATTTCAATGACTCTGGTTGTTGTTACTAAAAAGAAAACACATGCAATGACACTGGTGGATCATATGTGGATTGTGAAAAGACCACACATGAAATGACACTAGTGGATCCATATGTGGTATGTGAAAAGAACACACATGCAATGACTCTGGTTGTAGTTAGTGAAAAGAACACACATGCAATGACTCTGGTTGTTGTTAGTGAAAAGAACACAAATGCAATGACACTGGTGGATCCATGTGTGGTCTCTAAAAAGAACACACATTTCAATGACACTAGTGGATCCATATATGCTATGTGAAAAGAACACACATTTCAATGACTCAGTTGTTATTAGTAAAAAGAACACACATGCAATGACACTCGTGGATGCAAAGGTGGATTGTGAAAAGAGCACACATTTCAATGACTCTGGTTGTTGTTAGTAAAAAAGAACACACATGCAATGACACTGGTGGATCCATATGTGGTATGTGAAAAGAACACACATGCAATGACTCTAGTTGTTTTTACTAAAAAGAACAGACATGCAATGACACTTGTGGATCCATAGGTGGTATGTGAAAAGAACACACATTTCAATGACTCTGGTTGTTGTTACTAAAAAGAAAACACATGCAATGACACTGGTGGATCCATGTGTGGTCTCTAAAAAGAACACACATTTCAATGACACTAGTGGATCCATATGTGGTATGTGAAAAGAACACACATTTCAATGACTCAGTTGTTGTTAGTAAAAAGAACACACATGCAATGACACTGGTGGATCCAAAGGTGGATTGTGAAAAGAGCACACATTTCAATGACTCTGGTTGTTGTTAGTAAAAAAGAACACACATGCAATGACACTGGTGGATCCATGTGTGGTCTCTAAAGAGAACACACATGTAATGACTCTGGTTGTTGCTAGTAAAAATATCACACATGCAATGACACTGGTGGATCCTTGTGTGGATTGTGAATAGAACACACATGCAATGACACTAGTGGATCCATATGTGGTATGTGAGAAGAACAGTCATGAAATGACTCCAGTTGTTGTTAGTAAAAAGAACACACATGCAATGACACTGGTGGATCCATAGGTGAATGGTGAAAAGAGCACACATGCAATGACACTGGTGGATCCATAGGTGGTATGTGAAAAGAACACACCTTTCAATGACTCCAGTTGTTGTTACTAAAAGGAACACACATGCAATGACACTGGTGGATCCATAGGTGGATTGTCAAAAGAGCACACATGCAATGACACTAGTCGATCCATATGTGGTATGTGAAAAGAACACACATGCAATGACTCTAGTTGTTGTTAGTGCAAAGAACATACATGCAATGACACTAGTGGATCCATGTGTGGTCCCTGAAGAGAACACACATTTCAATGACACCGATGGATCCATATGTGGTATGTGAAAAGAACACACATGCAATGACTCTAGTTGTTGTTACTAAAAAGATCACACATGCAATGACACTGGTGAATCCATAGGTGGTATGTGAAAAGAACACACATTTCAATGACTCTGGTTGTTGTTACTAAAAAGAACACACATGCAATGACACTGGTGGATCCATAGGTGGATTGTGAAAAGAGCAGACATGCAATGACACTGGTGAATCCATATGTGGTATGTGAAAAGAACACACATGCAATGACTCCAGTTATTGTTAGTGAAAAGAACATACATGCAATGACACTGGTGGATCCATGTGAGGTCTCTAAAAAGAACACACATTTCAATGACACTAGTGGATCCATATGTGCTATGTGAAAAGAACACACATTTCAATGACTCGGTTGTTGTTAGTGAAAATAACACACATGCAATGACACTGGTGAATCCATATGTGGTATCTGAAAAGAACACACATGCAATGACTCCAGTTATTGTTTGTGAAAAGAACATACATGCAATGACACTGGTGGATGCATGTGTGGTCTCTGAAGAGAACACATATTTCAATGACACTGGTGGATCCATATGTGGTATGTGAAAAGAATAGACATACAATGACTCTGGTTGTTTTTACTAAAAATAACACACATGCAATGACACTGGTGGATCCATATGTGGATTGTGAAAAGAGCACACATGAAATGACACTAGTGGATCCATATGTGGTATGTGAAAATAACACACATGCAATGACTCCAGTTGTTATTAGTGAAAATAACATACATGCAATGACACTGGTGGATCCGTGTGGTCTCTGAAGAGAACACACATTTCAATGACACTGGTGGATCCATATGTGGTATGTGAAAAGAACACACATGCTATGACTCTGGTTGTTGTTACTAAAAAGAACACACATGCAATGACACTGGTGAATCCATAGGTGGTATGTGAAAAGAACACACATTTCAATGACTCTGGTTGTTGTTACTAAAAAGAACACACATGCAATGACACTGGTGGATCCATAGGTGGATTGTGAAAAGAGCAGACATGCAATGACACTGGTGAATCCGTATGTGGTATGTGAAAAGAACACACATGCAATGACTACAGTTATTGTTAGTGAAAAGAACATACATGCAATAACACTAGTGGATGCATGTGTGGTCTCTGAAGAGAACACACATTTCAATGAAACTGGTGGATCCATATGTGGTATGTGAAAAGAACAGACATACAATGACTCTGGTTGTTTTTACTAAAAAGAACACACACGCAATGACACTGGTGGATCCATAGGTGGTATGTGAAAAGAACACACATGTCAATGACTCTGGTTGTTGTTACTAAAAAGAACACACATGCAATGACACTGGTGGATCCATATGTGGATTATGAAAAGAGCACACATGCAATGACACTAGTGGATCCATATGTGGATGTGAGAAGAACATACATGCAATGACTCTGGTTGTAGTTAGTGTAAAGAACACACATGCAATGACTCTGGTTGTTGTTAGTGAAAAGAACACACATGCAATGACACTGGTGGATCCATGTGAGGTCTCTAAAAAGAACACACATTTCAATGACACTAGTGGATCCATATGTGCTATGTGAAAAGAACACACATTTCAATGACTCGGTTGTTGTTAGTGAAAATAACACACATGCAATGACACTGGTGGATCCAAAGGTGGATTGTTAAAAGCGCACACATTTCAATGACTCTGGTTGTTGTTAGTAAAAGAACACACATGCAATGACATTGGTGGATCCATGTGTGGTCTCTGAAGAGAACACACATTTCAATGACACTGGTGGATCCATATGTGGTATGTGAAAAGAACACACATGGAATGACTCCAGTTGTTGTTAGTGAAAAGAAAATACATGCAATGACACTTGTGGATCCATGTGTGGTCTCTGAAGAGAACACACATTTCAATGACACTGGTGGATCCATATGTGGTATGTGAAAAGAACACACATGCAATGACTCCAGTTTTTGTTACTAAAAAGAACACACATGTAATGACACTGGTTGATCCATAGGTGGATTGTGAAAAGAGCACACATGCAATGACACTGGTGGATCCATATGTGGTATGTGAAAAGAACACACATGCAATGACTACAGTTGTTGTTAGTGAAAAGAACATACATGCAATGACACTGGTTGATCCATGTGTGGTCTCTGAAGAGAACACACATTTCAATGACACTGGTGGATCCCTATGTGGTATGTGAAAAGAATACACATGCAATGACTTTGGTTGTTTTTACTAAAAAGAACACACATGCAATGACACTGGTGGATCCATAGGTGGTATGTGAAAAGAACACACATTTCAATGACTCTGGTTGTTGTTACTAAAAAGAACACACATGTAATGACACTGGTGGATCCATAGGTGGATTGTGAAAAGAGCACACATGCAATGACACTGGTGGATCCATATGTGGTATGTGAAAAGAACACACATGCAATGACTCCAATTATTGTTAGTGAAAAGAACATACTTGCAATGACACTGGTGGATCCATGTGTGGTCTCTGAAGAGAACACACATTTCAATGACACTGGTGGATCCATATGTGGTATGTGAAAAGAACACACATGCAATGACTCTGGTATTTTTTACTAAAAAGAACACACACGTAATGACACTGGTGGATCCATAGGTGGTATGTGAAAAGAACACACATTTCAATGACTCTGGTCGTTGTTACTAAAAAGAACACACATGCAATGACACTGGTGGATCCATATGTGGATTGTGAAAAGAGCACACATGAAATGACACTAGTGGATCCATATGTGGTATGTGAAAAGAACACACATGCAATGACTCCAGTTGTTATTAGTGAAAATAACATACATGCAATGACACTGGTGGATCCGTGTGGTCTCTGAAGAGAACACACATTTCAATGACACTGGTGGATCCATATGTGGTATGTGAAAAGAACACACATGCAATGACTCTGGTTGTTGTTACTAAAAAGAACACACATGCAATGACACTGGTGAATCCATAGGTGGTATGTGAAAAGAACACACATTTCAATGACTCTGGTTGTTGTTACTAAAAAGAACACACATGCAATGACACTGGTGGATCCATAGGTGGATTGTGAAAAGAGCATACATGCAATGACACTGGTGAATCCGTATGTGGTATGTGAAAAGAACACACATGCAATGACTCCAGTTATTGTTAGTGAAAAGAACATACATGCAATGACACTTGTGGATCCATGTGTGGTCTCTGAAGAGAACACACATTTCAATGACACTGGTGGATCCATATGTGGTATGTGAAAAGAACACACATGCAATGACTCCAGTTGTTGTTACTAAAAAGAACACACATGTAATGACACTGGTTGATCCATAGGTGGATTGTGAAAAGAGCACACATGCAATGACACTGGTGGATCCATATGTGGTATGTGAAAAGAACACACATGCAATGACTAGTTGTTGTTAGTGAAAAGAACATACATGCAATGACACTGGTTGATCCATGTGTGGTCTCTGAAGAGAACACACATTTCAATGACACTGGTGGATCCCTATGTGGTATGTGAAAAGAATACACATGCAATGACTTTGGTTGTTTTTACTAAAAAGAACACACATGCAATGACACTGGTGGATCCATAGGTGGTATGTGAAAGGAACACACATTTCAATGACTCTGGTTGTTGTTACTAAAAAGAACACACATGCAATGACACTGGTGGATCCATAGGTGGATTGTGAAAAGAGCACACATGCAATGACACTGGTGGATCCATATGTGGTATGTGAAAAGAACACACATGCAATGACTCCAATTATTGTTAGTGAAAAGATCATACTTGCAATGACACTGGTGGATCCATGTGTGGTCTCTGAAGAGAACACACATTTCAATGACACTGGTGGATCCATATGTGGTATGTGAAAAGAACACACATGCAATGACTCTGGTATTTTTTACTAAAAAGAACACACACGTAATGACACTGGTGGATCCATAGGTGGTATGTGAAAAGAACACACATTTCAATGACTCTGGTCGTTGTTACTAAAAAGAACACACATGCAATGACACTGGTGGATCCATATGTGGATTGTGAAAAGAGCACACATGAAATGACACTAGTGGATCCATATGTGGTATGTGAAAAGAACACACATGCAATGACTCCAGTTGTTATTAGTGAAAATAACATACATGCAATGACACTGGTGGATCCGTGTGGTCTCTGAAGAGAACACACATTTCAATGACACTGGTGGATCCATATGTGGTATGTGAAAAGAACACACATGCAATGACTCTGGTTGTTGTTACTAAAAAGAACACACATGCAATGACACTGGTGAATCCATAGGTGGTATGTGAAAAGAACACACATTTCAATGACTCTGGTTGTTGTTACTAAAAAGAACACACATGCAATGACACTGGTGGATCCATAGGTGGATTGTGAAAAGAGCATACATGCAATGACACTGGTGAATCCGTATGTGGTATGTGAAAAGAACACACATGCAATGACTCCAGTTATTGTTAGTGAAAAGAACATACATGCAATGACACTAGTGGATGCATGTGTGGTCTCAAGAACACACATTTCAATGACACTAGTGGATCCATGTGGTATGTGAAAACAGACATTCAATGACTCTGGTTGTTTTTACTAAAAAGAACACACATAAAATGACACTGGTGGATCCATAGGTGGTATGTGAAAAGAACACACATTTCAATGACTCTGGTTGTTGTTTCTAAAAAGAACACACATGCAATGACACTGGTGGATCCATATGTGGATTATGAAAAGAGCACACATGCAATGACACTAGTGGATCCATATGTGGATGTGAGAAGAACATACATGCAATGACTCTGGTTGTAGTTAGTGTAAAGAACACACATGCAATGACTCTGGTTGTTGTTAGTGAAAAGAACACACATGCAATGACACTGGTGGATCCATGTGAGGTCTCTAAAAAGAACACACATTTCAATGACACTAGTGGATCCATATGTGCTATGTGAAAAGAACACACATTTCAATGACTCGGTTGTTGTTAGTGAAAAGAACACACATGCAATGACACTGGTGGACCCAAAGGTGGATTGTGAAAAGCGCACACATTTCAATGACTCTGGTTGTTGTTAGTAAAAGAACACACATGCAATGACATTGGTGGATCCATGTGGTCTCTGAAGAGAACACACATTTCAATGACACTGGTGGATCCATATGTGGTATGTGAAAAGAACACACATGGAATGACTCCAGTTGTTGTTAGTGAAAAGAAAATACATGCAATGACACTTGTGGATCCATGTGTGGTCTCTAAAAGAACACACATTTCAATGACACTGGTGGATCCATATGTGGTATGTGAAAAGAACACACATGCAATGACTCCAGTTGTTGTTACTAAAAAGAACACACATGTAATGACACTGGTTGATCCATAGGTGGTTTGTGAAAGAGCATGCAATGACACTGGTGGATCCATATGTGGTATGTGAAAAGAACACACATGCAATGACTACAGTTGTTGTTAGTGAAAAGAACATACATGCAATGACACTGGTTGATCCATGTGTGGTCTCTAAAGAGAACACACATTTAAATGACACTGGTGGATCCATATGTGGTATGTGAAAAGAATACACATGCAATGACTTTGGTTGTTTTTACTAAAAAGAACACACATGAAATGACACTGGTGGATCCATAGGTGGATTGTGAAAAGAGCACACATGCAATGACACTGGTGGATCCATATGTGGTATGTGAAAAGAACACACATGCAATGACTCCAATTATTGTTAGTGAAAATAACATACTTGCAATGACACTGGTGGATCCATGTGTGGTCTCTGAAGAGAACACACATTTCAATGACACTGGTGGATCCATATGTGGTATGTGAAAAGAACACACATGCAATGACTCTGGTATTTTTTACTAAAAAGAACACACACGTAATGACACTGGTGGATCCATAGGTGGTATGTGAAAAGAACACACATTTCAATGAATCTAGTTGTTGTTACTAAAAAGAACACACATGCAATGACACTGGTGGATCCATATGTGGATTGTGAAAAGAGCACACATGAAATGACACTAGTGGATCCATATGTGGTATGTGAAAAGAACACACATGCAATGACTCCAGTTGTTATTAGTGAAAATAACATACATGCAATGACACTGGTGGATCCGTGTGGTCTCTGAAGAGAACACACATTTCAATGACACTGGTGGATCCATATGTGCTATGTGAAAAGAACACACATGCAATGACTCTGGTTGTTGTTACTAAAAAGAACACACATGCAATGACACTGGTGAATCCATAGGTGGTATGTGAAAAGAACACACATTTCAATGACTCTGGTTGTTGTTACTAAAAAGAACACACATGCAATGACACTGGTGGATCCATAGGTGGATTGTGAAAAGAGCAGACATGCAATGACACCGGTGAATCCGTATGTGGTATGTGAAAAGAACACACATGCAATGACTCCAGTTATTGTTAGTGAAAAGAACATACATGCAATGACACTAGTGGATGCATGTGTGGTCTCTGAAGAGAACACACATTTCAATGACACTAGTGGATCCCTATGTGGTATGTGAAAAGAACAGACATACAATGACTCTGGTTGTTTTTACTAAAAAGAACACACACGCGAAGACACCGGTGGATCCATAGGTGGTATGTGAAAAGAACACACATTTCAATGACTCTGGTTGTTGTTACTAAAAAGAACACACATGCAATGACACTGGTGGATCCATATGTGGATTATGAAAAGAGCACACATGCAATGACACTAGTGGATCATATGTGGATGTGATAAGAACATACATGCAATGACTCTGGCTGTTGTTAGTGAAAAGAACACACATGCAATGACACTGGTGGATCCATGTGAGGTCTCTAAAAAGAACACACATTTTAATGACACTAGTGGATCCATATGTGCTATGTGAAAAGAACACACATTTCCATGACTCGGTTGTTGTTAGTGAAAATAACACACATGCAATGACACTGGTGGATCCAAAGGTGGATTGTGAAAAGCGCACACATTTCAATGACTCTGGTTGTTGTTAGTAAAAGAACACACATGCAATGACTCCGGTTGTTAGTGAAAAGAACACACATGCAATGATGTTGGTGGATCCATGTGTGGTCTCTAAGAGAACACACATTTCAATGACACTGGTGGATCCATATGTGGTATGTGAAAAGAACACACATGCAATGACTCCAGTTGTTGTTACTGAAAAGAACACACATGCAATGACACTGGTGGATCCATAGGTGGTATGTGAAAAGAACACACATTTCAATGACTCTGGTTGTTGGTACTAAAAAGAACACACAATTAATGACACTGGTGGATCCATATGTGGATTGTGAAAAGAGCACACATGAAATGACACTAGTGGATCCATTTGTGGTATGTGAAAAGAACACACATGCAATGACTCCAGTTGTTATTAGTGAAAATAACGTACATGCAATGACCTTTGGTGGATCCATGTGTGGTCTCCAAGAGAACACACATTTCAATGACACTGGTGGATCCATATGTGGTATGTGAAAAGAACACACATGCAATGACTCTGGTTGTTGTTACTAAAAAGAACACACATGCAATGACACTGGTGAATCCATAGGTGGTATGTGAAAAGAACACACATTTCAATGACTCTGGTTGTTGTTACTAAAAAGAACACACATGCAATGACACTGGTGGATCCATAGGTGGATTGTGAAAAGAGCATACATGCAATGACACTGGTGAATCCGTATGTGGTATGTGAAAAGAACACACATGCAATGACTCCAGTTATTGTTAGTGAAAAGAACATACATGCAATGACACTTGTGGATCCATGTGTGGTCTCTGAAGAGAACACACATTTCAATGACACTGGTGGATCCATATGTGGTATGTGAAAAGAACACACATGCAATGACTCCAGTTGTTGTTACTAAAAAGAACACACATGTAATGACACTGGTTGATCCATAGGTGGATTGTGAAAAGAGCACACATGCAATGACACTGGTGGATCCATATGTGGTATGTGAAAAGAACACACATGCAATGACTACAGTTGTTGTTAGTGAAAAGAACATACATGCAATGACACTGGTTGATCCATGTGTGGTCTCTGAAGAGAACACACATTTCAATGACACTGGTGGATCCCTATGTGGTATGTGAAAAGAATACACATGCAATGACTTTGGTTGTTTTTACTAAAAAGAACACACATGCAATGACACTGGTGGATCCATAGGTGGTATGTGAAAGGAACACACATTTCAATGACTCTGGTTGTTGTTACTAAAAAGAACACACATGCAATGACACTGGTGGATCCATAGGTGGATTGTGAAAAGAGCACACATGCAATGACACTGGTGGATCCATATGTGGTATGTGAAAAGAACACACATGCAATGACTCCAATTATTGTTAGTGAAAAGATCATACTTGCAATGACACTGGTTGATCCATGTGTGGTCTCTGAAGAGAACACACATTTCAATGACACTGGTGGATCCATATGTGGTATGTGAAAAGAACACACATGCAATGACTCTGGTATTTTTTACTAAAAAGAACACACACGTAATGACACTGGTGGATCCATAGGTGGTATGTGAAAAGAACACACATTTCAATGACTCTGGTCGTTGTTACTAAAAAGAACACACATGCAATGACACTGGTGGATCCATATGTGGATTGTGAAAAGAGCACACATGAAATGACACTAGTGGATCCATATGTGGTATGTGAAAAGAACACACATGCAATGACTCCAGTTGTTATTAGTGAAAATAACATACATGCAATGACACTGGTGGATCCGTGTGGTCTCTGAAGAGAACACACATTTCAATGACACTGGTGGATCCATATGTGGTATGTGAAAAGAACACACATGCAATGACTCTGGTTGTTGTTACTAAAAAGAACACACATGCAATGACACTGGTGAATCCATAGGTGGTATGTGAAAAGAACACACATTTCAATGACTCTGGTTGTTGTTACTAAAAGAACACACATGCAATGACACTGGTGGATCCATAGGTGGATTGTGAAAAGAGCATACATGCAATGACACTGGTGAATCCGTATGTGGTATGTGAAAAGAACACACATGCAATGACTCCAGTTATTGTTAGTGAAAAGAACATACATGCAATGACACTTGTGGATCCATGTGTGGTCTCTGAAGAGAACACACATTTCAATGACACTGGTGGATCCATATGTGGTATGTGAAAAGAACACACATGCAATGACTCCAGTTGTTGTTACTAAAAAGAACACACATGTAATGACACTGGTTGATCCATAGGTGGATTGTGAAAAGAGCACACATGCAATGACTCTGGTGGATCCATATGTGGTATGTGAAAAGAACACACATGCAATGACTACAGTTGTTGTTAGTGAAAAGAACATACATGCAATGACACTGGTTGATCCATGTGTGGTCTCTGAAGAGAACACACATTTCAATGACACTGGTGGATCCCTATGTGGTATGTGAAAAGAATACACATGCAATGACTTTGGTTGTTTTTACTAAAAAGAACACACATGCAATGACACTGGTGGATCCATAGGTGGTATGTGAAAAGAACACACATTTCAATGACTCTGGTTGTTGTTACTAAAAAGAACACACATGCAATGACACTGGTGGATCCATAGGTGGATTGTGAAAAGAGCACACATGCAATGACACTGGTGGATCCATATGTGGTATGTGAAAAGAACACACATGCAATGACTCCAATTATTGTTAGTGAAAAGATCATACTTGCAATGACACTGGTTGATCCATGTGTGGTCTCTGAAGAGAACACACATTTCAATGACACTGGTGGATCCATATGTGGTATGTGAAAAGAACACACATGCAATGACTCTGGTATTTTTTACTAAAAAGAACACACACGTAATGACACTGGTGGATCCATAGGTGGTATGTGAAAAGAACACACATTTCAATGACTCTGGTCGTTGTTACTAAAAAGAACACACATGCAATGACACTGGTGGATCCATATGTGGATTGTGAAAGGAGCACACATGAAATGACACTAGTGGATCCATATGTGGTATGTGAAAAGAACACACATGCAATGATTCCAGTTGTTATTAGTGAAAATAACATACATGCAATGACACTGGTGGATCCGTGTGGTCTCTGAAGAGAACACACATTTCAATGACACTGGTGGATCCATATGTGGTATGTGAAAAGAACACACATGCAATGACTCTGGTTGTTGTTACTAAAAAGAACACACATGCAATGACACTGGTGAATCCATAGGTGGTATGTGAAAAGAACACACATTTCAATGACTCTGGTTGTTGTTACTAAAAAGAACACACATGCAATGACACTGGTGGATCCATAGGTGGATTGTGAAAAGAGCATACATGCAATGACACTGGTGAATCCGTATGTGGTATGTGAAAAGAACACACATGCAATGACTCCAGTTATTGTTAGTGAAAAGAACATACATGCAATGACACTAGTGGATGCATGTGTGGTCTCTGAAGAGAACACACATTTCAATGACACTAGTGGATCCATATGTGGTATGTGAAAAGAACAGACATACAATGACTCTGGTTGTTTTTACTAAAAAGAACACACACGCAATGACACTGGTGGATCCATAGGTGGTATGTGAAAAGAACACACATTTCAATGACTCTGGTTGTTGTTTCTAAAAAGAACACACATGCAATGACACTGGTGGATCCATATGTGGATTATGAAAAGAGCACACATGCAATGACACTAGTGGATCCATATGTGGATGTGAGAAGAACATACATGCAATGACTCTGGTTGTAGTTAGTGTAAAGAACACACATGCAATGACTCTGGTTGTTGTTAGTGAAAAGAACACACATGCAATGACACTGGTGGATCCATGTGAGGTCTCTAAAAAGAACACACATTTCAATGACACTAGTGGATCCATATGTGCTATGTGAAAAGAACACACATTTCAATGACTCGGTTGTTGTTAGTGAAAAGAACACACATGCAATGACACTGGTGGACCCAAAGGTGGATTGTGAAAAGCGCACACATTTCAATGACTCTGGTTGTTGTTAGTAAAAGAACACACATGCAATGACATTGGTGGATCCATGTGTGGTCTCTGAAGAGAACACACATTTCAATGACAATGGTGGATCCATATGTGGTATGTGAAAAGAACACACATGGAATGACTCCAGTTGTTGTTAGTGAAAAGAAAATACATGCAATGACACTTGTGGATCCATGTGTGGTCTCTAAAAGAACACACATTTCAATGACACTGGTGGATCCATATGTGGTATGTGAAAAGAACACACATGCAATGACTCCAGTTGTTGTTACTAAAAAGAACACACATGTAATGACACTGGTTGATCCATAGGTGGATTGTGAAAAGAGCACACATGCAATGACACTGGTGGATCCATATGTGGTATGTGAAAAGAACACACATGCAATGACTACAGTTGTTGTTAGTGAAAAGAACATACATGCAATGACACTGGTTGATCCATGTGTGGTCTCTGAAGAGAACACACATTTAAATGACACTGGTGGATCCATATGTGGTATGTGAAAAGAATACACATGCAATGACTTTGGTTGTTTTTACTAAAAAGAACACACATGCAATGACACTGGTGGATCCATAGGTGGATTGTGAAAAGAGCACACATGCAATGACACTGGTGGATCCATATGTGGTATGTGAAAAGAACACACATGCAATGACTCCAATTATTGTTAGTGAAAATAACATACTTGCAATGACACTGGTGGATCCATGTGTGGTCTCTGAAGAACACACATTTCAATGACACTGGTGGATCCATATGTGGTATGTGAAAAGAACACACATGCAATGACTCTGGTATTTTTTACTAAAAAGAACACACACGTAATGACACTGGTGGATCCATAGGTGGTATGTGAAAAGAACACACATTTCAATGAATCTAGTTGTTGTTACTAAAAAGAACACACATGCAATGACACTGGTGGATCCATATGTGGATTGTGAAAAGAGCACACATGAAATGACACTAGTGGATCCATATGTGGTATGTGAAAAGAACACACATGCAATGACTCCAGTTGTTATTAGTGAAAATAACATACATGCAATGACACTGGTGGATCCGTGTGGTCTCTGAAGAGAACACACATTTCAATGACACTGGTGGATCCATATGTGGTATGTGAAAAGAACACACATGCAATGACTCTGGTTGTTGTTACTAAAAAGAACACACATGCAATGACACTGGTGAATCCATAGGTGGTATGTGAAAAGAACACACATTTCAATGACTCTGGTTGTTGTTACTAAAAAGAACACACATGCAATGACACTGGTGGATCCATAGGTGGATTGTGAAAAGAGCAGACATGCAATGACACTGGTGAATCCGTATGTGGTATGTGAAAAGAACACACATGCAATGACTCCAGTTATTGTTAGTGAAAAGAACATACATGCAATGACACTAGTGGATGCATGTGGTCTCTGAAGAGAACACATTTCAATGACACTAGTGGATCCCTATGTGGTATGTGAAAAGAACAGACATACAATGACTCTGGTTGTTTTTACTAAAAAGAACACACACGCAAAGACACCGGTGGATCCATAGGTGGTATGTGAAAAGAACACACATTTCAATGACTCTGGTTGTTGTTACTAAAAAGAACACACATGCAATGACACTGGTGGATCCATATGTGGATTATGAAAAGAGCACACATGCAATGACACTAGTGGATCATATGTGGATGTGATAAGAACATACATGCAATGACTCTGGCTGTTGTTAGTGAAAAGAACACACATGCAATGACACTGGTGGATCCATGTGAGGTCTCTAAAAAGAACACACATTTTAATGACACTAGTGGATCCATATGTGCTATGTGAAAAGAACACACATTTCAATGACTCGGTTGTTGTTAGTGAAAATAACACACATGCAATGACACTGGTGGATCCAAAGGTGGATTGTGAAAAGCGCACACATTTCAATGACTCTGGTTGTTGTTAGTAAAAGAACACACATGCAATGACATTGGTGGATCCATGTGTGGTCTCTGAAGAGAACACACATTTCAATGACACTGGTGGATCCATATGTGGTATGTGAAAAGAACACACATGGAATGACTCCAGTTGTTGTTAGTGAAAAGAAAATACATGCAATGACACTTGTGGATCCATGTGTGGTCTCTAAAAGAACACACATTTCAATGACACTGGTGGATCCATATGTGGTATGTGAAAAGAACACACATGCAATGACTCCAGTTGTTGTTACTAAAAAGAACACACATTTAATGACACTGGTGGATCCATAGGTGGATTGTGAAAAGAGCACACATGCAATGACACTGGTGGATCCATATGTGGTATGTGAAAAGAACACACATGCAATGACTACAGTTCTTGTTAGTGAAAAGAACATACATGCAATGACACTGTTTTATCCATGTGTGGTCTCTGAAGAGAACACACATTTCAATGACACTGGTGGATCCATATGTGGTATGTGCAAAGAATACACATGCAATGACTCTAGTTGTTTTTACTAAAAAGAACACACATGCAATGACACTGGTGGATCCATAGGTGGTATGTGAAAAGAACACACATTTCAATGACTCTGGTTGTTGTTACTAAAAAGAACACACATGCAATGACACTGGTGGATCCATAGGTGGATTGTGAAAAGAGCACACATGCAATGACACTGGTGGATCCATATGTGGTATGTGAAAAGAACACACATGCAATGACTCCAATTATTGTTAGTGAAAAGAACATACATGCAATGACACTGGTGGATCCATGTGTGGTCTCTGAAGATAACACACATTTCAATGACACTGGTGGATCCATATGTGGTATGTGAAAAGAACACACATGCAATGACTCTGGTTGTTTTTACTAAAAAGAACACACATGTAATGACACTGGTGGATCCATAGGTGGTATGTGAAAAGAACACACATTTCAATGACTCTGGTTGTTGTTACTAAAAAGAACACACATGCAATGACACTGGTGGATCCATAGGTGGATTGTGAAAAGAGCACACATGCAATGACACTGGTGGATCCATATGTGGTATGTGAAAAGAACACACATGCAATGACTCCAATTATTGTTAGTGAAAAGAACATACATCCAATGACACTGGTGGATCCATGTGTGGTCTCTGAAGAGAACACACATTTCAATGACACTGGTGGATCCATATGTGGTATGTGAAAAGAACACACATGCAATGACTCTGGTATTTTTTACTAAAAAGAACACACACGTAATGACACTGGTGGATCCATAGGTGGTATGTGAAAAGAACACACATTTCAATGACTCTGGTTGTTGTTACTAAAAAGAACACACATGCAATGACACTGGTGGATCCATATGTGGATTGTGAAAAGAGCACACATGAAATGACACTAGTGGATCCATATGTGGTATGTGAAAAGAACACACATGCAATGACTCCAGTTGTTATTAGTGAAAATAACATACATGCAATGACACTGGTGGATCCGTGTGGTCTCTAAAGAGTACACACATTTCAATGACACTGGTGGATCCATATGTGGTATGTGAAAAGAACACACATGCAATGACTCTGGTTGTTGTTACTAAAAAGAACACACATGCAATGACACTGGTGAATCCATAGGTGGTATGTGAAAAGAACACACATTTCAATGACTCTGGTTGTTACTAAAAAGAACACACATGCAATGACACTGGTGGATCCATAGGTGGATTGTGAAAAGAGCAGACATGCAATGACACTGGTGAATCCGTATGTGGTATGTGAAAAGAACACACATGCAATGACTCCAGTTATTGTTAGTGAAAAGAACATACATGCAATGACACTGGTGGATGCATGTGTGGTCTCTGAAGAGAACACACATTTCAATGACACTGGTGGATCCATATGTGCTTTGTGAAAAGAACAGACATACAATGAATGTGGTTGTTTTTACTAAAAAGAACACACACGTAATGACACTAGTGGATCCATAGGTGGTATGTGAAAATAACACACATTTCAATGACTCTGGTTGTTGTTACTAAAAAGAACACACATGCAATGACACTGGTGGATCCATATGTGGATTATGAAAAGAGCACACATGCAATGACACTAGTGGATCCATATGTGGATGTGAGAAGAACATACATGCAATGACTCTGGTTGTAGTTAGTGTAAAGAACACACATGCAATGACTCTGGTTGTTTTTAGTGAAAAGAACACACATGCAATGACACTGGTGGATCCATGTGAGGTCTCTAAAAAGAACACACATTTCAATGACACTAGTGGATCCATATGTGCTATGTGAAAAGAACACACATGTCAATGAGTCGGTTGTTGTTAGTGAAAATAACACACATGCAATGACACTGGTGGATCCAAAGGTGGATTGTGAAAAGCGCACACATTTCAATGACTCTGGTTGTTGTTAGTAAAAGAACACACATGCAATGACACTAGTGGATCCATGTGTGCTCTGTGAAGAGAACACACATTTCAATGACACTGGTGGATCCATATGTGGTATGTGAAAAGAACACACATGGAATGACTCCAGTTGTTGTTAGTGAAAAGAAAATACATGCAATGACACTTGTGGATCCATGTGTGGTCTCTAAAAGAACACACATTTCAATGACACTGGTGGATCCATATGTGGTATGTGAAAAGAACACACATGCAATGACTCCAGTTGTTGTTACTAAAAAGAACACACATTTAATGACAAAGGTGGATCCATAGGTGGATTGTGAAAAGAGCACACATGCAATGACAGTGGTGGATCCATATGTGGGATGTGAAAAGAACACACATGCAATGACTACAGTTCTTGTTAGTGAAAAGAACATACATGCAATGACACTGTTTGATCCATGTGTGGTCTCTGAAGAGAACACACATTTCAATGACACTGGTGGATCCATATGTGGTATGTGCAAAGAATACACATGCAATGACTCTGGTTGTTTTTACTAAAAAGAACACACATGCAATGACACTGGTGGATCCATAGGTGGTATGTGAAAAGAACACACATTTCAATGACTCTGGTTGTTGTTAGTAAAAAGAACACACATGCAATGACACTGGTGGATCCATAGGTGGATTGTGAAAAGAGCACACATCCAATGACACTGGTGGATCCATATGTGGTATGTGAAAAGAACACACATGCAATGACTCCAATTATTGTTAGTTAAAAGAACATACATGCAATGACACTAGTGGATCCATGTGTGGTCTCTGAAGAGAACACACATTTCAATGACAGTGGTGGATCCATATGTGGTATGTGAAAAGAACACACATGCAATGACTCTGGTTATTTTTACTAAAAAGAACACACATGTAATGACACTGGTGGATCCAAAGGTGGTATGTGAAAAGAACACACATTTCAATGACTCTGGTTGTTGTTACTAAAAAGAACACACATGCAATGACACTGGTGGATCCATATGTGGATTGTGAAAAGAGCACACATGAAATGACACTAGTGGATCCATATGTGGTATGTGAAAAGAACACACATGCAATGACTCTGGTTGTAGTTAGTGAAAAGAACACACATGCAATGACTCTGGTTGTTGTTACTGAAAAGAACACACATGCAATGACACTGGTGGATCCATGTGTGGTCTCTAAAAAGAACACACATTTCAATGACACTAGTGGATCCATATGTGGTATGTGAAAAGAACACACATTTCAATGACTAAGTTGTTGTTAGTAAAAAGAACACACATGCAATGACACTGGTGGATCCAAAGGTGGATTGTGAAAAGAGCACACATTTCAATGACTCTGGTTGTTGTTAGTAAAAAGAACACACATGCAATAACACTAGTGGATCCATGTGTGGTCTCTGAAGAGAACACACATGTAATGACTCTGGTTGTTGTTAGTAAAAAGATCACACATGCAATGACACTGGTGGATCCATGTGTGGATTATGAATAGAACACACATGCAATGACACTAGTGGATCCATATGTGGTATGTGAGAAGAACAGTCATGAAATGACTCCAGTTGTTGTTAGTAAAAAGAACACATATGCAATGACACTGGTGGATCCATAGGTGTATTGTGAAAAGAGCACACATTCAATGACACTGGTGGATCCATAGGTGGTATGTGAAAAGAACACACATTTCAATAACTCCAGTTGTTGTTACAAAAAGGAACACACATGCAAAGGCACTGGTGGATCCATAGATGGATTGTGAAAACAGCACACATGCAATGACACTGGTGGATCCATATGTGGTATGTGAAAAGAACACACATGCAATGACTCTAGTTGTTATTAGAGAAAAGAACATACATGCAATGACACTTGTGGATCCATGTGTGGTCTCTAAAGAGAACACACATTTCAATGACACTGGTGGATCCATATGTGGTATGTGAAAAGAACACACATGCAATGACTCTGGTTGTTGTTACTAAAAAGAACACACATGCAATGACACTGGTGAATCCATAGATGGTATGTGAAAAGAACACACATTTCAATGACTCTGGTTGTTGTTACTAAAAAGAACACACATGCAATGACACTGGTGGATCCATAGGTGGATTGTGAAAAGAGCAGACATGCAATGACACTGGTGGATCCATATGTGGTATGTGAAAACAACACACATGCAATGACTCCAGTTATTGTTAGTGAAAAGAACATACATGCAATGACACTGGTGGATCCATGTGTGGTCTCCGAAGAGAACATACATTTCACTGACACTAGTGGATCCATATGTGGTATGTGAAAAGAACACACATGCAATGACTCTAGTTGGTTTTACTAAAAAGAACACACATGCAATGACACTGGTGGATCCATAGGTGGTATGTGAAAAGAACACACATTTCAATGACTCTGGTTGTTACTAAAAAGAACACACATGCAATGACACTAGTGGATCCATATGTGGACTATGAAAAGAGCACACATGCAATGACACTAATGGATCCATATGTGGTATGTGAAAAGAACACACATGCAATGAATCTGGTTGTAGTTAGTGTAAAGAACACACATGCAATGACTCTGGTTGTTGTTAGTGAAAAGAACACACATTCAATGACACTGGTGGATCCATGTGAGGTCTCTAAAAAGAACACACATTTCAATCACACTAGTGGATCCATATGTGCTATGTGAAAAGAACACACATTTCAATGACTCAGTTGTTGTTAGTAAAAAGAACACACATGCAATGACACTGGTGGATCCAAAGGTGGATTGTGAAAAGAGCACACATTTCAATGACTCTGGTTGTTGTTAGTAAAAAGAACACACATGCAATGACACTGGTGGATCCATGTGTGGTCTCTAAAGAGAACACACATGTAATGACTCTGGTTGTTGTTAGTAAAAAGATCACACATGCAATGACACTGGTGGATCCATGTGTGGATTGTGAATAGAACACACATGCAATGACACTAGTGGATCCATATGTGGTATGTGAGAAGAACAATCATGAAATGACTCTAGTTGTTCTTAGTAAAAAGAACACACATGCAATGACACTGGTGGATCCATAGGTGAATGGTGAAAAGATCACACATGCAATGACACTGGTGGATCCATAGGTGGTATGTGAAAAGAACACACATTTCAATGACTCCAGTTGTTGTTACTAAAAGGAACACACATGCAATGACACTGGTGGATCCATAGGTGGATTGTGAAAAGAGCACACATTTCAATGACTCTGGTTGCTGTTAGTAAAAAGAACACACATGCAATAACACTAGTGGATCCATGTGTGGTCTCTAAAGAGAACACACATGTAATGACTCTGGTTGTTGTTAGTAAAAAGATCACACATGCAATGACACTGGTGGATCCATGTGTGGATTGTTAATAGAAAACACATGCAATGACACTAGTGGATCCATATGTGGTATGTGAGAAGAACAGTCATGAAATGACTCCATTTGTTGTTAGTAAAAAGAACACACATGCAATGACACTAGTGTATCCATAGGTGAATTGTGAAAAGAGCACACATGCAATGACACTGGTGGATCCATAGGTGGTATGTGAAAAGAACACACATTTCAATAACTCCAGTTGTTGTTACAAAAAGGAACACACATGCAATGGAACTAGTGGATCCATAGATGGATTGTGAAAACAGCACACATGCAATGACACTGGTGGATACATATGTGGTATGTGAAAAGAACACACATGCAATGACTCTAGTTGTTCTTAGAGAAAAGAACATACATGCAATGACACTTGTGGATCCATGTGTGGTCTCTAAAGAGAACACACATTTCAATGACACTGGTGGATCCATATGTGGTATGTGAAAAGAACACACATGCAATGACTCTGGTTGTTGTTACTAAAAAGAACACACATGCAATGAGACTGGTGAATCCATAGATGGTATGTGAAAAGAACACACATTTCAATGACTCTGGTTGTTGTTACTAAAAAGAACACACATGCAATGACACTGGTGGATCCATAGGTGGATTGTGAAAAGAGCAGACATGCAATGACACTGGTGGATCCATATGTGGTATGTGAAAAGAACACACATGCAATGACTCCAGTTATTGTTAGTGAAAAGAACATACATGCAATGACACTGGTGGATCCATGTGTGGTCTCTGAAGAGAACATACATTTCACTGACACTAGTGGATCCATATGTGGTATGTGAAAAGAACACACATGCAATGACACTGGTGGATCCATGTGAGGTCTCTAAAAAGAACACACATTTCAATGACACTAGTGGATCCATATGTGCTATGTGAAAAGAACACACATTTCAATGACTCAGTTGTTGTTAGTAAAAAGAACACACATGCAATAACACTGGTGGACCCAAAGGTGGATTGTGAAAAGAGCACACATTTAATGACTCTAGTTGGTTTTACTAAAAAGAACACACATGCAATGACACTGGTGGATCCATAGGTGGTATGTGAAAAGAACACACATTTCAATGACTCTAGTTGTTGTTACTAAAAAGAACACACATGCAATGACACTAGTGGATCCATATGTGGATTACGAAAAGAGCACACATGCAATGACAATAATGGATCCATATGTGGTATGTGAAAAGAACACACATGCAATGAATCTGGTTGTAGTTAGTGTAAAGAACACACATGCAATGACTTTGGTTGTTGTTAGTGAAAAGAACACACATTCAATGACACTGGTGGATCCATGTGAGGTCTCTAAAAAGAACACACATTTCAATGACACTAGTGGATCCATATGTGCTATGTGAAAAGAACACACATTTCAATGAATCAGTTGTTGCTAGTAAAAAGAACACACATGCAATGACACTGGTGGATCCAAAGGTGGATTGTGAAAAGAGCACACATTTCAATGACTGGTTGTTATTAGTAAAAAGAACACACATGCAATGACACTGGTGGATCCATGTGTGGTCTCTGAAGAAAACACACATGTAATGAGTCTGGTTGTTGTTAGTAAAAAGATCACACATGCAATAACACTGGTGGATCCAAAGGTGGATTGTGAAAAGAGCACACATTTCAATGACTCTGGTTGTTGTTAGTAAAAAGAACACACATGCAATGACACTGGTGGATCCATGTGTGGTCTCTGAAGAGAACACACATGTAATGACTGTGGTTGTTGTTAGTAAAAAGATCACACATGCAATGACACTGGTGGATCCATGTGTGGATTGTGAATAGAACACACATGCAATGACACTAGTGGATCCATATGTGGTATGTGAGAAGAACAGTCATGAAATGACTCCAGTTGTTGTTAGTAAAAAGAACACACATGCAATGACACTGGTGGATCCATAGGTGAACGGTGAAAAGAGCACACATGCAATGACACTGGTGGATCCATATGTGGATTTTGAAAAGAGCACACATGCAATGACACTGGTGGATCCATATGTGGTATGTGAAAAGAACGCACATTCAATGACTCTAGTTGTTGTTAGTGCAAAGAACATACATGCAATGACACTAGTGGATCCATGTGTGGTCTCTGAAGAAAACACACATTTCAATGACACTGGTCGATCCATATGTGGTATGTGAAAAGAACACACATGCAATGACTCTGGTTGTTGTTACTAAAAAGAACACACATGAAATGACACTGGTGAATCCATAGGTGGTATGTGAAAAGAACACACATTTCAATGACTCTGGTTGTTGTTACTAAAAAGAACACACATGCAATGACACTGGTGGATCCATAGGTGGATTGTGAAAAGAGCAGACATGCAATGACACTGGTGAATCCATATGTGGTATGTGAAAAGAACACACATGCAATGACTCTGGTTGTTGTTACTAAAAAGAACACACATGCAATGACACTGGTGAATCCATAGGTGGTATGTGAAAAGAACACACATTTCAACGACTCTGGTTGTTGTTACTAAAAAGAACACACATGCAATGACACTGGTGGATCCATAGGTGGATTATGAAAAGAGCAGACATGCAATGACACTGGTGGATCCATATGTGGTATGTGAAAAGAACACACATGCAATGACTCCAGTTATTGTTAGTGAAAGGAACATACATGCAATGACACTAGTGGATCCATGTGTGGTCTCTGAAGAGAACACACATTTCACTGACACTAGTGGATCCAAATGTGGTATGTGAAAAGAACACAGATGCAATGACTCTAGTTGTTTTTACTAAAAAGAACACACATGCAATGACACTGGTGGATCCATAGGTGGTATGTGAAAAGAACACACATTTCAATGACTCTGGTTGTTGTTACTAAGAAGAACACACATGCAATGACACTCGTGGATCCATATGTGGATTATGAAAAGAGCACACATGCAATGACACTAGTGGATCCATATGTGGTATGTGAAAAGAACACACATGCAATGACTCTGGTTGTTGTTAGTGAAAATAACACACATGCAATGACACTGGTGGATCCATGTGAGGTCTCTAAAAAGAACACACATTTCAATGACATTAGTGGATCCATATGTGTTATGTGAAAAGAACACACATTTCAATGACTCGGTTGTTGTTTGTAAAAAGAACACACATGCAATGACACTGGTGGATCCAAAGGTGGATTGTGAAAAGAGCACATATTTCAATGACTCTGGTTGTTGTTAGTAAAAAGAACACACATGCAATGACACTGGTGGATCCATGTGTGGTCTCTGAAGAGAACACACATGTAATGACTGTGGTTGTTGTTAGTAAAAAGATCACACATGCAATGACACTGGTGGATCCATAGGTGAATGGTGAAAAGATCACACATGCAATGACACTGGTGGATCCATAGGTGGTATGTGAAAAGAACACACATTTCAATGACTCCAGTTGTTGTTACTAAAAGGAACACACATGCAATGACACTGGTGGATCCATAGGTGGATTGTGAAAAGAGCACACATTTCAATGACTCTGGTTGCTGTTAGTAAAAAGAACACACATGCAATAACACTAGTGGATCCATGTGTGGTCTCTAAAGAGAACACACATGTAATGACTCTGGTTGTTGTTAGTAAAAAGATCACACATGCAATGACACTGGTGGATCCATGTGTGGATTGTTAATAGAAAACACATGCAATGACACTAGTGGATCCATATGTGGTATGTGAGAAGAACAGTCATGAAATGACTCCATTTGTTGTTAGTAAAAAGAACACACATGCAATGACACTGGTGTATCCATAGGTGAATTGTGAAAAGAGCACACATGCAATGACACTGGTGGATCCATAGGTGGTATGTGAAAAGAACACACATTTCAATAACTCCAGTTGTTGTTACAAAAAGGAACACACATGCAATGGAACTAGTGGATCCATAGATGGATTGTGAAAACAGCACACATGCAATGACACTGGTGGATACATATGTGGTATGTGAAAAGAACACACATGCAATGACTCTAGTTGTTCTTAGAGAAAAGAACATACATGCAATGACACTTGTGGATCCATGTGTGGTCTCTAAAGAGAACACACATTTCAATGACACTGGTGGATCCATATGTGGTATGTGAAAAGAACACACATGCAATGACTCTGGTTGTTGTTACTAAAAAGAACACACATGCAATGAGACTGGTGAATCCATAGATGGTATGTGAAAAGAACACACATTTCAATGACTCTGGTTGTTGTTACTAAAAAGAACACACATGCAATGACACTGGTGGATCCATAGGTGGATTGTGAAAAGAGCAGACATGCAATGACACTGGTGGATCCATATGTGGTATGTGAAAAGAACACACATGCAATGACTCCAGTTATTGTTAGTGAAAAGAACATACATGCAATGACACTGGTGGATCCATGTGTGGTCTCAAGAGAACATACATTTCAACGACACTAGTGGATCCATATGTGGTATGTGAAAGAGCAGACATGCAATGACACTGGTGGATCCATGTGAGGTCTCTAAAAAGAACACACATTTCAATGACACTAGTGGATCCATATGTGCTATGTGAAAAGAACACACATTTCAATGACTCAGTTGTTGTTAGTAAAAAGAACACACATGCAATAACACTGGTGGACCCAAAGGTGGATTGTGAAAAGAGCACACATTTCAATGACTCTAGTTGGTTTTACTAAAAAGAACACACATGCAATGACACTGGTGGATCCATAGGTGGTATGTGAAAAGAACACACATTTCAATGACTCTAGTTGTTGTTACTAAAAAGAACACACATGCAATGACACTAGTGGATCCATATGTGGATTACGAAAAGAGCACACATGCAATGACAATAATGGATCCATATGTGGTATGTGAAAAGAACACACATGCAATGAATCTGGTTGTAGTTAGTGTAAAGAACACACATGCAATGACTCTGGTTGTTGTTAGTGAAAAGAACACACATTCAATGACACTGGTGGATCCATGTGAGGTCTCTAAAAAGAACACACATTTCAATGACACTAGTGGATCCATATGTGCTATGTGAAAAGAACACACATTTCAATGAGTTAGTTGTTGTTAGTAAAAAGAACACACATGCAATAACACTGGTGGATCCAAAGGTGGATTGTGAAAAGAGCACACATTTCAATGACTCTGGTTGTTGTTAGTAAAAAGAACACACATGCAATGACACTGGTGGATCCATGTGTGGTCTCTGAAGAGAACACACATGTAATGACTGTGGTTGTTGTTAGTAAAAAGATCACACATGCAATGACACTGGTGGATCCATCTGTGGATTGTGAATAGAACACACATGCAATGACACTAGTGGATCCATATGTGGTATGTGAGAAGAACAGTCATGAAATGACTCCAGTTGTTGTTAGTAAAAAGAACACACATGCAATGACACTGGTGGATCCATAGGTGAACGGTGAAAAGAGCACACATGCAATGACACTGGTGGATCCATATGTGGATTTTGAAAAGAGCACACATGCAATGACACTGGTGGATCCATATGTGGTATGTGAAAAGAACGCACATTCAATGACTCTAGTTGTTGTTAGTGCAAAGAACATACATGCAATGACACTAGTGGATCCATGTGTGGTCTCTGAAGAAAACACACATTTCAATGACACTGGTCGATCCATATGTGGTATGTGAAAAGAACACACATGCAATGACTCTGGTTGTTGTTACTAAAAAGAACACACATGAAATGACACTGGTGAATCCATAGGTGGTATGTGAAAAGAACACACATTTCAATGACTCTGGTTGTTGTTACTAAAAAGAACACACATGCAATGACACTGGTGGATCCATAGGTGGATTGTGAAAAGAGCAGACATGCAATGACACTGGTGAATCCATATGTGGTATGTGAAAAGAACACACATGCAATGACTCTGGTTGTTGTTACTAAAAAGAACACACATGCAATGACACTGGTGAATCCATAGGTGGTATGTGAAAAGAACACACATTTCAACGACTCTGGTTGTTGTTACTAAAAAGAACACACATGCAATGACACTGGTGGATCCATAGGTGGATTGTGAAAAGAGCAGACATGCAATGACACTGGTGGATCCATATGTGGTATGTGAAAAGAACACACATGCAATGACTCCAGTTATTGTTAGTGAAAGGAACATACATGCAATGACACTAGTGGTTCCATGTGTGGTCTCTGAAGAGAACACACATTTCACTGACCCTAGTGGATCCAAATGTGGTATGTGAAAAGAACACAGATGCAATGACTCTAGTTGTTTTTACTAAAAAGAACACACATGCAATGACACTGGTGGATCCATAGGTGGTATGTGAAAAGAACACACATTTCAATGACTCTGGTTGTTGTTACTAAGAAGAACACACATGCAATGACACTCGTGGATCCATATGTGGATTATGAAAAGAGCACACATGCAATGACACTAGTGGATCCATATGTGGTATGTGAAAAGAACACACATGCAATGACTCTGGTTGTTGTTAGTGAAAATAACACACATGCAATGACACTGGTGGATCCATGTGAGGTCTCTAAAAAGAACACACATTTCAATGACATTAGTGGATCCATATGTGTTATGTGAAAAGAACACACATTTCAATGACTCGGTTGTTGTTAGTAAAAAGAACACACATGCAATGACACTGGTGGATCCAAAGGTGGATTGTGAAAAGTGCACACATTTCAATGACTCTGGTTGTTGTTAGTAAAAAGAACACACATGCAATGACACTGGTGGATCCATGTGTGGTCTCTGAAGAGAACACACATGTAATGACTGTGGTTGTTGTTAGTAAAAAGATCACACATGCAATGACACTGGTGGATCCATGTGTGGATTGTGAATAGAACACACATGCAATGACACTAGTGGATCCATATGTGGTATGTGAGAAGAACAGTCAAGAAATGACTCCAGTTGTTGTTAGTAAAAAGAACACACATGCAATGACACTGGTGGATCCATAGGTGAATGGTGAAAAGAGCACACATGCAATGACTCTAGTGGATCCATAGGTGGTATGTGAAAAGAACACACATTTCAATGACTCCAGTTGTTGTTACTAAAAGGAACACACATGCAATGACACTGGTGGATCCATAGGTAGATTGTGAAAAGAGCACACATTCAATGACACTGGTGGATCCATATGTGGTATGTGAAAAGAACACACATGAAGGGACTCTAGTTGTTGTTAGTGCAAACAAGATACATGTAATGACACTAGTGGATCCATGTGTGGTCTCTGAAGAGAACACACATTTCAATGACACTGGTGGATCCATATGTGGTATGTGAAAAGAACACACATGCAATGACTCTGGTTGTTGTTACTAAAAAGAACACACATGCAATGACACTGGTGAATCCATAGGTGGTATGTGAAAAGAACACACATTTCAATGACTCTGGTTGTTGCTACTAAAAAGAACACACATGCAATGACAATGGTGGATCCATAGGTGGATTGTGAAAAGAGCAGACATGCAATGACACTGGTGAATCCATATGTGGTATGTCAAAAGAACACACATGCAATGACTCCAGTTATTGTTAGTGAAAAGAACATACATGCAATGACACTGGTGGATCCATGTGTGGTCTCTGAAGAGAACACACATTTCAATGACACTGGTGGATCCATATGTGGTATGTGAAAAGAACAGACATACAATGACTCTGGTTGTTGTTACTATAAAGAACACACATGCAATGACACTGGTGGATCCATAGGTGGTATGTGAAAAGAACACACATTTCAATAACTCTGGTTGTTTTTACTAAAAAGAACACACACGCAATGACACTGGTGGATCCATAGGTGGTATGTGAAAAGAACACACATTTCAATGACTCTGGTTGTTGTTACTAAAAAGAACACACATGCAATGACACTGGTGGATCCATATGTGGATTATGAAAAGAGCACACATGCAATGACACTAGTGGATCCATATGTGGTATGTGAGAAGAACATACATGCAATGACTCTGGTTGTAGTTAGTGTAAAGAACACACATGCAATGACTCTGGTTGTTGTTAGTGAAAAGAACACACATGCAATTACACTGGTGGATCCATATGTGCTATGTGAAAAGAACACACATTTCAATGACTCGGTTGTTGTTAGTGAAAATAACACACATGCAATGACACTGGTGGATCCAAAGGTGGATTGTGAAAAGCACACACATTTCAATGACTCTGGTTGTTGTTAGTAAAAGAACACACATGCAATGACACTGGTGGATCCATGTGTGGTCTCTGAAGAGAACACACATTTCAATGACGCTGGTGGATCCATATGTGGTATGTGAAAAGAACACACATGGAATGACTCCAGTTGTTGTTAGTGGAAAGAAAATACATGCAATCGCACTTGTGGATCCATGTGTGGTCTCTAAAGAGAACACACATTTCAATGACACTAGTGGATCCATATGTGGTATGTGAAAAGAACACACATGCAATGACTCCAGTTGTTGTTACTAAAAAGAACACACATGTAATGACACTGGTGGATCCATAGGTGGATTGTGAAAAGAGCACACATGCAATGACACTGGTGGATCCATATGTGGTATGTGAAAAGAACACACATGCAATGACTACAGTTGTTGTTAGTGAAAAGAACATACATGCAATGACACTGGTTGATCCATGTGTGGTATCTGAAGAGAACACACATTTCAATGACACTGGTGGATCCATATGTGGTATGTAAAAAGAACACACATGCAATGCTCTAGTTGTTGTTACTAAAAAGAACATACATGCAATGACACTGGTGGATCCATGTGTGGTCTCTAAAGAGAACACACATTTCAATGACACTAGTGGATCCATATGTGGTATGTGAAAAGAATACACATGCAATGACTCTGGTTGTTTTTACTAAAAAGAACACACATGCAATGACACTGGTGGATCCATAGGTGGTATGTGAAAAGAACACACATTTCAATGACTGTGGTTATTGTTACTAAAAAGAACACACATGCAATGACACTGGTGGATCCATAGGTGGATTGTGAAAAGAGCACACATGCAATGACACTAGTGGATCCATATGTGGTATGTGAAAAGAACACACATGCAATGACTCCAATTATTGTTAGTGAAAAGAACATACATGCAATGACACTGGTGGATCCATGTGTGGTCTCTAAAGAGAACACACATTTCAATGACACTGGTGGATCCATATGTGGTATGTGAAAAGAACACACATGCAATGACTCTGGTTGTTTTTACTAAAAAGAACACACATGTAATGACACTGGTTGATCCATTGGTGGTATGTGAAAAGAACACACATTTCAATGACTCTTCTTGTTGTTACTCAAAAGAACACACATGCAATGACACTAGTGGATCCATATGTGGATTGTGAAAAGAGCACACATGAAATGACACTAGTGGATCCGTATGTGGTATGTGAAAAGAACACACATGCAATGACTCTGGTTGTAGTTAGTGAAAAGAACACACATGCAATGACTCTGGTTGTTGTTAGCGAAAAGAACACACATGCAATGACACTGGTGGATCCATGTGTGGTCTCTAAAAAGAACACACATTTCAATGACACTAGTGGATCCATATGTGGTATGTGAAAAGAACACACATTTCAATGACTCAGTTGTTGTTAGTAAAAAGAACACACATGCAATTACACAGGTGGATCCAAAGGTGGATTGTGAAAAGAGCACACATTTCAATGACTCTGGTTGTTGTTAGTAAAAAGATCACACATGCAATGACACTGGTGGATCCATGCGTGGTCTCTGAAGAGAACACACATGTAATGACTCTGGTTGTTGTTAGTAAAAAGATCACACATGCAATGACACTAGTGGATCCATGTGTGGATTTTGAATAGAACACACATGCAATGACACTGGTGGATCCATATGTGGTATGTGAGAAGAACATTCATGAAATGACTCCAGTTGTTGTTAGTAAAAAGATCACAAATTGAATGACACTGGTGGATCCATAGGTGAATTGTTAAAAGAGCACACATGCAATGACACTGGTGGATCTATATGTGGTACGTGAAAAGAATACACATGCAATGACTCTGGTTGTTGTTAGTGAAAAGAACACACATGCAATGACACTGGTGGATCCATGTGTGGTCTCTTAAGAGAACACACATTTCAATGACACTTGTGGATCCATATGTGGTATGTGAAAAGAACACACATGCAATGACTCTGGTTGTTCTTACTAAAAAGAACACACATGCAATGACAGTAGTGGATCCATAGGTGGTATGTGAAAAGAACACACATTTCAATGACTCCAGTTGTTGTTACTAAAAGGAACACACATGCAATGACACTGGTGGATCCACATGAGGATTGTGAAAAGAGCACACATGCAATGACACTGGTGGATCCATATGTGGTATGTGAAAAGAACACACATGCAATGACTCTAGTTGTTGTTAGTGAAAACAACATACATACAATGACACTAGTGGATCCATGTGTGGTCTCTGAAGAGAACGCACATTTCAATTACACTGGTGGATCCATATGTGGTATGTGAAAAGAACACACATTTCAATGACTCTGGTTGTTGTTACTAAAAAGAACACACATGCAATGACACTGGTGGATCCATAGGTGGATTGTGAAAAGAGCACAGATGCAATGACACTGGTCGATCCATATGTGGTATGTGAAAAGAACACACAGGCAATGACTCCAATTACTCTTAGTGAAAAGAACATACTTGCAATGACACTGGTGGATCCATGTGTGGTATCTGAAGAGAACACACATTTCAATGACACTGGTGGATCCATATGTGGTATGTGAAAAGAACACACATGCAATCACTCTGGTTGTTTTTACTAAAAAGAACACACATGCAATGACACTGGTGGATCCATAGGTGGTATGTGAAAAGAACACACATTTCAATGACTCTGGTTGTTGTTACTAAAAAGAACACACAAGCAATGACACTGGTGGATCCATATGTGGATTGTGAAAAGAGCACACATGAAATGACACTAGTGGATCCATATGTGGTATGTGAAAACAACACACATGCAATGACTTTGGTTGTAGTTAGTGAAAAGAACACACATGCAATGACTCTGGTTGTTGTTAGTGAAAAGAACACACATGCAATGACACTGGTGGATCCATGTGTGGTCTCTAAAAAGAGCTCACATTTCAATGACACTAGTGGATCCATATGTGGTATGTGAAAAGAACACACATTTCAATGACTCTGGTTGTTGTTAGTAAAAAGAACACACATGCAATGACACTGGTGGATCCATGTGTGCTCTCTGAAGAGAACACACATGCAATGACACTACTGGATCCATATGTGGTATGTGAAAAGAACACACATGCAATGACACTGGTGGATCCATAGGTGGATTGTGAAAAGAGCACAAATGCAATGACTCTAGGTGTTGTTAGTGAAAAGAACACACATGGAATGACACTGGTGGACCCATGTGTGGTCTCTGAAGAGAACACACATTTCAATGACACTGGTGGATTGTGAAAAGAGCACACATGAAATGACACTAGTGGATCCATATGTGGTATGTGAAAATAACACACATGCAATGACTTTGGTTGTAGTTAGTGAAAAGAACACACATGCAATGACTCTGGTTGTTGTTAGTGAAAAGAACACACATGCAATGACACTGGTGGATCCATGTGTGGTCTCTAAAAAGAGCACACATTTCAATGACACTAGTGGATCAATATGTGGTATGTGAAAAGAACACACATTTCAATGACTCAGTTGTTGTTAGTAAAAAGAACACACATGCAATGACACTGGTGGATCCATGTGTGGTCTCTGAAGAGAACACACATGCAATGACACTACTGGATCCATATGTGGTATGTGAAAAGAACACACATGCAATGACACTGGTGGATCCATAGGTGGATTGTGAAAAGAGCACACATGCAATGACTCCAGTTGTTGTTAGTGAAAAGAACACACATGGAATGACACTGGTGGATCCATGTGTGGTCTCTAAAGAGAACACACATTTCAATGACTCAGTTGTTGTTAGTAAAAAGAACACACATGCAATGACACTGGTGGATCCATGTGTGGTCTCTGAAGAGAACACATATGCAATGACGCTACTGGATCCATATGTGGTATGTGAAAAGAACACACATGCGGTGACACTGGTGGATCCATAGGTGGATTGTGAAAAGAACACACATTTCAATGACTCCAGTTGTTGTCACTAAAAGGACCACACATGCAATGACACTGGTGGATCCACAGGTGGATGGTGAAAAGAGCACACATGCAACACTGGTGGATCCATATGTGGTATGTGCAAAGAACACACATGCAATGACTCTAGTTGTTGTTAGTGAAAACAACATACATACAATGACACTGGTGGATTCATGTGTGGTCTCTGAAGATAACGCACATTTCAATTACACTGGTGGATCCATATGTGGTATGTGAAAAGAACACACATTTCAATGACTCTTGTTGTTGTTACTAAAAAGAACACACATGCAATGACACTGGTGGATCCATGTGTGGTCTCTAAAGAGAACACACATTTCAATGACACTAGTGGATCCATATGTGGTATGTGAAAAGAATACACATGCAATGACTCTGGTTGTTTTTACTAAAAAGAACACACATGCAATGACACTGGTGGATCCATAGGTGGTATGTGAAAAGAACACACATTTCAATGACTGTGGTTATTGTTACTAAAAAGAACACACATGCAATGACACTGGTGGATCCATAGGTGGATTGTGAAAAGAGCACACATGCAATGACACTAGTGGATCCATATGTGGTATGTGAAAAGAACACACATGCAATGACTCCAATTATTGTTAGTGAAAAGAACATACATGCAATGACACTGGATCCATGTGTGGTCTCTAAAGAGAACACACATTTCAATGACACTGGTGGATCCATATGTGGTATGTGAAAAGAACACACATGCAATGACTCTGGTTGTTTTTACTAAAAAGAACACACATGTAATGACACTGGTTGATCCATTGGTGGTATGTGAAAAGAACACACATTTCAATGACTCTTCTTGTTGTTACTCAAAAGAACACACATGCAATGACACTAGTGGATCCATATGTGGATTGTGAAAAGAGCACACATGAAATGACACTAGTGGATCCGTATGTGGTATGTGAAAAGAACACACATGCAATGACTCTGGTTGTAGTTAGTGAAAAGAACACACATGCAATGACTCTGGTTGTTGTTAGCGAAAAGAACACACATGCAATGACACTGGTGGATCCATGTGTGGTCTCTAAAAAGAACACACATTTCAATGACACTAGTGGATCCATATGTGGTATGTGAAAAGAACACACATTTCAATGACTCAGTTGTTGTTAGTAAAAAGAACACACATGCAATTACACAGGTGGATCCAAAGGTGGATTGTGAAAAGAGCACACATTTCAATGACTCTGGTTGTTGTTAGTAAAAAGATCACACATGCAATGACACTGGTGGATCCATGCGTGGTCTCTGAAGAGAACACACATGTAATGACTCTGGTTGTTGTTAGTAAAAAGATCACACATGCAATGACACTAGTGGATCCATGTGTGGATTTTGAATAGAACACACATGCAATGACACTGGTGGATCCAAAGGTGGATTGTGAAAAGATCACACATTTCAATGACTGGTTGTTATTAGTAAAAAGAACACACATGCAATGACCCTGGTGGATCCATAGGTGAATTGTTAAAAGAGCACACATGCAATGACACTGGTGGATCTATATGTGGTACGTGAAAAGAATACACATGCAATGACTCTGGTTGTTGTTAGTGAAAAGAACACACATGCAATGACACTGGTGGATCCATGTGTGGTCTCTGAAGAGAACACACATTTCAATGACACTTGTGGATCCATATGTGGTATGTGAAAAGAACACACATGCAATGACTCTGGTTGTTCTTACTAAAAAGAACACACATGCAATGACAGTAGTGGATCCATAGGTGGTATGTGAAAAGAACACACATTTCAATGACTCCAGTTGTTGTTACTAAAAGGAACACACATGCAATGACACTGGTGGATCCACATGAGGATTGTGAAAAGAGCACACATGCAATGACACTGGTGGATCCATATGTGGTATGTGAAAAGAACACACATGCAATGACTCTAGTTGTTGTTAGTGAAAACAACATACATACAATGACACTAGTGGATCCATGTGTGGTCTCTGAAGAGAACGCACATTTCAATTACACTGGTGGATCCATATGTGGTATGTGAAAAGAACACACATTTCAATGACTCTGGTTGTTGTTACTAAAAAGAACACACATGCAATGACACTGGTGGATCCATAGGTGGATTGTGAAAAGAGCACAGATGCAATGACACTGGTGGATCCATATGTGGTATGTGAAAAGAACACACAGGCAATGACTCCAATTACTCTTAGTGAAAAGAACATACTTGCAATGACACTGGTGGATCCATGTGTGGTATCTGAAGAGAACACACATTTCAATGACACTGGTGGATCCATATGTGGTATGTGAAATGAACACACATGCAATGACTCTGGTTGTTTTTACTAAAAAGAACACACATGCAATGACACTGGTGGATCCATAGGTGGTATGTGAAAAGAACACACATTTCAATGACTCTGGTTGTTGTTACTAAAAAGAACACACAAGCAATGACACTGGTGGATCCATATGTGGATTGTGAAAAGAGCACACATGAAATGACACTAGTGGATCCATATGTGGTATGTGAAAACAACACACATGCAATGGCTTTGGTTGTAGTTAGTGAAAAGAACACACATGCAATGACTCTGGTTGTTGTTAGTGAAAAGAACACACATGCAATGACACTGGTGGATCCATGTGTGGTCTCTAAAAAGAGCTCACATTTCAATGACACTAGTGGATCCATATGTGGTATGTGAAAAGAACACACATTTCAATGACTCAGTTGTTGTTAGTAAAAAGAACACACATGCAATGACACTGGTGGATCCATGTGTGGTCTCTGAAGAGGACACACATGCAATGACACTACTGGATCCATATGTGGTATGTGAAAAGAACACACATGCAATGACACTGGTGGATCCATAGGTGGATTGTGAAAAGAGCACACATGCAATGATTCCAGTTGTTGTTAGTGAAAAGAACACACATGGAATGACACTGGTGGATCCATGTGTGGTCTTTGAAGAGAACACACATTTCAATGACACTGGTGGATTGTGAAAAGAGCACACATGAAATGACACTAGTGGATCCATATGTGGTATGTGAAAATAACACACATGCAATGACTTTGGTTGTAGTTAGTGAAAAGAACACACATGCAATGACTCTGGTTGTTGTTAGTGAAAAGAACACACATGCAATGACACTGGTGGATCCATGTGTGGTCTCTAAAAAGAGCACACATTTCAATGACACTAGTGGATCAATATGTGGTATGTGAAAAGAACACACATTTCAATGACTCAGTTGTTGTTAGTAAAAAGAACACACATGCAATGACACTGGTGGATCCATGTGTGGTCTCTGAAGAGAACACACATGCAATGACACTACTGGATCCATATGTGGTATGTGAAAAGAACACACATGCAATGACACTGGTGGATCCATAGGTGGATTGTGAAAAGAGCACACATGCAATGACTCCAGTTGTTGTTAGTGAAAAGAACACACATGGAATGACACTGGTGGATCCATGTGTGGTCTCTGAAGAGAACACACATTTCAATGACTCAGTTGTTGTTAGTAAAAAGAACACACATGCAATGACACTGGTGGATCCATGTGTGGTCTCTGAAGAGAACACATATGCAATGACGCTACTGGATCCATATGTGGTATGTGAAAAGAACACACATGCGGTGACACTGGTGGATCCATAGGTGGATTGTGAAAAGAATAAACATTTCAATGACTCCAGTTGTTGTCACTAAAAGGACCACACATGCAATGACACTGGTGGATCCACAGGTGGATGGTGAAAAGAGCACACATGCAACACTGGTGGATCCATATGTGGTATGTGCAAAGAACACACATGCAATGACTCTAGTTGTTGTTAGTGAAAACAACATACATACAATGACACTGGTGGATCCATGTGTGGTCTCTGAAGAGAACGCACATTTCAATTACACTGGTGGATCCATATGTGGTATGTGAAAAGAACACACATTTCAATGACTCTTGTTGTTGTTGCTAAAAAGAACACACATGCAATGACACTGGTGGATCCATAGGTGGATTGTGAAAATAGCACACATGCAATGACACTGGTGGATCCATATGTGGTATGTGAAAAGAACACACATGCAATGACTCCAATTACTCTTAGTGAAAAGAACATACTTGCAATGACACTGGTGGATCGATGTGTGGTATGTGAAAAGAACACACATGGAATGACTCTGGTTGTTTTTACTAAAAAGAACACACATGCAATGACACTGGTGGATCCATAGGTGGTATGTGAAAAGAACACACATTTCAATGACTCTTGTTGTTGTTACTAAAAATAACACACAAGCAATGACACTGGTGGATCCATATGTGGATTGTGAAAAGAGCACACATGAAATGACACTCGTGGATCCATATGTGGTATGTGAAAAGAACACACATGCAACGACTTTGGTTGTAGTTAGTGAAAAGAACACACATGCAATGACTCTGGTTGTTTTTAGTGAAAAGAACACACATGCAATGATACTGGTGGATCCATGTGTGGTCTCTAAAAAGAGCACACATTTCAATGACACTAGTGGATCCATATGTGGTATGTGAAAAGAACACACATTTCAATGACTCAGTTGTTGTTAGTAAAAAGAACACACATGCAATGAAACTGGTGGATCCAAAGGTGGATTGTGAAAAGAGCACACATTTCAATGACTGGTTGTTATTAGTAAAAAGAACACACATGCAATGACACTGGTGGATCCATGTGTGGTCTCTGAAGAGAACACACATGTAATGAGTCTGGTTGTTGTTAGTAAAAAGATCACACATGCAATTACATTGGTGGATCCATGTGTGGATTGTGAATAGAACACACATGCAATGACACTAGTGGATCCATATGTGGTATCTGAGAAGAACAGTCATGAAATGACTCCCGTTGTATTTAGTAAAAAGAACACACATGCAATGACACTGGTGGATCCGAAGGTGAATTGTGAAAAGAGCACACATGCAATGACACTGGTGGATCCATAGGTGGTATGTGAAAAGAACACACATTTCAATGACTCTTGTTGTTGTTACTAAAAGGAACACACATGCAATGACACTGGTGGATCCATAGGTGGATTGTGAAAAGAGCACACATGCAATGACACTGGTGGATCCATATGTGGTATGTGAAAAGAACACACATGCAATGACTCTAGTTGTTGTTAGTGAAAAGAACAGACATGCAATGACACTGGTGGATGGTCTCTAAAGAGAACACACATTTCAGTGACACTAGTGGATCCATATGTGGTATGTGAAAAGAACAAACATGCAATGACTCTTCTTGTTGTTACTAAAAAGTACACACATGCAATGACACTGGTGAATCCATAGGTGGTATGTGAAAAGAACACACATGCAATGACTCTGGTTGTAGTTAGTGTAAAGAACACACATGCAATGACTCTGGTTGTTGTTAGTGAAAAGAACACGCATGCAATGACACTAGTGGATCCATGTGAGGTCTGTAAAAAGAACACACATTTCAATGACACTAGTGGATCCATATGTGCTATGTGAAAAGAACACACATTTCAATGACTCAGTTGTTGTTAGTGAAAAGAACACACATGCAATGACACTAGTGGATCCAAAGGTGGATTGTGAAAAGAGCACACATTTCAATGACTCTGGTTGTTGTTAGTAAAAAGAACACACATGCAATGACAATAGTGGATCCATCTGTGGTCTCTGAAGAGAACACACATGTAATGACTTTGGTTGTTGTTAGTAAAAAGATCAGACATGCAATGACACTAGTGGATCCATGTGTGGATTGTGAATAGAACACACATGCAATGACACTGGTGGATCCATATGTGGTATGTGAGAAGAACAGTCATGAAATGACTCCAGCTGTTGTTAGTAAAAAGAACACACATGCAATGACACTCGTGGATCCATAGGTGAATTGTTAAAAAAGCACACATGCAATGACACTACTGGATCTATATGTGGTATGTGAAAAGAATATACATCCAATGACTCTGGTTGTTGTTAGTAAAAAGAACACACATGCAATTACACTGGTGGATCCATGTGTGGTCTCTGAAGAGAACACACATTTCAATGACACTGCTGGATCCATATGTGGTATGTGAAAAGAACACACATGCAATGACTCTGGTTCTTGTTAGTAAAAAGAACACACATGCAATGACACTAGTGGATCCATAGGTGGTATGTGAAAAGAACACACATTTCAATGACTCTAGTTGTTGTTACTAAAAGGAACACACATGCAATGACACTGGTGGATCCACAGGTGGATTGTGAAAAGAGCACACATGCAATGACACTGGTGGATCCATATGTGGTATGTGAAAAGAACACCCATGCAATGACTCTAGTTGTTGTTAGTGAAGACAACATACATATAATGACACTGGTGGATCCATGTGTGGTCTCTGAAGAGAACGCACATTTCAATAACACTGGTGGATCCATATGTGGTATGTGAAAAGAACACACATTTCAATGACCCTGGTTGTTGTTACTAAAAAGAACACACATGCAATGACACTGGTGGATCCATAGGTGGATTGTGAAAAGAGGACACATGCAATGGCACTGGTGGATCCATATGTGGTATGTGAAAAGAACACACATGCAATGACTCCAATTACTCTTAGTGAAAAGAACATACATGCAATGACACTGGAGGATCCATGTGTGGTCTCTGAAGAGAACACACATTTCAATGACACTGGTGGATCCATATGTGGTATGTGAAAAGAACACACATGCAATGACTCTAGTTGTTGTTAGTGAAAAGAACATAGCAATGACACTGGTGGATGGTCTCTGAAGAGAACACACATTTCAATGACACTGGTGGATCCATATGTGGTATGTGAAAAGAACACACATGCAATGACTCTGGTTGTTGTTACTAAAAAGAACACACATGCAATGACACTGGTGAATCCATAGGTGGTATGTGAAAAGAACACACATTTCAATGACTCTGGTTGTTGTTACTAAAAAGAACACACATGCAATGACACTGGTGTATCCATAGGTGGATTGTGAAAAGAGCAGACATGCAATGAAACTGGTGGATCCATATGTGGTATGTGAAAAGAACACACATACAATGACTCCAGTTATTGTTAGTGAAAAGAACATACATGCAATGACACTGGGATCCATGTGTGGTCTCAAGAGAACACACATTTCAATGACACTGTGGATCCATATGTGGTATGTGAAAAGAACACACATGCAATGACTCTAGTTGTTTTTACTAAAAAGAACACACATGCAATGACACTGGTGGATCCATAGGTGGTATGTGAAAAGAACACACATTTCAATGACTCTGGTTGTTGTTACTAAAAAGAACACACATGCAATGACACTAGTGGATCCATATGTGGATTATGAAAAGAGCACACATGCAATGACACTAGTGGATCCATATGTGGTATGTGAAAAGAACACACATGCAATGACTCTGGTTGTAGTTAGTGTAAAGAACACACATGCAATGACTCTGGTTGTTGTTAGTGAAAAGACCACATGCAATGACACTAGTGGATCCATGTGAGGTCTCAGAAAAGAACACACATTTCAATGACACTAGTGGATCCATATGTGCTATGTGAAAAGAACACACATTTCAATGACTCAGTTGTTGTTAGTGAAAAGAACACACATGCAATGACACTAGTGGATCCAAAGGTGGATTGTGAAAAGAGCACACATTTCAATGACTCTGGTTGTTGTTAGTAAAAAGAACACACATGCAATGACACTAGTGGATCCATCTATGGTCTCTGAAGAGAACACACATGTAATGACTTTGGTTGTTGTTAGTAAAAAGATCAGACATGCAATGACACTAGTGGATCCATGTGTGGATTGTGAATAGAACACACATGCAATGACACTGGTGGATCCATATGTGGTATGTGAGAAGAACAGTCATGAAATGACTCCAGCTGTTGTTAGTAAAAAGAACACACATGCAATGACACTCGTGGATCCATAGGTGAATTGTTAAAAAAGCACACATGCAATGACACTAGTGGATCTATATGTGGTATGTGAAAAGAATACACATCCAATGACTCTGTTGTTGTTAGTAAAAAGAACACACATGCAATTACATCAGGATCCATGTGTGGTCTCAAGAGAACACACATTTCAATGACACTGCTGGATCCATATGTGGTATGTGAAAAGAACACACATGCAATGACTCTGGTTCTTGTTAGTAAAAAGAACACACATGCAATGACACTAGTGGATCCATAGGTGGTATGTGAAAAGAACACACATTTAAATGACTCATTGTTGTTACTAAAAGGAACACACATGCAATGACACTGTGGATCCATGTGGATTGTGAAAAGAGCACACATGCAATGACACTGTGGATCCATATGTGGTATGTGAAAAGAACACCCATGCAATGACTCTAGTTGTTGTTAGTGAAGACAACATACATATAATGACATCAGGATCCATGTGTGGTCTCCAAGAGAACGCACATTTCAATAACACTGTGGATCCATATGTGGTATGTGAAAAGAACACACATTTCAATGACCGTTGTTGTAACTAAAAGAACACACATGCAATGACACTGGTGGATCCATAGGTGGATTGTGAAAAGAGCAGACATGCAATGACACTGGTGGATCCATATGTGGTATGTGAAAAGAACACACATGCAATGACTCCAATTACTCTTAGTGAAAAGAACATACATGCAATGACACTGGAGGATCCATGTGTGATCTCTGAAGAGAACACACATTTCAATGACACGGGTGGATCCATATGTGGTATGTGAAAAGAACACACATGCAATGACTCTAGTTGTTGTTAGTGAAAAGAACATAGCAATGACATCGTGGATGGTCTCAAGAGAACACACATTTCAATGACACTGTGGATCCATATGTGGTATGTGAAAAGAACACACATGCAATGACTCTGGTTGTTGTTACTAAAAAGAACACACATGCAATGACACTGGTGAATCCATAGGTGGTATGTGAAAAGAACACACATTTCAATGACTCTGGTTGTTGTTACTAAAAAGAACACACATGCAATGACACTGGTGTATCCATAGGTGGATTGTGAAAAGAGCAGACATGCAATGAAACTGGTGGATCCATATGTGGTATGTGAAAAGAACACACATACAATGACTCCAGTTATTGTTAGTGAAAAGAACATACATGCAATGACACTGGTGGATCCATGTGTGGTCTCTGAAGAGAACACACATTTCAATCACACGGGTGGATCCATATGTCGGATGGGGAAAGAACAGACAAGCAAAGACTCTCTTTGTTGTCACTAAAAAGAACAAACATACAATCACACTGTGGATCCATAGGTGGTATGTGAAAAGAACACACATTTCAATGACTCTGGTTGTTGTTACTAAAAAGAACACACATGCAATGACACTAGTGGATCCATATGTGGATTATGAAAAGAGCACACATGCAATGACACTAGTGGATCCATATGTGGTATGTGAAAAGAACACACATGCAATGACTCTGGTTGTAGTTAGTGTAAATAACACACATGCAAGGACTCGCTTGTTGTTAGTGAAAAGAACACATGCAATGACACTAGTGGATCCATGTGAGGTCCAGAAAAGAACACACATTTCAATGACACTAGTGGATCCATATGTGCTATGTGAAAAGAACACACATTTCAATGACTCAGTTGTTGTTAGTGAAAAGAACACACATGCAATGACACTGGTGGATCCAAAGGTGGATTGTGAAAAGAGCACACATTTCAATGACTGGTTGTTGTTAGTAAAAAGAACACACATGCAATGACACTAGTGGATCCATCTATGGTCTGAAGAGAACACACATGTAATGACTTTGGTTGTTGTTAGTAAAAGATCAGACATGCAATGACACTAGTGGATCCATGTGTGGATTGTGAATAGAACACACATGCAATGACACTGTGGATCCATATGGTATGTGAGAAGAACAGTCATGAAATGACTCCAGCTGTTGTTAGTAAAAAGAACACACATGCAATGACACTCGTGGATCCATAGGTGAATTGTTAAAAAAGCACACATGCAATGACACTAGTGGATCTATATGTGGTATGTGAAAAGAATACACATCCAATGACTCGTTGTTGTTAGTAAAAAGAACACACATGCAATTACATCAGGATCCATGTGTGGTCTCTGAAGAGAACACACATTTTAATGACACTGCTGGATCCATATGTGGTATGTGAAAAGAACACACATGCAATGACTCTGGTTGTTGTTAGTAAAAAGAACACACATGCAATGACACTAGTGGATCCATAGGTGGTATGTGAAAAGAACACACATTTAAATGACTCCAGTTGTTGTTACTAAAAGGAATACACATGCAATGACACTGGTGGATCCACAGGTGGATTGTGAAAAGAGCACACATGCAATGACACTGGTGGATCCATATGTGGTATGTGAAAAGAACACCCATGCAATGACTCTAGTTGTTGTTAGTGAAAACAACATACATAAAATGACACTGGTGGATCCATGTGTGGTCTCTGAAGAGAACGCACATTTCAATAACACTGGTGGATCCATATGTGGTATGTGAAAAGAACACACATTTCAATGACCCTGGTTGTTGTTACTAAAAAGAACACACATGCAATGACACTGGTGGATCCATAGGTGGATTGTGAAAAGAGGACACATGCAATGGCACTGGTGGATCCATATGTGGTATGTGAAAAGAACACACATGCAATGACTCCAATTACTCTTAGTGAAAAGAACATACATGCAATGACACTGGTGGATCCATGTGTTGTCTCTGAAGAGAACACACATTTCAATGACACCGGTGGATCCATATGTGGTATGTGAAAAGAACACACATGCAATGACTCTAGTTATTGTTAGTGAAAAGAACATAGCAATGACACTGGTGGATGGTCTCTGAAGAGAACACACATTTCAATGACACTGGTGGATCCATATGTGGTATGTGAAAAGAACACACCTGCAATGACTCTGGTTGTTGTTACTAAAAAGAACACACATGCAATGACACTGGTGAATCCATAGGTGGTATGTGAAAAGAACACACATTTCAATGACTCTGGTTGTTGTTACTAAAAAGAACACAAATGAAATGACACTTGTGGATCCATGGGTGGTGTGTGAAAAGAGCACACATTCAATGAAACTGGTGGATCCATATGTTGTATTTGAAAAGAACACACATACAATGACTCAAGTTATTGTTAGTGATAAGAACATACATGCAATGACATCAGGATCCATGTGTGGTCTCTGAAGAGAACACACATTTCAATGACACTGGTGGATCCATATGTGGTATGTGAAAAGAACACACATGCAATGACTCTAGTTGTTTTTACTAAAAAGAACACACATGCAATGACACTGGTGGATCCATAGGTGGTATGTGAAAAGAACACACATTTCAATGACTCTGGTTGTTGTTACTAAAAAGAACACACATGCAATGACACTAGTGGATCCATATGTGGATTATGAAAAGAGCACACATGCAATGACACTAGTGGATCCATATGTGGTATGTGAAAAGAACACACATGCAATGACTCTGGTTGTAGTTAGTGTAAAGAACACACATGCAATGACTCTGGTTGTTGTTAGTGAAAAGAACACGCATGCAATGACACTGGTGGATCCATGTGAGGTCTGTAAAAAGAACACACATTTCAATGACACTAGTGGATCCATATGTGCTATGTGAAAAGAACACACATTTCAATGACTCAGTTGTTGTTAGTGAAAAGAACACACATGCAATGACACTAGTGGATCCAAAGGTGGATTGTGAAAAGAGCACACATTTCAATGACTCTGGTTGTTGTTAGTAAAAAGAACACACATGCAATGACACTAGTGGATCCATCTGTGGTCTCTGAAGAGAACACACATGTAATGACTTTGGTTGTTGTTAGTAAAAAGATCAGACATGCAATGACACTAGTGGATCCATGTGTGGATTGTGAATAGAACACACATGCAATGACACTGGTGGATCCATATGTGGTATGTGAGAAGAACAGTCATGAAATGACTCCAATTGTTAGTAAAAGAACACACATGCAATGACACTGTGGATCCATAGGTGAATTGTTAAAAAAGCACACATGCAATGACACTAGTGGATCTATATGTGGTATGTGAAAAGAATACACATCCAATGACTCTGGTTGTTGTTAGTAAAAAGAACACACATGCAATTACACTGGTGGATCCATGTGTGGTCTCTGAAGAGAACACACATTTCAATGACACTGCTGGATCCATATGTGGTATGTGAAAAGAACACACATGCAATGACTCTGGTTCTTGTTAGTAAAAAGAACACACATGCAATGACACTAGTGGATCCATAGGTGGTATGTGAAAAGAACACACATTTCAATGACTCCAGTTGTTGTTACTAAAAGGAACACACATGCAATGACACTGGTGGATCCACAGGTGGATTATGAAAAGAGCACACATGCAATGACACTGGTGGATCCATATGTGGTATGTGAAAAGAACACCCATGCAATGACTCTAGTTGTTGTTAGTGAAGACAACATACATATAATGACACTGGTGGATCCATGTGTGGTCTCTGAAGAGAACGCACATTTCAATAACACTGGTGGATCCATATGTGGTATGTGAAAAGAACACACATTTCAATGACCCTGGTTGTTGTTACTAAAAAGAACACACATGCAATGACACTGGTGGATCCATAGGTGGATTGTGAAAAGAGCACACATGCAATGGCACTGGTGGATCCATATGTGGTATGTGAAAAGAACACACATGCAATGACTCCAATTACTCTTAGTGAAAAGAACATACATGCAATGACACTGGAGGATCCATGTGTGGTCTCTGAAGAGAACACACATTTCAATGACACTGGTGGATCCATATGTGGTATGTGAAAAGAACACACATGCAATGACTCTAGTTGTTGTTAGTGAAAAGAACATAGCAATGACACTGGTGGATGGTCTCTGAAGAGAACACACATTTCAATGACACTGGTGGATCCATATGTGGTATGTGAAAAGAACACACATGCAATGACTCTGGTTGTTGTTACTAAAAAGAACACACATGCAATGACACTGGTGAATCCATAGGTGGTATGTGAAAAGAACACACATTTCAATGACTCTGGTTGTTGTTACTAAAAAGAACACACATGCAATGACACTGGTGTATCCATAGGTGGATTGTGAAAAGAGCAGACATGCAATGAAACTGGTGGATCCATATGTGGTATGTGAAAAGAACACACATACAATGACTCCAGTTATTGTTAGTGAAAAGAACATACATGCAATGACACTGGTGGATCCATGTGTGGTCTCTGAAGAGAACACACATTTCAATGACACTGGTGGATCCATATGTGGTATGTGAAAAGAACACACATGCAATGACTCTAGTTGTTTTTACTAAAAAGAACACACATGCAATGACACTGGTGGATCCATAGGTGGTATGTGAAAAGAACACACATTTCAATGACTCTGGTTGTTGTTACTAAAAAGAACACACATGCAATGACACTAGTGGATCCATATGTGGATTATGAAAAGAGCACACATGCAATGACACTAGTGGATCCATATGTGGTATGTGAATAGAACACACATGCAATGACTCTGGTTGTAGTTAGTGTAAAGAACACACATGCAATGACTCTGCTTGTTGTTAGTGAAAAGAACACGCATGCAATGACACTGGTGGATCCATGTGAGGTCTCTAAAAAGAACACACATTTCAATGACACTAGTGGATCCATATGTGCCCATGTGAAAAGAACACACATTTCGATGACTCAGTTGTTGTTAGTAAAAAGAACACACATGCAATGACACTGGTGGATCTAAAGGTGGATTGTGAAAACAGCACACATTTCAATGACTCTCGTTGTTGTTAGTAAAAAGAACACACATGCAATGACACTGGTGGATCCATGTGTGGTCTCTGAAGAGAACATACATGTAATGACTCTGGTTGTTGTTAGTAAAAAGATCACACATGCAATGACACTGGTGGATCCATGTGTGGATTGTGAATAGAACACATGCAATGACACTGGTGGATCCATATGTGGTATGTGAGAAGAATAGTCATGAAATGACTCCAGATGTTGTTAGTAAAAAGAACACACATGCAATGACACTGGTGGATCCATAGGTGAATTGTTAAAAGAGCACACATGCAATGACACTGTTGGATCTATATGTGGTATGTGAAAAGAATACACATGCAATGACTCTGGTTGTTGTTAGTGAAAAGAACACACATGCAATGACACCGGTGGATCCATGTGTGGTCTCTGAAGAGAACACACATTTCAATGACACTGCTGGATCCATAGGTGGTATGTGAAAAGAACACACATTTCAATGACTCTGGTTGTTGTTACTAAAAAGAACACACATGCAATGACACTAGTGGATCCATATGTGGATTATGAAAAGAGCACACATGCAATGACACTAGTGGATCCATATGTGGTATGTGAAAAGAACACACATGCAATGACTCTGGTTGTAGTTAGTGTAAAGAACACACATGCAATGACTCTGCTTGTTGTTAGTGAAAAGAACACGCATGCAATGACACTAGTGGATCCATGTGAGGTCTGTAAAAAGAACACACATTTCAATGACACTAGTGGATCCATATGTGCTATGTGAAAAGAACACACATTTCAATGACTCAGTTGTTGTTAGTGAAAAGAACACACATGCAATGACACTAGTGGATCCAAAGGTGGATTGTGAAAAGAGCACACATTTCAATGACTCTGGTTGTTGTTAGTAAAAAGAACACACATGCAATGACACTAGTGGATCCATCTATGGTCTCTGAAGAGAACACACATGTAATGACTTTGGTTGTTGTTAGTAAAAAGATCAGACATGCAATGACACTAGTGGATCCATGTGTGGATTGTGAATAGAACACACATGCAATGACACTGGTGGATCCATATGTGGTATGTGAGAAGAACACACATGAAATGACTCCAGCTGTTGTTAGTAAAAAGAACACACATGCAATGACACTCGTGGATCCATAGGTGAATTGTTAAAAAAGCACACATGCAATGACACTAGTGGATCTATATGTGGTATGTGAAAAGAATACACATCCAATGACTCTGGTTGTTGTTAGTAAAAAGAACACACATGCAATTACACTGGTGGATCCATGTGTGGTCTCTGAAGAGAACACACATTTCAATGACACTACTGGATCCATATGTGGTATGTGAAAAGAACACACATGCAATGACTCTGGTTCTTGTTAGTAAAAAGAACACACATGCAATGACACTAGTGGATCCATAGGTGGTATGTGAAAAGAACACACATTTCAATGACTCCAGTTGTTGTTACTAAAAGGAACACACATGCAATGACACTGGTGGATCCACAGGTGGATTGTGAAAAGAGCACACATGCAATGACACTGGTGGATCCATATGTGGTATGTGAAAAGAACACCCATGCAATGACTCTAGTTGTTGTTAGTGAAGACAACATACATATAATGACACTGGTGGATCCATGTGTGGTCTCTGAAGAGAACTCACATTTCAATAACACTGGTGGATCCATATGTGGTATGTGAAAAGAACACACATTTCAATGACCCTAGTTGTTGTAACTAAAAAGAACACACATGCAATGACACTGGTGGATCCATAGGTGGATTGTGAAAAGAACACACATTTCAATGACTCTGGTTGTTGTTACTAAAAAGAACACACATGCAATGACACTAGTGGATCCATATGTGGATTATGAAAAGAGCACACATGCAATGACACTAGTGGATCCATATGTGGTATGTGAAAAGAACACACATGCAATGACTCTGGTTGTAGTTAGTGTAAAGAACACACATGCAATGACTCTGGTTGTTGGTAGTGAAAAGAACACGCATGCAATGACACTAGTGGATCCATGTGAGGTCTGTAAAAAGAACACACATTTCAATGACACTAGTGGATCCATATGTGCTATGTGAAAAGAACACACATTTCAATGACTCAGTTGTTGTTAGTGAAAAGAACACACATGCAATGACACTAGTGGATCCAAAGGTGGATTGTGAAAAGAGCACACATTTCAATGACTCTGGTTGTTGTTAGTAAAAAGAACACACATGCAATGACACTAGTGGATCCATCTGTGGTCTCTGAAGAGAACACACATGTAATGACTTTGGTTGTTAGTAAAAAGATCACACATGCAATGACACTAGTGGATCCATGTGTGGATTGTGAATAGAACACACATGCAATGACACTGGTGGATCCATATGTGGTATGTGAGAAGAACAGTCATGAAATGACTCCAGCTGTTGTTAGTAAAAAGAACACACATGCAATGACACTCGTGGATCCATAGGTGAATTGTTAAAAAAGCACACATGCAATGACACTAGTGGATCTATATGTGGTATGTGAAAAGAATACACATCCAATGACTCTGGTTGTTGTTAGTAAAAAGAACACACATGCAATTACATCAGGATCCATGTGTGGTCTCTGAAGAGAACACACATTTCAATGACACTGCTGGATCCATATGTGGTATGTGAAAAGAACACACATGCAATGACTCTGGTTCTTGTTAGTAAAAAGAACACACATGCAATGACACTAGTGGATCCATATGTGGATTATGAAAAGAGCACACATGCAATGACACTAGTGGATCCATATGTGGTATGTGAATAGAACACACATGCAATGACTCTGGTTGTAGTTAGTGTAAAGAACACACATGCAATGACTCTGCTTGTTGTTAGTGAAAAGAACACGCATGCAATGACACTGGTGGATCCATGTGAGGTCTCTAAAAAGAACACACATTTCAATGACACTAGTGGATCCATATGTGCCCATGTGAAAAGAACACACATTTCGATGACTCAGTTGTTGTTAGTAAAAAGAACACACATGCAATGACACTGGTGGATCTAAAGGTGGATTGTGAAAACAGCACACATTTCAATGACTCTCGTTGTTGTTAGTAAAAAGAACACACATGCAATGACACTGGTGGATCCATGTGTGGTCTCTGAAGAGAACATACATGTAATGACTCTGGTTGTTGTTAGTAAAAAGATCACACATGCAATGACACTGGTGGATCCATGTGTGGATTGTGAATAGAACACAGGAAAAAACACTGCTGGTTCCAGCTGTGCTATGTGACAAGAACACTCATGAAATGACTCCAGATGTTGTTAGTTAAAAGAACACACATGCAATGACACTGGTGGATCCATAGGTGAATTGTTAAAAGAGCACACATGCAATGACACTGTTGGATCTATATGTGGTATGTGAAAAGAATACACATGCAATGACTCTGGTTGTTGTTAGTGAAAAGAACACACATGCAATGACACCGGTGGATCCATGTGTGGTCTCTGAAGAGAACACACATTTCAATGACACTGCTGGATCCATAGGTGGTATGTGAAAAGAACACACATTTCAATGACTCTGTTTGTTGTTACTAAAAAGAACACACATGCAATTACAATAGTGGATCCATATGTGGATTATGAAAGAGCACACATGCAATGACACTAGTGGATCCATATGTGGTTTGTGAAAAGAACACAATTTCAATGACTCTGGTTGTAGTTAGTGTAAAGACCACACATGCAATGACTCGCTTGTTGTTAGTGAAAAGAACACTCATGCAATGACACTTGTGGATCCATGTGAGGTCTCTAAACAGAACACACATTTCAATGACACTAGTGGATCCATATGTGCTATGTGAAAAGAACACACATTTCAATGACTCAGTTGTTGTTAGTGAAAAGAACACACATGCAATGACACTCGTGGATCCAAAGGTGGATTGTTAAAAAAGCACACATTTCAATGACTCGTTGTTGTTAGTAAAAGAACACACATGCAATGACACTAGTGGATCCATCTATGGTCTCAAGAGAACACACATGTAATGACTTTGGTTGTTGTTAGTAAAAAGATCACATGCAATGACACTAGTGGATCCATGTGTGGATTGTGAATAGAACACACATGCAATGACACTGTGGATCCATATGTGGTATGTGAGAAGAACAGTCATGAAATGACTCCAAGTTGTTAGTAAAAAGAACACACATGCAATGACACTGTGGATCCATAGGTGAATTGTTAAAAGCACACATGCAATGACACTAGTGGATCTATATGTGGTATGTGAAAAGAATACACATGCAATGACTCGTTGTTGTTAGTAAAAAGAACACACATGCAATGACATCAGGATCCATGTGTGGTCTCTGAAGAGAACACACATTTCAATGACACTACTGGATCCATATGTGGTATGTGAAAAGAACACACATGCAATGACTCTGGTTCTTGTTAGTAAAAAGAACACACATGCAATGACACTAGTGGATCCATAGGTGGTATGTGAAAAGAACACACATTTCAATGACTCAGTTGTTACTAAAAGGAACACACATGCAATGACACTGGTGGATCCACAGGTGGATTGTGAAAAGAGCACACATGCAATGACACTGGTGGATCCATATGTGGTATGTGAAAAGAACACCCATGCAATGACTCTAGTTGTTGTTAGTGAAGACAACATACATATAATGACACTGGTGGATCCATGTGTGGTCTCTGAAGAGAACTCACATTTCAATAACACTGGTGGATCCATATGTGGTATGTGAAAAGAACACACATTTCAATGACCCTAGTTGTTGTAACTAAAAAGAACACACATGCAATGACACTGGTGGATCCATAGGTGGATTGTGAAAAGAACACACATTTCAATGACTCTGGTTGTTGTTACTAAAAAGAACACACATGCAATGACACTAGTGGATCCATATGTGGATTATGAAAAGAGCACACATGCAATGACACTAGTGGATCCATATGTGGTATGTGAAAAGAACACACATGCAATGACTCTGGTGTTAGTGTAAAGAACACACATGCAATGACTCGTTGTTGTTAGTGAAAAGAACACGCATGCAATGACACTAGTGGATCCATGTGAGGTCTGTAAAAAGAACACACATTTCAATGACACTAGTGGATCCATATGTGCTATGTGAAAAGAACACACATTTCAATGACTCAGTTGTTGTTAGTGAAAAGAACACACATGCAATGACACTAGTGGATCCAAAGGTGGATTGTGAAAAGAGCACACATTTCAATGACTCTGGTTGTTGTTAGTAAAAAGAACACACATGCAATGACACTAGTGGATCCATCTATGGTCTCTGAAGAGAACACACATGTAATGACTTTGGTTGTTGTTAGTAAAAAGATCAGACATGCAATGACACTAGTGGATCCATGTGTGGATTGTGAATAGAACACACATGCAATGACACTGGTGGATCCATATGTGGTATGTGAGAAGAACAGTCATGAAATGACTCCAGCTGTTGTTAGTAAAAAGAACACACATGCAATGACACTCGTGGATCCATAGGTGAATTGTTAAAAAAGCACACATGCAATGACACTAGTGGATCTATATGTGGTATGTGAAAAGAATACACATCCAATGACTCTGGTTGTTGTTAGTAAAAAGAACACACATGCAATTACACTGGTGGATCCATGTGTGGTCTCTGAAGAGAACACACATTTCAATGACACTGCTGGATCCATATGTGGTATGTGAAAAGAACACACATGCAATGACTCTGGTTCTTGTTAGTAAAAAGAACACACATGCAATGACACTAGTGGATCCATAGGTGGTATGTGAAAAGAACACACATTTCAATGACTCTAGTTGTTGTTACTAAAAGGAACACACATGCAATGACACTGGTGGATCCACATGTGGATTGTGAAAAGAGCACACATGCAATGACACTGGTGGATCCATATGTGGTATGTGAAAAGAACACCCATGCAATGACTCTAGTTGTTGTTAGTGAAAACAACATACATACAATGACACTGGTGGATCCATGTGTGGTCTCTGAAGAGAACACACATTTCAATAACACTGGTGGATCCATATGTGGTATGTGAAAAGAACACACATTTCAATGACCTGGGTTGTTGTTACTAAAAAGAACACACATGCAATGACACTGCTGGATCCATAGGTGGACTATGAAAAGAGGACACATGCAATGGCAGTGGTGGATCCATATGTGGTATGTGAAAAGAACACACATGCAATGACTCCAATTACTCTTAGTGAAAAGAACATACATGCAATGATACTGGTGGATCCATGTGTGGTCTTTGAAGAGAACACACATTTCAATGACACTGGTGGATCCATATGTGGTATGTGAAAAGAACACACATGCAATGACTCTAGTTGTTGTTAGTGAAAAGAACATAGCAATGACACTGGTGGATGGTCTCTGAAGAGAACACACATTTCAATGACACTGGTGGATCCATATGTGGTATGTGAAAAGAACACACATGCAATGACTCTGGTTGTTGTTACTAAAAAGAACACACATGCAATGACACTGGTGAATCCATAGGTGGTATGTGAAAAGAACACACATTTCAATGACTCTGGTTGTTGTTACTAAAAAGAACACACATGCAATGACACTGGTGTATCCATAGGTGGATTGTGAAAAGAGCAGACATGCAATGAAACTGGTGGATCCATATGTGGTATGTGAAAAGAACACACATACAATGACTCCAGTTATTGTTAGTGAAAAGAACATACATGCAATGACACTGGTGGATCCATGTGTGGTCTCTGAAGAGAACACACATTTCAATGACACTGGTGGATCCATATGTGGTATGTGAAAAGAACACACATGCAATGACTCTAGTTGTTTTTACTAAAAAGAACACACATGCAATGACACTGGTGGATCCATAGGTGGTATGTGAAAAGAACACACATTTCAATGACTCTGGTTGTTGTTACTAAAAAGAACACACATGCAATGACACTAGTGGATCCATATGTGGATTATGAAAAGAGCACACATGCAATGACACTAGTGGATCCATATGTGGTATGTGAAAAGAACACACATGCAATGACTCTGGTTGTAGTTAGTGTAAAGAACACACATGCAATGACTCTGGTTGTTGTTAGTGAAAAGAACACGCATGCAATGACACTGGTGGATCCATGTGAGGTCTCTAAAAAGAACACACATTTCAATGACACTAGTGGATCCATATGTGCCCATGTGAAAAGAACACACATTTCGATGACTCAGTTGTTGTTAGTAAAAAGAACACACATGCAATGACACTGGTGGATCTAAATGTGGATTGTGAAAAGAGCACACATTTCAATGACTCTGGTTGTTGTTAGTAAAAAGAACACACATGCAATGACACTGGTGGATCCATGTGTGGTCTCTGAAGAGAACACACATGTAATGACTCTGGTTGTTGTTAGTAAAAAGATCACACATGCAATGACACTGGTGGATCCATGTGTGGATTGTGAATAGAACACATGCAATGACACTGGTGGATCCATATGTGGTATGTGAGAAGAATAGTCATGAAATGACTCCAGATGTTGTTAGTAAAAAGAACACACATGCAATGACACTGGTGGATCCATAGGTGAATTGTTAAAAGAGCACACATGCAATGACACTGTTGGATCTATATGTGGTATGTGAAAAGAATACACATGCAATGACTCTGGTTGTTGTTAGTGAAAAGAACACACATGCAATGACACCGGTGGATCCATGTGTGGTCTCTGAAGAGAACACACATTTCAATGACACTGCTGGATCCATAGGTGGTATGTGAAAAGAACACACATTTCAATGACTCTGGTTGTTGTTACTAAAAAGAACACACATGCAATGACACTAGTGGATCCATATGTGGATTATGAAAAGAGCACACATGCAATGACACTAGTGGATCCATATGTGGTATGTGAAAAGAACACACATGCAATGACTCTGGTTGTAGTTAGTGTAAAGAACACACATGCAATGACTCTGGTTGTTGTTAGTGAAAAGAACACGCATGCAATGACACTGGTGGATCCATGTGAGGTCTGTAAAAAGAACACACATTTCAATGACACTAGTGGATCCATATGTGCTATGTGAAAAGAACACACATTTCAATGACTCAGTTGTTGTTAGTAAAAAGAACACACATGCAATGACACTGGTGGATCCAAAGGTGGATTGTGAAAAGAGCACACATTTCAATGACTCTGGTTGTTGTTAGTAAAAAGAACACACATGCAATGACACTGGTGGATCCATCTGTGGTCTCTGAAGAGAACACACATGTAATGACTTTGGTTGTTGTTAGTAAAAAGATCACACATGCAATGACACTAGTGGATCCATGTGTGGATTGTGAATAGAACACACATGCAATGACACTGGTGGATCCATATGTGGTATGTGAGAAGAACAGTCATGAAATTACGCCAGTTGTTGTTAGTAAAAAGAACACACATGCAATGACACTGGTGGATCCATAGGTGAATTGTTAAAAGAGCACACATGCAATGACACTGGTGGATCTATATGTGGTATGTGAAAAGAATACACATGCAATGACTCTGGTTGTTGTTAGTGAAAAGAACACACATGCAATGACACTGGTGGATCCATGTGTGGTCTCTGAAGAGAACACACATTTCAATGACACTGCTGGATCCATATGTGGTATGTGAAAAGAACACACATGCAATGACTCTGGTTGTTGTTAGTAAAAAGAACACACATGCAATGACACTAGTGGATCCATAGGTGGTATGTGAAAAGAACACACATTTCAACGACTCCAGTTGTTGTTACTAAAAGGAACACACATGCAATGACACTGGTGGATCCACAGGTGGATTGTGAAAAGAGCACACATGCAATGACACTGGTGGATCCATATGTGGTATGTGAAAAGAACACCCATGCAATGACTCTAGTTGTTGTTAGTGAAAACAACATACATAAAATGACACTGGTGGATCCATGTGTGGTCTCTGAAGAGAACGCACATTTCAATAACACTGGTGGATCCATATGTGGTATGTGAAAAGAACACACATTTCAATGACCCTGGTTGTTGTAACTAAAAAGAACACACATGCAATGACACTGGTGGATCCATAGGTGGATTGTGAAAAGAGCACACATGCAATGGCACTGGTGGATCCATATGTGGTATGTGAAAAGAACACACATGCAATGACTCCAATTACTCTTAGTGAAAAGAACATACATGCAATGACACTGGTGGATCCATGTGTTGTCTCTGAAGAGAACACACATTTCAATGACACCGGTGGATCCATATGTGGTATGTGAAAAGAACACACATGCAATGACTCTAGTTGTTGTTAGTGAAAAGAACATAGCAATGACACTGGTGGATGGTCTCTGAAGAGAACACACATTTCAATGACACTGGTGGATCCATATGTGGTATGTGAAAAGAACACACATGCAATGACTCTGGTTGTTGTTACTAAAAAGAACACACATGCAATGACACTGGTGAATCCATAGGTGGTATGTGAAAAGAACACACATTTCAATGACTCTGGTTGTTGTTACTAAAAAGAACACACATGCAATGACACTGGTGTATCCATAGGTGGATTGTGAAAAGAGCAGACATGCAATGAAACTGGTGGATCCATATGTGGTATGTGAAAAGAACACACATACAATGACTCCAGTTATTGTTAGTGAAAAGAACATACATGCAATGACACTGGTGGATCCATGTGTGGTCTCTGAAGAGAACACACATTTCAATGACACTGGTGGATCCATATGTGGTATGTGAAAAGAACACACATGCAATGACTCTAGTTGTTTTTACTAAAAAGAACACACATGCAATGACACTGGTGGATCCATAGGTGGTATGTGAAAAGAACACACATTTCAATGACTCTGGTTGTTGTTACTAAAAAGAACACACATGCAATGACACTAGTGGATCCATGTGGTTTATGAAAACAACACACATGCAATGACACTAGTGGATCCATATGTGGTATGTGAAAAGAACACACATGCAATGACTCTGGTTGTAGTTAGTGTAAAGAACACACATGCAATGACTCTGGTTGTTGTTAGTGAAAAGAACACGCATGCAATGACACTAGTGGATCCATGTGAGGTCTGTAAAAAGAACACACATTTCAATGACACTAGTGGATCCATATGTGCTATGTGAAAAGAACACACATTTCAATGACTCAGTTGTTGTTAGTGAAAAGAACACACATGCAATGACACTAGTGGATCCAAAGGTGGATTGTGAAAAGAGCACACATTTCAATGACTCTGGTTGTTGTTAGTAAAAAGAACACACATGCAATGACACTAGTGGATCCATCTGTGGTCTCTGAAGAGAACACACATGTAATGACTTTGGTTGTTGTTAGTAAAAAGATCAGACATGCAATGACACTAGTGGATCCATGTGTGGATTGTGAATAGAACACACATGCAATGACACTGGTGGATCCATATGTGGTATGTGAGAAGAACAGTCATGAAATGACTCCAGCTGTTGTTAGTAAAAAGAACACACATGCAATGACACTCGTGGATCCATAGGTGAATTGTTAAAAAAGCACACATGCAATGACACTAGTGGATCTATATGTGGTATGTGAAAAGAATACACATCCAATGACTCTGGTTGTTGTTAGTAAAAAGAACACACATGCAATTACACTGGTGGATCCATGTGTGGTCTCTGAAGAGAACACACATTTCAATGACACTGTTGGATCCATATGTGGTATGTGAAAAGAACACACATGCAATGACTCTGGTTCTTGTTAGTAAAAAGAACACACATGCAATGACACTAGTGGATCCATAGGTGGTATGTGAAAAGAACACACATTTCAATGACTCCAGTTGTTGTTACTAAAAGGAACACACATGCAATGACACTGGTGGATCCACAGGTGGATTGTGAAAAGAGCACACATGCAATGACACTGGTGGATCCATATGTGGTATGTGAAAAGAACACCCATGCAATGACTCTAGTTGTTGTTAGTGAAGACAACATACATATAATGACACTGGTGGATCCATGTGTGGTCTCTGAAGAGAACGCACATTTCAATAACACTGGTGGATCCATATGTGGTATGTGAAAAGAACACACATTTCAATGACCCTGGTTGTTGTTACTAAAAAGAACACACATGCAATGACACTGGTGGATCCATAGGTGGATTGTGAAAAGAGCACACATGCAATGGCACTGGTGGATCCATATGTGGTATGTGAAAAGAACACACATGCAATGACTCCAATTACTCTTAGTGAAAAGAACATAGATGCAATGACACTGGTGGATCCATGTGTGGTCTCTGAAGAGAACACACATTTCAATGACACTAGTGGATCCATATGTGGTATGTGAAAATAACACACATGCAATGACTCTAGTTGTTGTTAGTGAAAAGAACATAGCAATGACACTGGTGGATGGTCTCTGAAGAGAACACACATTTCAATGACACTGGTGGATCCATATGTGGTATGTGAAAAGATCACACATGCAATGACTATGGTTGTTGTTACTAAAAGAACACACATGCAATGACACTGTGAATCCATAGGTGGTATGTGAAAAGAACACACATTTCAATGACTCTGTTGTTGTTACTAAAAAGAACACACATGCAATGACACTGTGTATCCATAGGTGGATTGTGAAAAGAGCAGAAATGCAATGACACTGGTGGATCCATATGTGGTATGTGAAAAGAACACACATGCAATGACTCAAGTTGTTTTTACTGAAAAGAACACACATCCAATGACATCAGGATCCATGTGGTCTCAAGAGAACACACATTTCAATGACACTGGTGGATCCATATGTGGTATGTGAAAAGAACACACATGCAATGACTCTAGTTGTTTTTACTAAAAAGAACACACATGCAATGACACTGGTGGATCCATAGGTGGTATGTGAAAAGAACACACATTTCAATGACTCTGGTTGTTGTTACTAAAAAGAACACACATGCAATGACACTAGTGGATCCATATGTGGATTATGAAAAGAGCACACATGCAATGACACTAGTGGATCCGTATGTGGTATGTGAAAAGAACACACATGCAATGACTCTGGTTGTAGTTAGTGTAAAGAACACACATGCATTGACTCTGGTTGTTGTTAGTGAAAAGAACACGCATGCAATGACACTGGTGGATCCATGTGAGGTCTCTAAAAAGAACACACATTTCAATGACACTAGTGGATCCATATGTGCCCATGTGAAAAGAACACACATTTCAATGACTCAGTTGTTGTTAGTAAAAAGAACACACATGCAATGACACTGGTGGATCTAAAGGTGGATTGTGAAAAGAGCACACATTTCAATGACTCTGGTTGTTGTTAGTAAAAAGAACACACATGCAATGACACTGGTGGATCCATGTGTGGTCTCTGAAGAGAACACACATGTAATGACTCTGGTTGTTGTTAGTAAAAAGATCACACATGCAATGACACTAGTGGATCCATGTGTGGATTGTGAATAGAACACATGCAATGACACTGGTGGATCCATATGTGGTATGTGAGAAGAATAGTCATGAAATGACTCCAGATGTTGTTAGTAAAAAGAACACACATGCAATGACACTGGTGGATCCATAGGTGAATTGTTAAAAGAGCACACATGCAATGACACTGGTGGATCTATATGTGGTATGTGAAAAGAATACACATGCAATGACTCTGGTTGTTGTTAGTGAAAAGAACACACATGCAATGACACTGGTGGATCCATGTGTGGTCTCTGAAGAGAACACACATTTCAATGACACTGGTGGATCCATATGTGGTATGTGAAAAGAACACACATGCAATGACTCTGGTTGTTGTTAGTAAAAAGAACACACATGCAATGACACTAGTGGATCCATCGGTGGTATGTGAAAAGAACACACATTTCAACGACTCAAGTTGTTGTTACTAAAAGGAACACACATGCAATGACACTGGTGGATCCACAGGTGGATTGTGAAAAGAGCACACATGCAATGACACTGGTGGATCCATATGTGGTATGTGAAAAGAACAGACATGCAATGACTCTAGTTGTTGTTAGTGAAAAGAACATACATACAAGGACACTTGTGGATCCATGTGTGGTCTCTAAAGAGAACACACATTTCAATGACACTAGTGGATCCATATGTGGTATGTGAAAAGAACACACATGCAATGACTCTGGTTGTTTTTACTAAAAAGAACACATATGCAATTACACTGGTGGATCCATAGGTGGTATGTGAAAAGAACACACATTTCAATGACTCTGGTTGTTATTACTAAAAAGAATACACATGCAATGACACTGGTGGATCCATATGTGGATTGTGAAAAGAGCACACATGCAATGACACTGGTGGATCCATATGTGGTATGTGAAAAGAATACACATGCAATGACTCTGGTTGTTTTTACTGAAAAGAACACACATGCAATGACTGTAGTTGTTTTTACTAAAAAGAACACACATGCAATGACACTAGTGAATCCATAGGTGGTATGTGAAAAGAACACACATTTCAATGACTTTGGTTGTTAGTACTAAAAAGAACACACATGCAATGACACTGGTGGATCCATAGGTGGATTGTGAAAAGAGCAGACATGCAATGACACTGGTGGATCCATATGTGGTATGTGAAAAGAACACACATGCAATGACTCCAGTTATTGTTAGTGAAAAGAACATACATGCAATGACACTGGTGGATCCATGTGTGGTCTCTGAAGAGAACACACATTTCAATGACACTGGTGGATCCATATGTGGTATGTGAAAAGAACACAGATGCAATGACTCTAGTTGTTTTTACTGAAAAGAACACACATGCAATGACTCTAGTTGTTTTTACTAAAAAGAACACACATGCAATGACACTGGTGGATCCATAGGTGGTATGTGAAAAGAACACACATTTCAATGACTCTGGTTGTTGTTACTAAAAAGAACACACATGCAATGACACTAGTGGATCCATATGTGGATTATGAAAAGAGCACACATGCAATGACACTAGTGGATCCGTATGTGGTATGTGAAAAGAACACACATGCAATGACTCTGGTTGTAGTTAGTGTAAAGAACACACATGCATTGACTCTGGTTGTTGTTAGTGAAAAGAACACGCATGCAATGACACTGGTGGATCCATGTGAGGTCTCTAAAAAGAACACACATTTCAATGACACTAGTGGATCCATATGTGCCCATGTGAAAAGAACACACATTTCAATGACTCAGTTGTTGTTAGTAAAATGAACACACATGCAATGACACTGGTGGATCTAAAGGTGGATTGTGAAAAGAGCACACATTTCAATGACTCTGGTTGTTGTTAGTAAAAAGAACACACATGCAATGACACTGGTGGATCCATGTGTGGTCTCTGAAGAGAACACACATGTAATGACTCTGGTTGTTGTTAGTAAAAAGGTCACACATGCAATGACACTAGTGGATCCATGTGTGGATTGTGAATAGAACACATGCAATGACACTGGTGGATCCATATGTGGTATGTGAGAAGAATAGTCATGAAATGACTCCAGATGTTGTTAGTAAAAAGAACACACATGCAATGACACTGGTGGATCCATAGGTGAATTGTTAAAAGAGCACACATGCAATGACACTGTTGTTTCTATATGTGGTATGTGAAAAGAATACACATGCAATGACTCTGGTTGTTGTTAGTGAAAATAAGACACATGCAATGACACTGGTGGATCCATGTGTGGTCTCTGAAGAGAACACACATTTCAATGACACTGGTGGATCCATATGTGGTATGTGAAAAGAACACACATGCAATGACTCTGGTTGTTGTTAGTAAAAAGAACACACATGCAATGACACTAGTGGATCCATAGGTGGTATGTGAAAAGAACACACATTTCAATGACTCTGGTTGTTGTTACTAAAAAGAACACACAAGCAATGACACTGGTGGATCCATATGTGGATTGTGAAAAGAGCACACATGAAATGACACTAGTGGATCCATATGTGGTATGTGAAAAAAAGAACACACATGCAATGACTCCAGTTGTTGTTAGTGAAAAGAACATACATGCAATGACACTGGTGGATCCATGTGTGGTGTCTAAAGAGAACACACATTTCAATGACACCGGTGGATCCATATGTGGTATGTTAAAAGAACACACAGGCAATGACTCTGGTTGTTAGTAAAAAGAACACACATGCAATGACACTAGTGGATCCATAGGTGGTATGTGAAAAGAACACACATTTCAACGACTCAAGTTGTTGTTACTAAAAGGAACACACATGCAATGACACTGGTGGATCCACAGGTGGATTGTGAAAAGAGCACACATGCAATGACACTGGTGGATCCATATATGGTATGTGAAAAGAACAGACATGCAATGACTCTAGTTGTTGTTAGTGAAAAGAACATACATACAAGGACACTTGTGGATCCATGTGTGGTCTCTGAAGAGAACGCACATTTCAATTACACTGGTGGATCCATATGTGGTATGTGAAAAGAACACACATGCAATGACTCTGGTTGTTGTTACTAAAAAGAACACACATGCAATGGCACTGGTGGATCCATACGTGGTATGTGAAAAGAACACACATTTCAATGACTCTGGTTGTTGTTACTAAAAAGAACACACATGCAATGACACTGGTGGATCCATAGGTGGATTGTGAAAAGAGCAGACATGCAATGACACTGGTGGATCCATATGTGGTATGTGAAAAGAACACACATGCAATGACTCCAGTTATTGTTAGTGAAAAGAACATACATGCAATGACACTGGTGGATCCATGTGTGGTCTCTGAAGAGAACACACATTTCAATGACACTGGTGGATCCAGATGTGGTATGTGAAAAGAACACACATGCAATGACTCTAGTTGTTTTTACTGAAAAGAACACACATGCAATGACTAGTTGTTTTTACTAAAAAGAACACACATGCAATGACACTGGTGGATCCATAGGTGGTATGTGAAAAGAACACACATTTCAATGACTCTGGTTGTTGTTACTAAAAAGAACACACATGCAATGACACTAGTGGATCCATATGTGGATTATGAAAAGAGCACACATGCAATGACACTAGTGGATCCGTATGTGGTATGTGAAAAGAACACACATGCAATGACTCTGGTTGTAGTTAGTGTAAAGAACACACATGCAATGACTCTGGTTGTTGTCAGTGAAAAGAACACGCATGCAATGACACTGGTGGATCCATGTGAGGTCTCTAAAAAGAACACATATTTCAATGACACTAGTGGATCCATATGTGCCCATGTGAAAAGAACACACATTTCAATGACTCAGTTGTTGTTAGTAAAAAGAACACACATGCAATGACACTGGTGGATCTAAAGGTGGATTGTGAAAAGAGCACACATTTCAATGACTCTGGTTGTTGTTAGTAAAAAGAACACACATGCAATGACATTGGTGGATCCATGTGTGGTCTCTGAAGAGAACACACATGTAATGACTCTGGTTGTTGTTAGTAAAAAGATCACACATGCAATGACACTGGTGGATCCATGTGTGGATTGTGAATAGAACACATGCAATGACACTGGTGGATCCATAGGTGGTATGTGAAAAGAACAGTCATGAAATGACTCTAGTTGTTGTTACTAAAAAGAACACACATGCAATAACACTGGTGGATCCATAGGTGGATTGTGAAAAGAGCACACATGCAATGACACTGGTGGATCCATATGTGGTATGTGAAAAGAACACACATGCAATGACTCCAGTTGTTGTTAGTGAAAAGAACATACATGCAATGACATTGGTGGATCCATGTGTGGTCTCTGAAGAGAACACACATTTCGATGACACTAGTACATCCATATATGGTATGTGAAAAGAACACACATGCAATGACTCTGGTTGTTTTTACTAAAAAGAACACACATGCAATGACACTGGTGGATCCATAGGTGGTATGTGAAAAGAACACACATTTCAATGACTCTGGTTGTTATTACTAAAAAGAACACACATGCAATGACACTGGTGGATCCATATGTGGATTGTGAAAAGAGCACACATGCAATGACACTAGTGGATCCATATGTGGTATGTGAAAAGAACACACATGCAATGACACTGGTGGATCCAAAGGTGGATTGTGAAAAGAGCACACATTTCAATGACTCTGGTTGTTGTTAGTAAAAAGAACACACATGCAATGACACTGGTGGATCCATCTGTGGTATGTGAAAAGAGAACACACATGTAATGACTTTGTTTGTTGTTAGTAAAAAGATCAGACATGCAATGACACTAGTGGATCCATGTGTGGACTATGAACAGAACACACATGCAATGACACTGGTGGATCCATATGTGGTATGTGAGAAGAACAGTCATGAAATGACTCCAGCTGTTGTTAGTAAAAAGAACACTCATGCAATGACACTGGTGGATCCATAGGTGAATTGTTAAAAGAGCACACATGCAATGACACTGGTGGATCTATATGTGGTATGTGAAAAGAATACACATGCAATGACTCTGGTTGTTGTTAGTGAAAAGAACACACATGCAATGACACTGGTGGATCCATGTGTGGTCTCTGAAGAGAACACACATTTCAATGACACTAGTGGATCCATATGTGGTATGTGAAAAGAACACACATGCAATGACTCCAGTTGTTGTTACTAAAAAGAACACACATGCAATGACACTAGTGGATCCATAGGTGGTATGTGAAAAGAACACACATTTCAATGACTCTGGTTGTTGTTACTAAAAAGAACACACATGCAATGACACTGGTGGATCCATAGGTGGATTGTGAAAAGAGCACACATGCAATGACACTGTGGATTCATATGTGGTATGTGAAAAGAACACACATGCAATGACTCCAGTTGTTAGTGAAAACAACATACATGCAATGACACCGGTGGATCCATGTGTGGTCTCTATAGAGAACACACATTTCAATGACACTAGTGGATCCATATGTGGTATGTGAAAAGAACACACATTTCAATGACTCTGGTTGTTGTTACTAAAAAGAACACACATGCAATGACACTGGTGGATCCATAGGTGGATTGTGAAAAGAGGACACATGCAATGACACTGGTGGATCCATATGTGGTATGTGAAAAGAACACACATGCAATGACTCCAGGTGTTGTTAGTGAAAAGAACATACATGCAATGACACTGGTGGATCCATGTGTGGTCTGAAGAGAACACACATGCAATGACACCGTGGATCCATATGTGGTATGTGAAAAGAGCACACATGCAATGACTCTAGTTGTTGTTAGTGAAAAGAACATAGCAATGACACTGGTGGATGGTCTCTGAAGAGAACACACATTTCAATGACACTGGTGGATCCATATGTGGTATGTGAAAAGAACACATGCAATGACTCTGGTTGTTGTTACTAAAAGAACACACATGCAATGACACTGGTGAATCCATAGGTGGTATGTGAAAAGAACACACATTTCAATGACTCTGGTTGTTGTTACTAAAAAGAACACACATGCAATGACACTGGTGGATCCATAGGTGGATTGTGAAAAGAGCACACATGCAATGACACTGGTGGATCCATATGTGGTATGTGAAAAGAACACATGCAATGACTCCAGTTATTGTTAGTGAAAAGAACATACATGCAATGACATCAGGATCCATGTGTGGTCTCAAGAGAACACACATTTCAATGAAACTTGTGGATCCATATGTGGTATGTGAAAAGAACACACATGCAATGACTCTAGTTGTTGTTACTAAAAAGAACACACATGCAATGACACTTGTGGATCCATAGGTGGTATGTGAAAAGAACACACATTTCAATGACTCTGGTTGTTGTTACGAAAATGAACACACATGCAATGACACTAGGGGATCCATGGGTGGATTATGAAAAGACCACACATGCAATGACACTAGTGGATCCATATGTGGTATGTGAAAAGAACACACATGCAATGACTCGGGTTGTTCGTGTTAAGAACACACATGCAATGACTCTGGTTGTTGTTAGTGAAAAGAACACGCATGCAATGACACTGGTGGATCCATGTGAGGTCTGTAAAAAGAACACACATTTCAATGACACTAGTGGATCCATATGTGCTATGTGAAAAGAACACACATTTCAATGACTCAGTTGTTGTTAGTGAAAAGAACACACATGCAATGACACTGGTGGATCCAAAGGTGGATTGTGAAAAGAGCACACATTTCAATGACTCTGGTTGTTGTTAGTAAAAAGAACACACATGCAATGACACTGGTGGATCCATGTGTGGTCTCTGAAGAGAACACACATGTAATGACTTTGGTTGTTGTTAGTAAAAAGATCACACATGCAATGACACTCGTGGATCCATGCGTGGATTATGAAGGGAACACACATGAAATTACACTGGTGGATCCATATGTGGTATGTGAGAAGAACAGTCATGAAATGACTCCGGTTGTTGTTAGTAAAAAGAACACACATGCAATGACACTTGTGGATCCATAGGTGAATTGTGAAAAGAGCACACATGCAATGACACTGGTGGATCCATATGTGGTATGTGAAAAGAACACACATGCAATGACTCTGGTTGTTGTTAGTGAAAAGAACACACATGCAATGACACTGGTGGATCCATGTGTGGTCTCTGAAGAGAACACACATTTCAATGACACTGGTGGATCCATATGTGGTATGTGAAAAGAACACACATGCAATGACTCTGGTTGTTGTTACTAAAAAGAACACACATGCAATGACACTGGTGGATCCATAGGTGGTATGTGAAAAGAACACACATTTCAATGACTCTGGTTGTTGTTACTAAAAAGAACACACATGCAATGACACTGGTGGATCCATAGGTGGATTATGAAAAGAGCACACATGCAATGACACTGGTGGATCCATTTGTGGTATGTGAAAAGAACACACATGCAATGGCTCCAGTTGTTATTAGTGAAAAGAACATACATGCAATGACACTGGTGGATCCGTGTGGTCTCTGAAGAGAACACACATTTCAATGACACTGGTGGATCCATTGTGGTATGTGAAAAGAACACACATGCAATGACTTTGGTTGTTTTTACTAAAAAGAACACATGCACTGCTGGATCCATAGGTATGATGAAGACACATGCAATGACACTTGTGGATCCATAGGTGGTATGTGAAAAGAACACACATGAAATGACTCAATTGTTGTTACTCAACAGAACACACATGCAATGACACTGGTGGATCCATAGGTGGTATGTGAAAAGAGCACACATGCAATGACACTGGTGGATCCATATGTGGTATGTGAAAATAACACACATGCAATGACTCCAGTTGTTGTTAGTGAAAAGAACATACATGCAATGACATTGGTGGATCCATGTGTGGTCTCTAAAAGAGCACACACATTTCAATGACACTAGTGGATCCATATGTGGTATGTGAAAAGAACGCACATGCAATGACTCGTTGTTTTTACTAAAAAGAACACACATGCAATGACACTGGTGGATCCATAGGTGGTATGTGAAAAGAACACACATTTCAATGACTCTGGTTGTAGTTACTAAAAAGAACACACATGCAATGACACTAGTGGATCCATATCTGGATTGTGAAAAGAGCACACATGCAATGACACTGGTAGATCCATATGTGGTATGTGAAAAGAACACACATGAAATGACTGGTTGTTGTTAGTGAAAAGAACATACATTTCAATGACACTGGTGGATCCATATGTGGTATGTGAAAAGAACACACATGCAATGACTCTAGTTGTTGTTACTGAAAAGAACACACATGCAATGACACTGGTGGATCCATAGGTGGTATGTGAAAAGAACACACATTTCAATGACTCTGGTTGTTGTTACTAAAAAGAACACACATGCAATGACACTGGTGGATCCATATGTGGATTGTGAAAAGAGCACACATGCAATGACACGAGTGGATCCATATGTGGTATGTGAAAAGAACACACATGCAATGACACTGGTGGATCGATATGTGGTGTGTGAAGAGCACACATTTCAATGACTCTGGTTGTTGTTAGTAAAAAGAACACACATGCAATGACACTGGTGGATCCATATGTGGTTTGTGAAAAGAGAACACACATGTAATGACTTTGTTTGTTGTTAGTAAAAAGATCAGACATGCAATGACACTAGTGGATCCATGTGTGGACTATGAACAGAACACACATGCAATGACACTGGTGGATCCATATGTGGTATGTGAAAAGAACACACATTAAATGACTCCAGTTGACGTTAGTAAAAAGAACACACATGCAATGACACTAGTGGATCCATATCTGGATTGTGAAAAGAGCACACATGCAATGACACTGGTAGATCCATATGTGGTATGTGAAAAGAACACACATGAAATGACTCTGGTTGTTGTTAGTGAAAAGAACACACATGCAATGACACAGGTGGATCCATGTGTGGTCTCTGAAGAGAACACACATTTCAATGACACTGGTGGATCCATATGTGGTATATGAAAAGAACACACATGCAATGACTCTAGTTGTTGTTACTAAAAAGAACACACATGCAATGACACTGGTGGATCCATAGGTGGTCTGTGAAAAGAACACACATTTCAATGACTCTGGTTGTTGTTACTCAAAAGAACACACATGCAATGACACTGGTGGATCCATATGTGGATTGTGAAAAGAGCACACATGCAATGACACGAGTGGATCCATATGTGGTATGTGAAAAGAACACACATGCAATGACTCTAGCTGTTGTTACTGAGAAGAACACACATGCAATGACACTGGTGGATCCATGTGTGGTCTCAAGAGAACACATTTCAATTACACTGGTGGATCCATATGTGGTATGTGAAAAGAACACATTTCAATGACTCTAGTTGTTGTTACTAAAAAGAACACACATGCAATGACACTGTGGATCCATAGGTGGATTATGAAAGAGGACACATGCAATGACACTGGTGGATCCATATGTGGTATGTGAGAAGAACACACATGCAATGACTCCAATTGTTGTTAGTAAAAAGAACACATGCAATGACACTGGTGGATCCATAGGTGTTGTGAAAAGAGCACACTTGCAATGAGACCGGTGGATCCATATGTGGTATGTGAAAAGAACACACATGCAATGACTCTAGTTGTTGTTAGTGAAAAGAACACATGCAATGACACTGGTGGATCCATGTGGTCTCTGAAGAGAACACACATTTCAATGACACTGTGGATCCATATGTGGTATGTGAAAAGAACACACATGCAATGACTCGTTGTTGTTACTAAAAATAACACACATGTAATGACACTGGTGGATCCATAGGTGGTATGTGAAAAGAACACACATTTCAATGAATCTGGTTGTTGTTTCTAAAAAGAACACACATGCAATGACATTGGTGGATCCTTAGGTGGATTGTGAAAAGAACACATGCAATGACACTGGTGGATCCATATGTGGTATGTGAAAAAAACACACATACAATGACTCAGTTATTGTTAATGAAAAGAACATACATGCAATGACATCAGGTGGATCCATGTGTGGTCTCTGAAGAACACACATTTCAATGACACTGTGGATCCATATGTGGTATGTGAAAAGAACACACATGCAATGACTCTGGTTGTTTTACTAAAAGAACACACATGCAATAACACTGGTGGATCCATATGTGGTATGTGAAAAGAACACACATGCAATGACTCTGGTTGTTGTTACTCAAAAGAACACACATGCAATGACACTAGTGGATCCATAGGTGGATTGTGAAAAGAGCACACATGCAATGACACTGGTGGACCATATGTGGTATGTGAAAAGAACACACATGCAATGACTATGGTTGTTGTTAGTGAAAAGAACACACATGCAATGACATTGGTCCATGTTGTTAGTGAAAAGAACACATGCAATGACACTAGTGGATCCATGTGTGGTCTATGAAGAGAACACACATTTCAATGACTCTAGTGGATCCATATGTGGTATGTGAAAAGAACACACATTTCAATGACTCTGGTTGCTATTAGTAAAAAGAACACACATGCAATGACACTGGTGGATCCATAGGTGGATTGTGAAAAGAGCATACATGCAATGACACTAGTTGTTGTTAGTAAAAAGAACACACATGCAATGACATTGGTGGATCCATATGTGGTCTCTGAAGAGAACACACATTTCAATGACTTTGGTATGTTATGTAAAAAGAACACACATGCAATGAGACTAGTGGATCCATGTGTGGATTGTGAAAAGAACACACATGCACTAACACTGGTGGATCCATAGGTGGTATGTGAAAAGAACACACATTAAATTGACACTGTTTGTGCTTTGTTAAAAGAACACACATGCAATGAAACTGGTGGATCCATAGGTGGTTTGTGAAATGAGCACACATGCAATGACACTGGTGGATCCATTTGTGGTATGTGAAAAAAACACATGCAATGACTCGGTTGTTATTAATGAAAAGAACATACATGCAATGACATCGGTGGATCCATGTGGTCTCTCAAGAGAACACACATTTCAATGACACCGTGGATCCATATGTGGTATGTGAAAAGAACACACATGCAATGACTCGGTTGTTTTACTAAAAGAACACACATACAATGACACTTGTGGATCCATAGGTGGTATGTGAAAAGAACACATTGAAATGACTCTGGTTGTTGTTACTAAAAAGAACACACATGCAATGACACTGGTGGATCCATAGGTGGATTGTGAAAAGAGCACACATGCAATGACACTGGTGGATCCATATGTGGTATGTGAAAATAACACACATGCAATGACTCCAATCGTTGTGAGTGAAAAGAACATACATGCAATGACATTGGTGGATCCATGTGTGGTCTCTGAAGAGAACACACATTTCAATGACACTAGTGGATCCATATGTGGTATGTGAAAAGAACACACATGCAATGACTCTGGTTGTTTTTACTCAAAAGAATACACATGCAATGACACTGGTGGATCCATAGGTGGTATGTGAAAAGAACACACATTTCAATGACTCTGGTTGTTATTACTAAAAAGAACACACATGCAATGACACTGGTGGATCCATATGTGGATTGTCAAAAGAGCACACATGCAATGACACTGGGGGATCCATATGTGGTATGTGAAAAGAACACACATGCAATGACTCTGGTTGTTGTTAGTGAAAAGAACATACATGCAATGACACTAGTGGATTCATAGGTGGATTGTGAAAAGAACAAACATGCAATGACACTGGCGGATCCAAAGGTGGATTGTGAAAAGACCACATATTTCAATGACTCTGGTTATTGTTAGTAAAAAGAACACACATGCAATGACACTGGTGGATCCATGTGTGGTCTCTGAAGAGAACACACATGTAATGACTTTGGTTGTTGTTAGTACAAAGATCACACATGCAATGACACTGGTGGATCCATATGTGGTATGTGAGAAGAACAGTCATGAAATGACTCTAGTTGTTGTTAGTAAAAATAACACACATGCAATGACACTGGTGGATCCATAGGTGAATTGTGAAAAGAGCACACATGCAATGACACTGGTGGATCCATATGTGGTATGTGAAAAGAACACACATGCAATGACACTGGTGGATCCATGTGTGGTCTCTGAAGAGAACACACATTTCAATGACACTGGTGGATCCATATGTGGTATGTAAAAAGAACACACATGCAATGCTCTGGTTGTTGTTACTAAAAAGAACACACATGCACTAACACTGGTGGATCCATAGGTGGTATGTGAAAAGAACACACATTTCAACGACTCTGGTTGTTGTTTCTAAAAAGAACACACATGCAATGACACTGGTGGATCCATAGGTGGATTGTGAAAAGAGCACACATGCAATGACACTGGTGGATCCATTTGTGGTATGTGAAAAAAACACACATGCAACGACTCGAGTTGTTATTAATGAAAAGAACATACATGCAATGACACTGGTGGATCCGTGTGGTCTCTGAAGAGAACACACATTTCAATGACACCGGTGGATCCATATGTGGTATGTGAAAAGAACACACATGCAATGACGCTGGTTGTTTTTACTAAAAAGAACACACATGCAATGACACTTGTGGATCCATAGGTGGTATGTGAAAAGAACAGTCATGAAATGACTCTGGTTGTTGTTACTAAAAAGAACACACATGCAATGACACTGGTGGATCCATAGGTGGATTGTGAAAAGAGCACACATGCAATGACACTGGTGGATCCATATGTGGTATGTGAAAATAACACACATGCAATGACTCCAGTCGTTGTTAATGAAAAGAACATACATGCAATGACATTGGTGGATCCATGTGTGGTCTCTAAAGAGAACACACATTTCAATGACAGTAGTGGATCCATATGTGGTATGTGAAAAGAACACACATGCAATGACTCTGGTTCTTTTTACTCAAAAGAATACACATGCAATGACACTGGTGGATCCATAGGTGGTATGTGAAAAGAACACACATTTCAATGACTCTGGTTGTTATTACTAAAAATAACACACATGCAATGACACTGGTGGATCCATATGTGGACTGTCAAAAGAGCACACATGCAATGACACTGGTGGATCCATATGTGGTATGTGAAAAGAACACACATGCAATGACTCTGGTTGTTGTTAGTGAAAAGAACATACATGCAATGACACTGGTGGATTCATAGGTGGATTGTGAAAAGAACAAACATGCAATGACACTGGCGGATCCAAAGGTGGATTGTGAAAAGAGCACATATTTCAATGACTCTGGTTATTGTTAGTAAAAAGAACACACATGCAATGACACTGGTGGATCCATGTGTGGTCTCTGAAGAGAACACACATGTAATGACTTTGGTTGTTGTTAGTAAAAAGATCACACATGCAATGACACTGGTGGATCCATATGTGGTATGTGAGAAGAACAGTCATGAAATGACTCTAGTTGTTGTTAGCAAAAATAACACACATGCAATGACACTGGTGGATCCATAGGTGAATTGTGAAAAGAGCACACATGCAATGACACTGGTGGATCCATATGTGGTATGTGAAAAGAACACACATGTAATGACTCTGGTTGTTGTTAGTGGAAAGAACACACATGTAATGACATTGGTGGATCCATGTGTGGTCTCTGAAGAGAACACACATTTCAATGACACTGGTGGATCCATATGTGGTATGTGAAAAGAACACACATGCAATGCTCTGGTTGTTGTTATTAAAAAGAACACACATGCACTAACACTGGTGGATCCATAGGTGGTATGTGAAAACAACACACATTTCAACGACTCTGGTTGTTGTTTCTAAAAAGAACACACATGCAATGACACTGGTGGATCCATAGGTGGATTGTGAAAAGAGCACACATGCAATGAAACTGGTGGATCCATTTGTGGTATGTGAAAAAAATACACATGCAACGACTCCAGTTGTTATTAGTGAAAAGAACACATATGCAATGACACTGATGGATCCGTGTGGTCTCCGAAGAGAACATACATTTCAATGACACTGGTGGATCCATATGTGGTATGTGAAAAGAACCCACATGCAATGACGCTGGTTGTTTTTACTAAAAAGAACACACATGCAATGACACTTGTGGATACATAGGTGGTATGTGAAAAGAACAGTCATGAAATGACTCTGGTTGTTGTTACTAAAAAGAACACACATGCAATGACACTGGTGGATCCATAGGTGGATTGTGAAAAGAGCACACATGCAATGACACTGGTGGATCCATATGTGGTATGTGAAAATAACACACATGCAATGACTCCAGTCGTTGTTAGTGAAAAGAACATACATGCAATGACATTGGTGGATCCATGTGTGGTCTCTGAAGAGAACACACATTTCAATGACACTAGTGGATCCATATGTGGTATGTGAAAAGAACACACATGCAATGACTCTGGTTGTTTTTACTCAAAAGAATACACATGCAATGACACTGGTGGATCCATAGGTGGTATGTGAAAAGAACACACATTTCAATGACTCTGGTTGTTATTACTAAAAAGAACACACATGCAATGACACTGGTGGATCCATATGTGGACTGTCAAAAGAGCACACATGCAATGACACTGGTGGATCCATATGTGGTATGTGAAAAGAACACACATGCAATGACTCTGGTTGTTGTTAGTGAAAAGAACATACATGCAATGACACTGGTGGATTCATAGGTGGATTGTGAAAAGAACACACATGCAATGACACTGGTGGATCCAAAGGTTGATTGTGAAAAGAGCACACATTTCAATGACTCTGGTTATTGTAAGTAAAAAGAACACACATGCAATGACACTGGTGGATCCATGTCTTGTCTCTGAAGAGAACACACATGTAATGACTCTGGTTGTTGTTAGTAAAAAGATCACACATGCAATGACACTGGTGGATTCATATGTGGTATGTGAGAAGAACAGTCATGAAATGACTCTAGTTGTTGTTAGTAAAAATAACACACATGCAATGACACTGGTGGATCCATAGGTGAATTGTGAAAAGAGCACACATGCAATGACACTGGTGGATCCATATGTGGTATGTGAAAAGAACACACATGCAATGACTCTGGTTGAAAGAACACACATGCAATGACACTGGTGGATCCATGTGTGGTCTCTGAAGAGAACACACATTTCAATGACACTGGTGGATCCATATGTGGTATGTGAAAAGAACACACATGCAATGCTCTGGTTGTTGTTACTAAAAAGAACACACATGCACTAACAGTGGTGGATCCATAGGTGGTATGTGAAAAGAACACACATTTCAACGACTCTGGTTGTTGTTTCTAAAAAGAACACACATGCAATGAGACTGGTGGATCCATAGGTGGATTGTGAAAAGAGCACACATGCAATGACACTGGTGGATCCATTTGTGGTATGTGAAAAAAACACACATGCAACGACTCCAGTTGTTATTAGTGAAAAGAACACATATGCAATGACACTGATGGATCCGTGTGGTCTCTGAAGAGAACATACATTTCAATAACACTGGTGGATCCATATGTGGTATGTGAAAAGAACACACATGCAATGACGCTGGTTGTTTTTACTAAAAAGAACACACATGCAATGACACTTGTGGATCCATAGGTGGTATGTGAAAAGAACAGTCATGAAATGACTCTGGTTGTTGTTACTAAAAAGAACACACATGCAATGACACTGGTGGATCCATAGGTGGATTGTGAAAAGAGCACACATGCAATGACACTGGTGGATCCATATGTGGTATATGAAAATAACACACATGCAATGACTCCAGTTGTTGTTAGTGAACAGAACATACATGCAATGACATTGGTGGATCCATGTGTGGTCTCTGAAGAGAACACACATTTCAATGACACTAATGGATCCATATGTGGTATGTGAAAATAACACACATGCAATGACTCTGGTTGTTTTTACTAAAAAGAACACACATGCAATGACACTGGTGGATCCATAGGTGGTAATTGAAAAGAACACACATTTCAATGACTCTGGTTGTTGTTACTAAATAGAACACACATGCAATGACACTGGTGGATCCATATGTGGATTGTGAAAAGAGCACACATGCAATGACACTGGTGGATCCATATGTGGTATGTGAAAAGAACACACATGCAATGACACTGGTGGATCCATGTGTGGTCTCTAAAGAGAACACACATTTCAATGACACTAGTGGATCCATATGTGGTATGTGAAAAGAACAGTCATGAAATGACTCAGTTGTTGTTACTAAAAAGAACACACATGCAATGGCACTGGTGGATCCATGTGTAGTCTCTGAAGAGAACACACATGCAATGACTCTGGTTGTTGCTAGTAAAAAGAGCACACATTTTAATGGTACTGGTGGATCCATAGGCGGATTGTGAAAAGAGATTTTCCCTCTCTCTCCGTCACAAATCCCAAACGTGTGGAGATCCAAAGATGTGCTCACTCTGGGTGCTATGCCCTGGTTTGTTGACACAGATGTCACGTGGATCGTCTCCACCAACCGTTGATCCCATGTGATCCAACGGGCAGGATAACCCCTCCCTTCTCCACTTTTTTTATGCATGGTCAATCCGTGCCACCTCTCTATCCGTGCCACCGATACTTTACCTCCATAAACAAGTGAAAATCCATCTATCTAACTAAAATAAATAAAATAAATGATCATATTTCAAAGAAGCCATCATCTTCGTCTTCTGGTTCGTCCTCGTCTTCGTCAACACCATGGTCCCTGCCATCGCCGCTGCTGACGTCCTCCTCTGACGACTCGACACCGCCCCCTTCCTCGAATAAGCACGCTATCTCCTCGCCGGAGTCCTCCTCCTCCTCCTCCTCTTCGTAGTCGCACGGGTCCACGTCACTCTCCTCCGATTCTGCCTCCAACTGATCGATGAACACCTCCTCGTTGGCCGAGTCGGACTCGTCCAAATAGCTATCTCCTCTCTACTTCCTGGTCTTCTTCTGGTTCCTCTTCTTGTCTGTACTCGCCGGTGCAACACGCGCCCCCGTCCTGGCTGCTGCTTTGCGCTTGTCCGACGATGCAGGTACCCCACGCTCCTCCTGTGCAGCCGATACGAGCTTCGACGTTGCGGTGTCCTCGAGTGCCGATGTCGATGGATCCTGGCGCGGTCGGACACGACGTGCTGCCTCAGCAGGCGACTTCATGGCCGAGACGATGCAGCGAAAGAGCCGATGGACGGCTTGGACCTGCCATTGCCACGGCAAGGGGGCATCGTGCTCGAGGTAGTTGCTCCGAATGGTTGCTGGCGGGTACATAGAGTGGGGTGCTGATCTGATCAAGGATGAGCAGCGGTTTCGTGCGTCGTTTCCACGCATGCATTTGTCGATTATCAAAAAAAAGAAGAAAGAAGTAATATCTCGCGTACTGAACATAATTTGATCACAACAAAAGTGGCACAGCGTATTCTAGACTCGTAAATATCCCGTGCGTGCCTGTCACGTGGAGTTCGACGGAGCTGGACGTGCCGACGTGATCGTGCAGCAGTTGCGTGCGTTATTGCCCCATCAACACGTGACACACGCGGGATGTCTTGGCGCCGATTCCGTGATGACCACCGTCGCCTCCCTTATTATATATTTGATTTTGGGTGGCGCCGAAGACCATTGAAGTGTCCATCGCAATAAAGACAAGTCCCATTGATTCCCTACCCCTGCCTCCCTGGCTTCTTTGAGAAGGTAGACCGTACACGGTGGTCTTGTATAATAGTACTAGTACTACTAGACCACAGCCTATACTCTTTACTCTTCTCCCACACTAATAATCACTATCTCCTTCCTCCTGCCGCCGCCATACTCACCCTGCAAGCCATGGATCCACTGAGGAGGGGGAGAGGCCGGTCGACGATCCTCGCGGAGAAAAGGGAGAGAAATCGCCGCGAGGCACTTCTTGCTCTACCAGCTGCTCAAGCCCACCCTCTCATCGAGGCCCAATCTCCCTCGACAATGGCGACGAATGTTCCAGCAGGTGAGGGCTCCTCCCGGTATGGTCTCCTTATTCTACTTCTTCTCCATCTCCCTCTCCATCATGATCTTAATCAACTTCTTCTTGTTTTTCTTCTTCTTTTGGCTCTTCCTATTCTACGTATTACAAGTCGGCCGTGGAGCCCGAATCCACCATGACGGAGGCGTTGCAGGACCCGTTTGGCCTCGTTCCATGTCTCAGTGAGGTAGCAAATCTCCACGCTGTTATTTGTCTGAGTTATGATGTGGATTTATTAGATGCTGTCCGCCCCGCATTGGTTTTTCTTCTTCTTTTGCGAGTTGTATTAGTTTTCATGAATATGACTGGATCTCTTGGTCTTTCCTTAATACCGCTGTTCATAGATTCACTATGGATTTTTTGTGATTAGGATTAGTTTATCATGGTCATGAATAGATCTCCAGGTCCATTTTTTAACACTTCGGCCAATAGATTCAACGGGGATTTTTTTTGATCTGTATTAGTATTCACCTGGGACCTAGAGTGTAATTGTAGAATTCCTATTTCAATTAACATGAACGATGCAGCGATCGAAGGACGAGTACCGTGACAAGGTGGCCGCGATAAGTTCCAAGATTGCCAACCAACATGAGCTTGCACGCTCCCTCACCCAAGCTAATGAGAGCCTATGCAAGCAATTATCTATGCAGAAGGAGATCTCGCTAGATTTTGCACGTGACGTCGTTAGGCTGCAGAAAGTGCTCGACCATAACTTGAACAGGCAAGAACAGGCCATCAGGATAATCAACGAGCTCACGGAGGAGAAGAAGAATCTCGTGGAAAGGTGCATTCTCCTGCGGGGCCGAAGTCGTGAGGCACTCGAGGGCGTCGAGGAAACCAAGGCTACCATCCGAGCCTACCATGACAGGAACCGTTGCCTGGATGCAGTCAACGAGATGAAGGCAGACATGAGCAGAGGGATCACCGTACTCGAGGGTGTTCGGAAAGAGAACGAGGAGCTAAGGGCATGTCTGGAGGCGGATCGGAGCAATGCCCAAGTCTGATTCCCGTTAGCGGGGACATGAATATTAGTTCGTCCTCCTCTCCTTTTGTAATGTTTAGGGTTCAGGGAGCAATACCCATGTCTGCTTCCCATTATAAGGGTGCAATAAGAATCCTAGGGCAACTCCTTATCTATCTGGACATGTGTTGGTGTTCATGTTCATGAATGGACACCATGTTCTCTTTCCATTATGTATCTGGACATGGGTTTCTGCATTATGAGTTTGCCACTCTCCCACTACTATTTGGTGATATTGGGAAAAACCCACAGCACACTAAACTGCTAACAAATCTTATTTGTCTTCGAACTTGAAATTATGACAGTGCCACTAGTCGATTCATAAAATGTTGATTAGTCCTAGATTGCTTCTTCCTTGAAATTATGACAGTGCCACTAGTCGATTCAGTTAATTATTGAAACTAACCAGCTTGTCCTGGTGAACTGAACAAACCATACTATGTATTTTTGTTGCAGGGAAAGAGATGAAAGATCGACCAGGACCTGGCGACCTAGCTAAATGACACGATAGCAATCCAAAGGGAGAAGCAGAATTCCTAGAAACTGGCCTTTGACCAACTGCGTGCTGAAGTCGCGGTCCTTTCTGACAAGTGCCAGACACTGAAGGAGTTAAACACCGACTGGGCGAAGCTACACAGTGAAGGTCGCGCCTCGGCTAGGAAGCAGACGGAGATCATGAAAGGGATCTTGAAGGAAAATCGTATGGCTACGGACAAAATTCTCCAATCCGTGACGATTTGGAACCTACAATTTGAAGCACAACATAGTACTGAAGGAGCTGGCCAATCTTAGGAAGGAAAACAGGCAGCTCCAGGCCAGGCTCTCTTGAACACAACATATGTCTATTTAGTACTAAACTGCCTGGTTTATCCTCTACAGTGGTGATTTTGTAAGCGTGAACTTAACTCTATGCATGATATGTGTGTTCCTCTGAAATTAGTTTGCTCGAGGATTGAGGTTGGCTTAGTTCGGAAAGTGCAACTACAAGTCTTATAATTAACTAGTTTCAAGCATTGGTACAACATAAATTATTCATCTTGAATTTCCTTTATCCTCTATAGTCTGTCCTTGTTCACCCTCGTGCGCCTTCTTCAGTTCCTTCAACAGATCCGCAATGCAGTACTCTAGCTTCTTCTTGTCTTCCCTGAGCTGATCCCTCTCCTTTTCTGCATTATGAATCAGCAACCTGTGACTATCCTGAAGCTTCTTTGCAGTTCCAACAACCAATCTCCCATCGATTCCGTCAGTTAGCTCTGACTACAAATTCTCGATTTCTTGTTCCAGCTCCTTATTTAAATCGACGACTTGTAATTTTTTCAGCTGCATCACTTACATCAAGAATCTCCCGACCTTTCCAACTCATACATCTCCCATAAGCTGCCAAACATTTCTTAAGTGCATCTGGCCACTCAAGATCCACCCACTCTACTGCTTTACACACCGGGCCAACCTAAAAACACACACACTATAGTGTTATGAACATGCACGATACATTTTACTTCATGTCGCATTTGCACATAATGTAAACAAACCTGATTTGTACAGCCCAAAAACCTTCTCCCAGTGTTATTGCCTTCGAATTCAACATATCTCCTCAGTTTTAGCCCATGGTCACATGGCACTTCTCCATCGAGATCTAGGCCCTCCCATTCGGAGTCGTAGATCGTCCTTGGTACCTATAGGTAAACGCAAAGCTGAAATCGAACATGATTGCATGCACATATGGAGCTCAGATCGAGAGATTTGCCATTGCCTAACCCTAGCCCGAGAAAACAGAGGAACTCACATCATGGAAGGAATACTTGATGTCGGAGAGAAGGTTGTCGTTGTTCGACTGGTCGTCCTCGCCGTTCAAGGACAGCATGGCGAATCTTTGTCGTGGCGGCAACAGCAACATCAGCGTCGGAGAGAGAGAGAGAGAGAGAGAGAGAGAGAGCAGCCCTTCTACCGCTGCAACAATGACTAAATTGGCATGTTACAATAGTTTAATGGATACCATGCCCTTTCCCTGGATTACTGTCTCCTGCCTGATATGGATTCTCTTCACACATTCTCATTTCAAATATTAAACCTGCACTCCCTCCATCCCAATTTCATTACCGAACAAAAACATACCAGTATATTACATCATCCAAAGAAACAAAATCATGTCAACTACAAGGTACTTATGCAACACTTCTTCAGTCATGGTTTCACAAAACATTACATTATAATCTCTCAACAAACATAACCACAACATGGTTTCATAAAACATCACATTACAATCTCTCAACAAACGTAATCACAGAAACAAGTATATTACATCAACTCAAGAAACAAAATCATGTCGACTACAAGGTACTTACACATCACTTGTCCTGTCATGGTTTCGCAAAACATTATATTACAGTCTCTCAACAAACAAAATAACAGAAACAAGTATAGTACATCATCTCAAGAAACATAATCATGTCAACTACAATGTATTTATGCATCACTAGTCTAGTCATGGTTTCACAAAACATTACATTACAATGTCCCAACAAACATAATAACAGAAACAAGTACGGTTCGTCATCTTAAGAAACATAATCATGTCAACTACAATGTACTTATGTCTTATTACAACAATGATGGTTTCAGTGAGTGACATGTCCGAAAATCTCAATAGCTCGCACAACATTATATCGCAATCTCTTAACAAACATAATCACAGAAGCACGCTCTAAATGCAACAACAGTCAATATTACAAATACAGGAAGGGGAACCCCGCGGTCCATATGACAAGCCCAGGGTAGCAGCTCTCATCAAATCTCATCAACGCGACCACCTCATTCTGTTCAGCCACTACAGGGGCATCTACATCCACTATAACCTGTTCAACAACATCAGAAATGGTACCAAGGAAGAACACCTTCCTGGTTCGCTTCTTTCGCCACATAATCTGCATAGGATCTTAAGTATCCAAAACATCTATTAATTGCTGCTTCTTATGATGCCACCACCGGATTTTTGCCATGTGCTTAGGGCCAATACTGATTTCCTTACCGATCATCTCTCTCATTTCATCAAGAGTTATGTTTTTGGAATCGACAGTGATCTCCACAATACATGACGAAACTGGCTTATTAACTCCCTCATCATGTTTTGCCATGTATGAATCCACCTCTATGTGTATACTGAACTTATCTAGATCAGCATCTATTGGTCCGTATTCTCTAGGAGCAGAAGCTCTAACAGCAAGATCTCCAGCATCTGCATACATATCATCAATCATCGCTTCAACTTTCACCTTACGATCAGCTGCACAACACTCTCAAACCATCTGAAGCTCATGGGAGTGCTCAATTTGCTGATAGGTATCATTCATGTTGCGCCACACCAATTTTGTCCTCTTTCTAGAAACCCAGGGAATTCTAGCGGCAAGCATATCTACCAGCTGCGAAACAGACACAACCTCTTTGCAATTCACAAGAAGATGCACATCTTGCCCGAACACAACCCTCTTGCAACCACAATCAAGCTTTGCAGTGTACTGCCGAACATGAACTATGAACTCATATAGGTCCCTTGTATCAAAGGTGTGCCTAATTTGATTAAAAAGGGGAACATTTCAGTTCATTTGATTCTATTATGCCGTAACTAATCTACTTGCAAGATAAGGCACAGATAAGAAAAATTCACCTCTCGCTCTTCTCCCGGGTTTTTTTCTTTGAGATCTGAGTGCTGCATCCGCCCACCGGAGCCGAACAATCCGTCGCCGGCCTTGCTTTCTCTTCAACTCGCTGCTCATAGGTACCTTGGGAGCAGAATCCTTGATGGCCTCCTCGCTAACCGGGGCTGAAGACCTCACCGGTGCTACGTGTTGAGCCCCAGACTTGGGGCCCGATGGACCCTTTTCAGTCAGCGACGTAGATACAACCTTCACCTTGCAAGACATGTTAGGACGCTGCCGCCGGATTCAGTGTCGGGGGAGGGAGAAAAAAGGTCCTCCACCGCTGGTAGATTTAGGGTCGGGGAAGGGAAGAAAAGGGACCGCTGCCGCCGCAGCAAGATTCAGTGTCGAGAGTTAGGAAAGTACAGTAATGGATTAGCCCCTACGACACGTGCAGGGTGGCTAAGAAGAGTGACCGGCGAAGGAGGGGCACAACAGGAACTAGTGTAATGGAATATCCTGACTTAACGGGCGCAATTTGAAATATTGGGTTTGGCCATCATTCACTCGAAAGACCCCTCTCAGCAATTGGCGCCCCAACTTTTCAAATCGCGGTGATAAAAATCAACTTGGGTATCACGTTGCCTGGCCACCTCAACTTTCGGGACGCAAAATGATATTCTCCCGCCATGTAGTTCGCGTTGGCACGGAAGTCCTCAGGAGACTCCGAGCCGGAGTCGGAGTCAAAGATCCCGAGGATGGAGAGGACCTCGAAATCCTCAGGGTTCGAGACCAACGTGATGGAGTCCTCCCGTGATGTGGCGGTGATGGATCCGGCGATCGAGGCAGGGGTTGCCAAGTCAGCGTCATCATGGAGAGCCGCATTGTCCGTGGCGGCATCAGTCCTGACAGCGTTGCTGGCGGCCGAGTCGTACTCGGTGGCGAGGTGGCTGATGGAGTGGATATGGTCCTCTGAGAGTAGGTCGTGGCGTGGTGGCGATCTGCCGATGATCACCGTTCCCGTCGGGTCGATTGCATCAGTGAAGCCGACGAACAAGTTGATGGTGCCGACCGGCATCACCGCGCTGCGCGTGATCGGGCGCGACGCTGGGATGTAGCTGCTGGGCAGGATCTGGAGGATCCCGCTGCTGGCGATCATACAACCGGTGGTGATCGACCGATTGATTGGCGAATAGGGTCTCGCCGCAGAACTAAGGCCAGACCGGCCATGCCCCACGGTGGGCGCCACTGTCATGGTAATGACCACGGCAGTCGCTACCAGGGGTAGCGATTGATAGGATTGAGGGCAAGAGCTGGCGGCCATCTGCAGAGCGAGATGGGGGCGGAGACACATGAGTTTACCTAGGTTTGGTCCCCCGAGGGTAAACACCTACTCCTGCTAGATTGTATTGGTGGCATACAAGTTACAGGGGTGACGATCTCGGCGGCTAGGCAGCGAGTCGCTCGGAAGGGGTGTATGACAGAACATGTGTATAAAGGGAACCCTAGGGAGGTTTATATAGGGGGTACCTCGCTAGTGTTTACAGATATACAACCGACCTAGTCAGGGATTCAGAGGGTTTGACCTAATCCAAATGGGATTCAGCTACACTCCCGGGCCTCCAGCTTCCAGTCGCCATGTCGGCTCTCAGTCGCTTTCTAGTTGTCGTCCTACAGGTCCACTCGCAAGGCCTTTGATCCAGTCGAAACGTCCTGCTGGGCATACCAATATGGAAACAAAACAATGAGAGATTCAATGCAAATACACGCAGAAAAGCTAGATCCATGTCATCAATCATCAATAGGTGGGACATTCTCGTGATGCATTCAAATGCGTACACCATGTATCTTTTACTTGAAATGGTTGTTATCCTGAGCAAAATGCCTAGTATGCACATTACCTTTGTCTGTTCTGTGCTACAATTCTGATATTATGGGCGTGGAAAGAACAGCTGGGCTTCAGTGAATATTACACAGTTAGGCCTAACTTAGTCTTACACAAATAAGCATAGCTTAGTCTTTACACAAATAAGCGTAACTGAGTCTTGACCAAAGAATCATTTACTTCGTAGAACTGGGGGAGCTAAAGATAAAGATAAAGACAAATGGTTCATCGAATCTTCCAGTATGAGCACTAGGTCCCTGGAGCTGGTGGTATCGTTGGAACGAACCAGAATGTTGTGCTTGTCCATCTCTCATTCTCCATCAAATGGTACGACCCCACTGATGAGACAATTGTAGGCCCCCTCCCCCCGACGTGGATTTGGCTCCAGGTCGGATCTGGAGTGTCAACACGATAAGCGCGTGAGTGTGCATCACACACACGGTCTGATATCAACACTGGAAGTGCTGGCACCTTAGCAACAACACCATCATGTTCTTCCTAGACTCCGGCAGCAGCCTCAGCAAGTATTTCGTCAGCTTCACCAGCAGCACCCTCAGCAGTTATTTCGTCAGCTTCACCAGTAGCAGCATTAGCAAGTATTTCATCATCTTCACCAGTAGCAGCATCAAAGTATTTCGTCAGCTTCACCAGGAGCAGCAGCTAGTTCTTCGTCAGCTCCACCACCACCACCAGCAGCAGCATAAGGAGCCGGGGCTGCTTGAGCAATTACAGGTTCAACAGCTCTAGGGGCTCCGACAAAGAAAGGGTAGTTGATACCAAGAAACACAGATTGTCCCTTCATATTGTCGACTGTACTCCAGACTTGCTCCACTGGGTCTTGGATGGGCATGCGGACCTTGAGAAAACGTGACACCCTAGCGATGGGTATGAAGAAAGTTGTATCCCCATATGTTCTATTGTATCACCAACGCTGTTTAGTGCTCCCCTGATATAAATCCACATGAGTTCAACATCATGTTTCATGTCGTCTCTGAGAGGTGCCAGGAACCAGCGCCATGATCCAAGTTCAGCATCTGCTACTGCATCTTTGATAACCGGAGCTAGAATGACGCGCGGGGCTGCATGGGTACCTGCGTGTTACTTACAGTCAGTAAGAAGAATTTTGAATGGGATTTTACATGCTATATGACATCATGACTCACCCAGATGAATGGCTCCCAAACACGCACGTCGTCACTAGGTTCAATGACCGCATAAATGTGTTGCGGTTTGTTGGAATGGTAGCTAGAGGTGAAGATAGCGTCGACATACTTCTCTAGCCGCAGAAAGTCGTCGCGCAAGACTATCTGTTCCTTTTCTTATGGGCATCTAATGAATGCGATTACCTTCTCGAACACTGCTAAGAGGTCGTACTCCCAGGTCTTCCACACCTCCCGCTGTCTATGTGGGAGATGTACCTTCAGGAGCTCAAGTTCTGCCATGTTGAACCTGTAAGCGAATTCGGAAATGGGCGGTGGCCAACCGTTGTTGAATGCAGTAATGCCAACACCCTCCAAAGATGGCAATGTAAATCTCGACGATCTGTAGCCATTTTTGATAGTCCAAGTACTCCCATCCTAGGATAAAAGGACCAGCCACTCGCCGTTTCCACCCACCTAGTTCTGGTCATCTCCCATTTCCATCTCTTCTTCTTCCTTGATATTCACCACTACTGATTCCGGCCACTTATCCAGCAGCATCATTTTCGCATGAATATTCTGCAGAGTTTGTTGTCTGTTGGTAGAATCACCTAGCTTGGATTCCATTGCAAATACAATTTAACAACTAGACCTTCAGATTAAAGTACCCAAAATATCGCCTAAATACGAGTGTCTCCTTAGATCTCGCCTAAATTGTTTTTGTGTCACTACGAAAATACCCAAAATATGGAGTAGGAGCAGAGCCCCCCGAACAAACTCCTAACAATGATCATAAATAGCTAGGGGCATAATAGCCTTAAATCGTCTAATCTGTTTATTTTTTTAGGAAATAGAATATCACCTAGCAGGCATTCCATTGCAAATCAAAATTTACAACTCGTCTATCACCTAAATTAAGACTGTGTCACTATGAAAATACCAGAATATCAGGTAAGAGCAGAGCTTCCGCTGTACATAGTAGTCTTAAATGGTTCAATTTGTTCAAACCGCGTGTGCATATAACACGTTCGACGAAAGGAAAATATGATTCCGATGCGAGTTCAACACATATGAATCAACGATATGAATGAACCAATAAGCAAGATACTAGAACTTACGTGGCCATCGCGGTCGTTTGGCCCTTTGCTGGTATCGGGGTAAAGAAGGCCTAGCATGCCGAACGGTTGTTCGTCCATGTCCCGCATAGTGAAGCGGTAGCCAGGGATGCATCGAGCGAGGCGACCGACATAGATGATGTCCAACCCCGTGGCGATCATGTGCATGTTCACGACGCTGAGGTTTGGCCATACCCAATCCTCGCGGTGGCGGTCACCATGGCCATCCGCATCATCCTCGCCTGCCTTTCGCTTCAGCCTACTGCTACCCCAAGATCTACCCATAGCGGCAAATGGAGTCTTGAATCCGGCAGACTAATGGAGGCGTTGTGATAAGGAGGCGGATGGATTCGAGAGGGGATGGAATCAGGAAGGGGGAAGTTGTTCGAGTAGGGAGTGACCCGGTGAGGAACCGCCGCTGCCGCCGGTTCTCGTCCGCATGGAAGACAAGGAAGGGGGCGTAATTATTGAGGGTGCGCACCGGGACCGTCTAGAGGAAGTGAAAAAATAAATCATAAGAGAGAAAAATGTGGGGCCCACCTGTCAGCGAGGGAAGGTCGGCACGCGCAAAGGTGACTACGTTTGACTTGGATCACGCATGGTAGACCTCGATTCCACATAACAAATTTCAGGCAACACTAGCGTCGACGTGTAAAACCACCATTTTTCTCCACCTACACCCTACTACAACCGGTCGTGCACCATTCCAGATATTAGTAAGGGCGGTTCCAATCTTGCAGTAAGTAGTTTCACTTATCTGTCTCATTTCCTCCTCCACTACCTCCTCGTCTTTCTCCTCCACAGCCTCATCCATTTCCTCCGCCATGGCATCACCCTCTTCCTCCGTATCCCTTCCCTCTTGCCTGTAGTCATGGACTTGTTGGATGTCCAAAACGACGGCAGGCAAGCGACTGCGTACTTTGACATAGAAGTGCATGGCGAGAAGAAGATCAATGTCGTCTACACCACCGACCCTCAGACGGTGAAGAACACTCTAAATAATTACACGAGTAGGCTGTGGTTCGAAGAAAGCAGGTTCGTAGGTCTCGACCTCGAGTATAGCCGAGATCACCATAGGATCGTCGTGGTGCAACTCTCCATGAAGGGGCACGTCCTCGTATGCCAGCCCTTTTGCGAGATGGGGGCTGATGGGAATAGGTAGACTTTGCTGTCTTTTTTGTTACTGAATGGCCTGTTTGCAAAAGTTATTGCTATATTATTTGTCTAAATCCATTTTCATGCAGGTGGGGCAAAAGGATTAGGTCGTTGTTTCATGACTTTCTCGTGAACCAGTAGATAACATTTACTAGTGTTGACATCATGAATGACACTAGACTTCTTGAAAGCCCGACTATCAACATTAAAATCCCAAAGGAGTGCAGAGTGGACATTTGGAAAATTTACTGGATCCTAGGGACGAAGGGCAGTAGGACCGGGATGGCCGATCTTGCCGCCTAATTCATCGACCCGTGGTATGTTGACATGAAGGGTAAATTTCCGAGATGTTGGTGGAGGCGTTTAGGGCACAATTACTGGGAGGATAAGCCACTTTCTGAACCTAATCTGAAGTACGCTGCAATTGACGGGTATGTTAGCCACGAGCTATACCGCTAGATCTTAAATTTTCATTCCAGGCATCGCACCATTGAACCACCACCAAGGCAAGTTATTTTCCCCAGATGCCGGAGTGTAGAGGAATCTACAAGCCGGGCAAGTGACCGAAGACATCCTTGGATCGGTTGCCTTCTCCAATAGGCTGGGATGTAGACTTTTAGTGCATGCTTGTTGTGTTTGTATGGGGCTTGTTATGTTTATGAACACATGTTATTTCAGAAGTACTATGTGTGATAGCTATGTGTGAGCAATTACGAACTGCTGTGTACTACCTTTTTCAAACTATAATCTAGGTTTGGTTTTGACTTATGACTATATCCTTCGTTATAATCTGGGTTTGGTTATGACTGTATCCCACCTTATGCATGGAAGTTTTGGATTCTACTGCATGCAAAGGGCACAAACAGAATTTGTAAGTATTAATGTTGAGCATACAAAAGGGCGAAATGTAATTCATACAGGTTAACTACCTAATAGCACATGAATCATACGATCTCAGTTCTTACATAGAGAATGCTTACAAAATACATGCGAGATAAAATATAGGCGAGATAAAACTAGGATCGGAATGTGAAACTAGTAGTGGAAAACAGCACACTCAACCACCCGCCAGATCCTGTTAAGCATCTCGTAGAAGACATACGCGTCACTGGATGCGTACTTGATCGCATCGTAATTCAGCTGCCTCCACTCCCATCGCTCGTGCAGGTGCTTCGGGAACTCGACCTTCATGCCGGCGTACTCGTGGTCGATGATGTCGTCAGCGAGTCTAGCCATTCCGGCTTTCCCCATATCGTCATCCGGGTGCCTCCACAAACGTTGGAGATCGACATGATTGACGACATGAACAAGGAGATCCTGCTCTAGCTTCGGTGTGTCGTTCTTGATGTCGACGCTAGCGAAGTAGATCTCCCTACTGCGCAGGAACTCACGAAGCTCCGGGCATACACATTTGGCCCTGCAAACATGGTATAGGAGGCAGTGGTTGTGCATGGACAGCTGCAAAAGCGCCACCATCTTCCTATCTCCGGTATACTCGAGGTCAAGGCCGACGATCTTGTACCTGTCCATCGGCTCCTATAGCCACCGCTCATACATTGCGATGACCTTGGCGACCTCCATTGACGCATTTGTGTGGACGACCGTCCGCTCGGTGGTTCCATGGGCGGTGACAGTTTACTTGTCGGTGAAGTCGCTCCTGTCGCCAAACATACTGTACTCTATGTCCATGGCAGCAGCTAATGCGGCTGCGGTGGCCTAGGGTCTGTAGCGCTGGTTGGGACTGGGCGTGGTGGTGGAGTGATCTCTTGCGGTGGTATGGCATGGCGGAGGCGGTGCCTGCGGCAGCGTCGATGGTTCTTGCGGCGGCGACGGAAAGAGTTGGGGATTGTTGCACAGTGTTGTGCTATGGAGATGGAAGGCGATGCGTATAAGGGGGATGCACGCGTCGTAAATTGCGTACCAATATTCCGGTCATACCCAAGCGGAAGCAAGTTTGACCTAGCCAGCACCGTTGGTTTCCAATCCTAGCAATTAAATTCGGCATACAGGGCCCAGTAGGCGATGGGACAAGTGTGCGACGTGGCTTTGGCATGGCAGAGACCCGTCACGGAGACCACTGATGTCTACGCACTTCTATTCTTGTAGACAGTTGTTGGGCCTCCAAGTGCAGAGGTTTGTAGAACAGCAGCAAGTTTTCCGTTAAGTGGATCAACCAAGGTTTATCGAACTCAGGGAGGAAGTGGTCAAAGGTATCCCCTCTCAAGCAACCCTGCAATCAAGATACAAGAAGTCTCTTATGTCCCCAACACACCCAATACACTTGTCAGGTGTATAGGTGCACTAGTTCGGCGAAGAGATAGTGAAATACAAGTGGTATGGATATAAGATAACGGTGCTAGAAAATAGCTTGATGGCGTGGAAAAGACTAAAGTAAAACTGAAATAAAGCTAGAAGCAAGCAAACATGTAATATATCTAATAGCAAACGGTGTTTCAGTGCTTAGAAACAAGGCCTAGGGATCATACTTTCACTAGTGAACACTCTCATATAAATATCTTCTCTTCATGATACTACTCTTCGGTTGGACACTCTAATCCATGGTAGGGCTATAACAGCACTCCTCAAAGTTTGCTTTCCCCATCTAGATAACCCCACACTATCACCTTGAGCGCTAGATGGATCCAACAAACACCACAATTTCATAAAGACATCCAACTCCAAATATAACTCATAACAAGTATTTGAAAGCTCTAGCCTAAGTGCCACCATGGTGTGCACACTGTCAACTTCACACACATGGGGAGAGCAGAGATCTATTAAAGCACTTGAGTAGCAAGGTAGATCTATATATTACAAGCTCATGATCTCAAGAAGATCATGCATAGAGAGAGATGAACACATAGCTACCGGTAGAACCCTTAGCCTAGATAGAGAACTACTCCCTCCTCATCATGGGAATCAGCAACGGCGTTGGAGATGGTGGTGGAGATCGATGGAGATGGCTTCGAGGGCACTTCCCCGTCCCGGCAGGGTGCCGGAACAGAGACTTTATGTCCCTCAAATCTCCCCTTCGGTGGCGGTGGCACTGTGGAACTTTTCGTGGCTGGAGGCCTGACGATTTACGGTTTTTGCATCGGGGGGCATCTTATAGCCAGAGAGGCAAGGTCGGTGGGAAGCCAGGGGGCCCACACCATGCCCTGGCGCGACCTGGGGGACCCGCGCCTAGGGGTGGTTTGGCCACCCTATGGCCCCCCTTCGTCTCTCCTTCTGGCTCTGTGAATCTTCTGGGAAAATAACGACTTTGGCTTTTGTCCGGTCCAATTCCGAGAATATTCATTTTCTAACTTTCTGGAACCAAAAACAGCAGAAAACAGGCAACTGGCACTATGGCTCTTATTAATAGGTTAGTCCAAGAAATCATATGAAAAGTACTCCAAAGTGTGGACAAAACATAAGAAAGTAGATAAAACCAAGCATGGAACATAAAAAATTATGGATACGTTAGCAACGTATCAACCATCGTCCCATTGCTGATCCGCAGCGAGTGCGCAGTGCTGACATGACGTAACGAGACATGGCAGAAGGGAGTGTACAACTATTTGTGATTATTATTCCCAGCAAGTTTAAGAAGTGTAAGAATAGACAGGGACCTAGCATCCCTGCACCCCGGGCAGCCGCTCAAGCCTGCCGATTGCGCAAAGCTTGCAATTTCCTTTCTTTAATTTGGTGATTTTGTCCAGAATTTGCCAAATTGAAGCTCGTTTGCCCATGCTTCTATAAGTTTCTGGGTAGGCCACTGGTGTAAGCATTCACAATCAAGCAACTTTGCAACACACATGTCGATGGAAAAGCATGAGGTTTCAACGCACCACATAGTTTAAGGGTCTAGAAACGAGAGAATTAAACATTATTAGTGGTCACGCCAGCACAGTGACGGGTTGGTCGGCTAGAAGTTGTTGATTCCTAAGTAAGGGGACACCAGGCCGGTCTTGACATACTCCCTCAGGAATTTGCCATAAGCAATGTGCTTAGCCTTGGTCGCCGACTTGTGTTACTAGCCGGGCTTTTACCAATGCCAACCGCATGTGGAATCAAGTTGTCAATCCTCTGGTTGACTCTTTTCTTATAGAAAGGGCACCTTAGCTCCTCAAGTTGACTGTAGAAAGGGATTCTCCCGCTCTTGAGCTTCTTTACGACATGGCGGCTCTTGTTGTCCCTGTTCTCCTTGTTAGAGTCCATCTCACTTGAATCTACCTGTAATGTATGAAATGCAAACCGAAAGGAGCAAAATAATAAATATATATTCCTCCCACCATTCCAAGTTACTTTCAATACAATAACATATTTATATAGGTTCAACAGTTCATTACGACTATCTCCCCAGCTCACTCCTAAATTAATGTGGTATGTGTTCTGGATAACTTATTAATAAATAAATAATATGTGGATTCATTCAGAACAGACTAGATCTCTCCATGTACCGGTTCGTACAGTGCATCTAATCATTGGGACTATTTTTTTATGAAACCAAGACTAGATTAAGCTCGAGAAGAAAATATGAAACATGTAGAAATAGATGTACCTCGAGGTACACGAGTTCAGTGTGTTCATCGAACTCCATGCCCTCATCGGGGCCTCCGAAGTCGTCAGCACCGGCGAGCACATAGTCCCCCAAGGGGTTGAACTGCACGTCCTCCTCGCCTTGTGCTGCATGGTGCTCCTCCAGATCTACCGCAAGAAGCACCACCCCGCGGAGATGCCCACACAGTCACCCCCATGCACTGGTTTCATGGAGAAGGTTTGTGGCTGTACGTTGAGGATTGTGGCGTTTTGCTAGATAGGGAAGAGAGAGGAGTGGGTGAGTGCGAATGGAGGACCCGATAGGCTAGTTTTTTAATGCAGGGATGTTTAGGCCTCCTCGAGGGCCCCGGTAGGCAGCTCTTCTGGCTGCGGCTGCCGCGTGGAAGGTCCGTGCGGTGGGGGCCTGTCGGAAGTGAGAGTGTAGGCGCACTGCATAGTAAAATGGTATAGCCCGTAAGCCGTGGATGACCAGTTGCCGTGTAGTAGACTTGTAGCCTTTGTAGACTAGATTAAACGTGACATGACCACTTGACGACTTTTTCAATGGACGGCATCGTGTTGCTTCTTGTAGAAGTCTCGTTGAGGGAGACGTCCGTGCTGTCTCACGCTATACTGTGAAGGGCACGACGTGTGCAAAGATCCTCGTTGGATCACACAGGATCAATGGTTGGTGTGCTCGATCCGCGTGACAAATGTGACAACCAATCAGAGCGTAGCAGACATAGTGAGCACAGGTTTGGGCTTCTACAAAAGAGAGAGAGGGCAAAACTGAGCAATGTGAAAAAACCAAGGGCAAAACTAAGTAGTATAAAAATGGAAAGTGAGTGTCCTGTACAGTGAAATAAATCGTGGCATATATCAAATTATGCCAATATGGATCCACTAGAGTTCATTGGATGTGTGTTATTTTCTCAAACCACAACTAGTGTCATTGCATGTGTGTTCTTTTCATGAACCACAACTAGTGTCATTTCATGTGTGTTCTTTTCCTAAACCAGCACTAGAGTCATTGCATGTGTGTTCTTTTGACAAACCACATATGGATCCACCAGAGTCATTGCATGTGTGTTCTTTTCATGAACCACATGGATCCACAAGTGTCATTGCATGTGTGTTCTTTTCATGAACAACAAATAGAGTCATTGTATGTGTTTTCTTATCCTAAACCAACACTAGAGTCATTGCATGTGTATTCTATTCATGAACCACATGGATCCACCAGTGTCATTGCCTGTGTGGTCTTTTCATGAACCACATATGGATTGACCAGAGTCATTGCATGTGTGTTCTTTTCACAAACCACATATGGATCCACCAGTGTCAATGTGTGTGTGTGTTCTTTTCATGAACCACAAATAGAGTCACTAAATGTGTGTTCTTTTCACAAACCACATATGGATCCACCAGTGTCATTGCATGTGTGTTGTTTTCATGAACCACATATAGATCCACTAGAGTCATTGCATGTGTGTTCTTTTCACAAACCACATATGGATCCACCATTGTCATTGCATGTTCGTTCTTTTCACAAACCACATATGGATCCACCAGAGTTATTGCATGTGTGTTCTTTTCATGAACCACATGGATCCACCAGTGTCATTGCATGTGGAGGAAATTGCGCAAACCACCACCTATTGCTGTCGTAGTTGCGCAAAACACCACTTTTACCTATTTTTTTTGCACAGATCACCAACTATTGGTGTAATTCGTTGCACGTAGGTCCAAATCACAGATTAGGTTGATTAATTGCAAATATCACGACTAGGGTCAATGAGGTAGTGACAATGTGGCGTCAACGTGTCTTTACTCAATGTGGCATTTTCAAAATTTTAAAATAAATAAAAAACTTACAGTAACTAAAACAATATAAACTACCCTATAAACTAACTAATCAAGAAATGTTTGAAAGAATTTTGTTTTAATTGTTGATTTTTTTATATTTTTGTATCAAGTTTGAAAAAATACACTACATGGATGCCACATCCTCACATCGTGGAGCCCGGTCATCAGGAGTTAATGCACTTCATATGAGATTTGGACCTTCGTGCAACCCGTTACACTAATAGTTGGTGGTTTGTGCAAAAAACAGGTAAAGTTGGTGTTTTATGCAACTATGACAGCAATAGGTGCTGTTTTGTGCAATTTGCTCTTGCATGTGTGTTCTTTTCATGAACCACAAATAGAGTCATTGCATGTGTGTTCTTATCCTAAACCAACACTGGAGTCATTGCATGTGTGTTCTTTTCATGAACCACATAAGGATCCACCAGAGTCATTGCATGTGTGTTCTTTTCATGAACCACATATGGATCCACCAGAGTCATTTCATGTGTGTTCTTCTCATGAACCACATATGGATCCACCAGAGTCATTGCATGTCTGTTCTTTTCATGAACCACATATGGATCCACTAGAGTTCATTGCATGTGTGTTCTTCTCATAAACCACATATGGATCCACCAGAGTCATTGCATGTGTGTTCTTTTCATGAACCATATATGGATCCACTAGAGTCATCGCAGTCTATTCTATCCACAAACCACATGGATCCACCACTGTCATTGCATGTGTGTTCTTTTCACAAACCACATATGGATCCACTAGAGTCATTGCATGTGTGTCCTTATCCTAAACCAGCACTAGAGTCATTGCATGTGTCTTCTTTTCACAAACCACATATGGATCCACTAGAGTCATTGCATGTGTGTTATTTTCACAAACCACATATGGATCCACCAGAGTCATTGCATGTGTGTTCTTTTCATGAACCACAACTAGAGTTATTGAATGTCTGTTCTTTTCATAAACCACATGAGCATGTGTGTTCTTTTCATAGACCACATATGGATCCACCAGTGTCATTTCATGTGTGTTCTTTTCACAAACCACATATGGATCCACTAGTGTCATTGGATGTGTGTTCTTTTCATGAACCGCAACTAGAGTCAGTGAATGTATGTTCTTTCACAAACCACACGTGGATCCACCAGAGTCATTGCATATGTGTTATTTTCACAAACCACACATGGATCAACCAGAGTTATTGCGTGTGTGTTCTTTTCACAAACCACATATGGATCCATTAGCTCATGGTGGCCGTTAGATCGTGTCTAATGGTGGCTGTTAGGTCGTGTCTTCTAGAAGGCCCGCCCCCTAAACAACTAGTTGTCTGATCCGATTGTTGCAGACCGTTCAATTGGGGTGCGTGGACGAATAAGATGGTTCTTCATCAGAGCGATCCGCGAGTAGGCTGTTCTGCGACATGATTGGTCGCGCTTACATTTTCACTTATATTAGTATTATCTCCACTCCCTTATAGCCTACTAGTAATATCATAGAGCTCGTGAGTGAGCATGTCTACTCCATAGCGCCCCTACTCCACCACACGTCATTGTGCCCGGACGACGCCACCGGCTTTCGTGCTCCGTGCCCGGGCGATAGCCAACTGATTCTCGAGTCGCTACCTTCATGCTAAGAAATCATTTTACAAGCTTTTGAATTTATCTTACATATTCCTGCTATTTGCCGATCTAACTCCTGATCTTTTATCCGATTTATCGATGAACTTGAGATGTGGCAGATGCTGCAGCCTAAGAATCTGGAGATCTTCGTGCGCAACTTCGCAGCGACGTTCCCCCTCGTGTGCTCCCACCCAGGATGCTTTCGCCGTTACTCCTACCATGAGCTCCCGCTTCACGAGCTCGGGTGCCTGCATGTCGCGTGCTCCTACACCGGCCCGCCGACATAGCTCATCGTCTACCTTGCAGAGGAGCACTTGATCGAAGTGATTAGGATCTCGTACGGCCACGCCCAACTTCTCCAAGAGTAGGTACCATTCACTGACTTGGCACGCTGCCGGCTAATTTTCCAGGGGAGGACTGCTCTGTTTTCATCCTGCCCATCACGCCGGTGTTCCGCGAACCAGAGCTGGGCCCACCTTCATGTGTGTGGTATGCGTCAGGTTGGTCTCGTGCGCCTGGCCCCTATACATGGTGCGCATGCGCCATCATCCGACAGCATTCGTGTGCTAGCCGAGGCGCCGAGCTGCCCGACACCGCGGGAGGTGGAGTATGCGGACCTAAGGTCGATCCTATGTGTGCCATCTCAGTACCTTGTCGGTGCTGGACCGGGGGAGGTGGAGTATGCATTTCTACATTTGTATCGAGAAGACTGACAGGGAAATGTAGTACTTATGCTTTTATTATTGTTAGACTTAAGAGATGCTTCTCAGGTGCGTAAAGCATACGTGTTGTGCAAACGTACCCTGGTTGTAGTTTTTTAGTACTCGTTAATAATTCGACGAGTTATTGGTCCCATCATCTTATTGTTGTCACGTTGCAAAGTCCGCTTGCTCTGGACAGAATAGCAATACCGCGTGCTCCCGCATGTCAGTGTCACGTGTTCCGTGGGCCCACCTGCCAGTGTCACGTCCCCCTTACTTCTCTTCCTTCCCGTCGAAGCCACTATCCACACTTCTCTTCCAACCTGCCACTACTGTCTGATGGTTGTAATCTGATTTTCATTGGATTGTTTACATATAATCTACGTGGATAATGCAACATGCAAATGACATAGACACAACTTCTAAAGTGGAAGCACTTACACGCTGCTATTGCACATATTACTCATTATAGCTCGCCAAACCCATTACAATAATTGTACTCGCACTAAACACAACCGAAATTGCAACCAGCCTAAACAATATCTAAACCCACATCACAGCATTATCGTCGGAGTCCACCTTGATTGGTGACACCGTCGTGCCCTTCCCAGCGACATCCACTCCCGCTCGTGGCTTTGCCCGTCGCAAAGGAGGCAACAATGGCGTTCTGCACAGCTTCGTCCCCGTCGTCCTCCACATCAGAATCGATAATGAAGAAGGGGACAGCGTTGGCGTGGACCAAGCCCCACAGCGCCTGGCGGCTCCTGCTCGAGCTCGACGCCGCATCAGTCCTTCTACATGTAGGAGGGGACGAGCTTGGAGACGTAGCATCGTTGCTCCACTCAAGAAACCATGGCCATTTGATACTGCGGCGGTAGGATCTTGGGGTGGATCCGCCACGGCGAGACCGGCCGGGAGCGGTGGAGCGGATGGATCTGCCGGCATGAGCCATGACAATTTCCGAGGGTGTAAGAGTGTGGGCTAGGGGCCAGGAGTGTCTGGTTCCTAAGCAAGGCCTCCCAGTAATATGTACGTGGGGAAGGTGCCAAAAAATTCCGTCCAAGTTGGTTGACAAGTCTGCATGCTAGGTCCCCACCTATCAGCCGAATGTGGACGGTAGGATTCTGCCCAAGTTATTAAGTGGGGATAAATCACGCTTCACCGTGCCACTACTCTGACATCCAAAGGATCCTCTTTCCTCTGCCCTCGCTCCCCTCGCTCATGGCTTGCAGCTCATGTAGTTCGTGTCGGGCGGAATCAGGGTCGGCTCAACGCCGTCAGGCGGGTTCCCCCATCAGGTACCGGAGGGCGCCCTACGATTACTACCCCGATATGTTGTGTTTGTGCGGTGAGAAGATGCCGAGATGGATTTCATGGACCGACAAAAATACTACAGGAAAATTCAGCAACTACATCATTAGAGCGGTAAGTTCCTACTATAGGTACAATGGTAACCCGGATCCGAAAAGCGTAATGTAATTATTATTTTTGTATCTTTCGGTCTACTTCGCATGAAAGGATGGGGACTAGCTGTGACAAGTTTGTGTGGATCGAAAAGCCACTGACAGGTTTTCACAAAGAGCTTGTTCAGGATCTGCGTGATGCTGTGTGGGACAAGAAAGAGGAGATTCATGAATTGGATCGAGAGATCTGGGAGCTTCGCCAGGTGCAGGGGAGGCAGAAGCAGGGAGGTGGGGAGATAGACGGGATCAAGATTAGGCTAGATAGTGGAAACAATTTCCTCATTATCTGGGCATTATCTGTTGCCTTTGTAGTTTATGTTTCCATGTCGTTGTCCAGCAGCTGAAATAAGTTGCTGATGATAGGCTCAACACGTCGATCTCGTTGGGAACCCCAAGAGGAAGGTATGATGAGCGCAGCAGCATGTTTTCCCTCAGTTATGAAACCAAGGTTATCAAACCAGTAGGAGCAAGGAAACACCTCCAAGGTGTTGTTTCCAACTTGGAATCCTGCACAACACAACCATAGAACTTTGCCCCCAACTTATAGTGAGGTTGTCAATCTCACCAGTTTTGCTGAAAACAAAGGATTAAACGTATTGTGTGGAAGATAGTAATTGCTTGCAGAAAGTAAACAAAAAACAGTAAATAGCTTGTAGATTGATGGCAAAAGAATGGACCGGGGTCCATAGTTCACTAGAGGTGATTCTTCTTAAGATAGTTGACACGTTGGGTGAACAAATTACAGCGGGGCAATTGACAAACACCGAGAAAGCATACATGCATATACTAATCATCTTGACTCCTATGAGATTTGATTGGTCATTACAACATTATACATAGACCGTAATCCAACTACATCTATGACTAATAATCCACCTTCAGGTTATCATCAGAACCCCCTCTAGTATTAAGTTGCAAGCAACAGATAATTGCATTAAGCAAAGTGTGTAAAGTAAACAATACGATTGTTCTATGAACAAAGGATTGTTGTTTTATCCCTAGTAGCAATAGCACATCTAGTACCTTAGAGATTTCTAGTACCTTAGAGATTTCTGTCACTTCCCCAGATTACTAGAGGCATGAACCCACTATTGAGCATAAATACTCCCTCTTGGAGTTGCTAGCATCTACTCGTCCAAGATAGTTACTAACAACGGAAAGCATGCAAGATCACAAATAACATACACATGATAGAATCAATAATCAATCTGAAATAGCATCTCAATATCCATAGGATCCCCGCAAACACAACATGTAGATTACAAATAGATGATCTTGATCATGAACGGAGCTCACAAGATCTAGACATGGTAGCACAAAGGAGAAGAACCAACCATCTAGCTACTACATGGACCCGTAGTCCAGGGATGAACTACTCACCCATCACACCGGAGGCAGTCATGGTGATGAAGAACGCCTCCAGGGTGATCTCTCCCCTCCGGCAAGGTACCGGGAAGAGCTTCAGATCCCTCCTGATCTAGGGATGGAGATGGCAGCGGCTACAGACTCTTTCATGGAATTTTGATTGGGTGCTTAGGGTTTTCGTCCCGGAGGCAATATATAGGCGAAGGGGCAAGGTCGGTGGAGTACCGGGGGGCCCACATCCCCTGGTGGCGCGGCTAGGGCTGGCCGCGCCATCACCAGGTGTGGCTGGCCTGGCTCCCCTTTTCGTCTCCCCTCCGGACTCCGTATTCCTTCTGGTGAAATATTGACTTGGGCTTTTATCCGGTCCAATTCCGAGAATATTTCCTTACTAGCTTTTCTGAAACCAAAAACAGCAGAAAACAGGCAACTGGCACTATGGCATCTTGTTAATAGGTTAGTTCCAGAAAATGTGTACTCCAAAGTATGGACAAAACATAAGAAAGTAAATTAAAACAAGCATGGAACATCAAAAATTATAGGTACGTTTGCAACATATCAACATATCAACATCCCCAACATAAGAAAGTCCTCGAGTAGGTAAGTGATAAAAAAGAATAATTTTTGAGGTGGCATGCACCATCATAATCTTGATCAAAGTATTTGTAAAACATTGATAGCTGGGATCATAGTACTTTAACATAGCATGAAAGATATAGTTCTAACAATAAGACATAACAACTATGTTGTAACATGAAAAGGTACAAACAAAAGATTCATGAATAACAATGCTTTGCAAGACTTTTGTTTGCTTCACATATAGAAAACATAATGAGAATGATATTTAGCTTGTCCCTCATAGTGTAGCAAAACATAAATGCATAGGACACCTTCAAAGTTCATAAGGGTGAATCGATACAAATAGTTTAAGAACAAGCAATATCAAAGTTATGAATCAATCAACAAGTCTTGGGACAATGCATATTAAACTAAGAATGGCCACTATGCTCTCTCAATAGGTGCATAAAGATAGAAGATGGAGACTCAACATAAAAGGTAAAATAAATGCCTTCATAAAAGGAAGCAGGGATTCAAGTCTCATAAAGAGCTTCCAAAAATTATGGTACTTATTAGCTTTCAGCTCTCATTGCCCCTATTATAAGCATCTTTAGGTGATTAAGGTTAAAGTGAACAAATATAAGGATATGCTTGACAAGTTATAAGCTGAAAATCTCATACCCCTTACTTACGAAGACCGTTCCTCATGCTACTCAAGTTTAGTCACAAGTAAGTTCTTGTCATTGTAAGTACATGTGTATCATAGAGAAACGCCAATGGGGTACCCCTTGCCTGATGATACGGAAGAATCCCCATAGCAAAATGACAAGGCAAGCAGACAATGAACATCTCAACATCCTTTTATTTCCTATTTGCATAGGTGTCTTTTTTTCTCTTTTTTCTTTCTCTTTTTTCTTTCCTATTTGCATAGGCTTCTTTTTTTATAGAGGATGCTTGCTCACTATGGTTACACTGCAGGTTTCCACCATGATTAGGCATGGATTAGACCAGCCGCCCAGGCGTTTCTCTAACACATATATGAACTCCATGAGCCTTACAATCTCCCCTTTCATTTCACACCGCCGGGATCCATAAGGAAAAGAACATGATATCAACTAAATAAAGTGCAATGTTGAAAGTGTTCCCCATGATAGCATGGTTCTGCTAATGCACAACTTACAAAACGCAAGCATATACGCAACATAGATGGGCACAATGGTTCAAGTTTATTAAGTGCAAGAAAAGTAAAGTGTGCCTTCAAGTTCGTGAGAGCTTTAATCACTAATTTTCACATAACAAGTTTAATTCGGAAGGTAGATAAAAACATGAATATACTTGGAATAGAAAATGCTAATAGGTAGGTATGGTGGACTCTTTGGAATAACTTTGTTTTATTTGGAGTTGGATGCATGAGTGGAACTCATACTTGGTATGGAGGCTAGCAAAAGACTGGGAGCGACCAACTAAGAGAGCAATAATGGCCATAATCATGCAAAGCGACAAAACATTATTGATTAAAGCACAAAGTGATATTACAAATCAAAAACTAAATGATCATAGAGGCTATGGTGACTTGGTGTAGTCTTAACATGGTGTGAGCATGCGCCAAGTCAACCCAAATAAAGCATTAAAAGAGAATACCGCAATATTATGCTTTATATGCTAAAACAACGCATGATTCTTTCAAGACACATTAAGCAATATCAATTTTGTATAACAAGTCACGCTACAACAATAATCACTAAGCATAAAGACAAAACAATATCAAGCATGACATGATAAAGTCTAAGTCATAGTCAAAAACAAGCTCCTTTTATACCACTTAAGCATGAACTTTCCTACTCTTTTCCAATCCAAATCAACTTATTTGAAAACTATCATATATATGAATGAGGGGGTCCAACCAATTTATTCAAGCAAACTAAGCGAACGAAAACTAAAAACAAAACGAAGACGCTCCAAGAACAACACAATTGTCCATGAAACAATAAAAATGAAGTGTTTGGAATAAACCTGAAATTTTATTAATGAAGAAGGGGATGCCTTGAATATTTCTTGGGGTGACACGGGTGGCATCCCCAAGCTTGAGATTTTGTCCATACTTCATCTTATCACATTACTCTTCCCTACACTTTAAAATCTCCTTCATACAAAACTTCACACAATCTTCATTAGCAACATTAGTGTACTCAAGATAATAAGTCTTTTGTTCAGTTCCAACACAAGTAAAACTTCCATTAAAACACAAGCTACTGTAGCACTTCCTTTAAAAATTTCAAGTGCTCAAAGAGGACTCAAAGAGAAAGAGATTAAGAGGCAAATGCAAATAATGGTAGAAATCTGTCAAAACAGACCAGCAGGTAAAAACTAATTTATTCGAAGACCTTCTGTTGCTCAAATCAAAAAGTGTTAAACTAACGAAAGTTGCATAACAACCTGGGTCAGAAGCACAAAAAATTACAGCTCAAACCTATGTACAGAGATTTTTCACGAATTTTTACAGCGTAGCACAAAAATCTGTTTCGGGACAGCAACTTTCCCAAGCATTACTTCTCTCTAATTAGAGGTTACTCTTGGCACAAAACCACACAAAAATGATAAGGAGAGGTTATTACTGAAGCAATAACTTCATAGACTCAATAAAAGATTCCTAACGAAATTTGGGTTATCTCCCAATAAGTGCTTTTCTTTAACGCCTTTGACCTAGGCATAAGAAGCAAGAGAAGAATCAAGTATTCTCAAATGAATAAGCATTAAAACCAAATTTCTTGCCCTTACCTCTCTTACTTTTATTCTTATCCTTGGTGAATGTATGATTGTTTGGTGGAGAAGCAAAATGCATGATGCCCTTTTCCACATCTATTATTGCTCCAAGGAGTTTAAGTAGGGATCTTCCAAGTGTAATTTGTCCGTTTCCTACACATTCAATAACAAGATAATCAGTAGACACCACTTTCCCTAAAATCCTTGTAAACACTCCTTCAGATATTCCAATAGGTAATATTGTGGAATTATTAGCAAGAGATATTTCTTCTCCCCCTTCAGAAAGTCCCCAAAGATTTAAAGATTCATAGATATCTTTAGGCATAAGGCAGAATTCAGACATGATATCACAACGAGCATAAAAAGTTTCATTATTTATAACAACTTTTACTGTAGGAAGCCATTTTGAGGGTTCCGAATTTATTGGAACATACTCATGATGCTCTCTAAGCATGTTATAGCAATCTTTTAAACTAGATATGTTGGATTCAAGAGTGTTTAATCTAGCAAATATATTTATGAAGGAGGAATCAGATTTGCTAGGTAAGTTATATGTTGAGACCAACTTCTTTATGGCATTAAAATCTTCACCCTCATTACATTGGAGGAAATCTCCTCCTACTATAGCATCCAAAGCATATCTATAGCATAGAGTAGTCCTAAAGTAAAAACTGCTAAGAAAGAAGCTTAGAGTCATTTTAGGTTCAATTTTTGCATGTAAATCAGAGATTCTAGACCAAGCTTCTTTGAAACTCTCTTCAATTCCTTGTTTGAAAGTAAAAAATCATTTCCTCAGGTTACACAGTGATTGGAGCAATGCTAGCATAATAGCAATTTGAGATAGAGACAAAAAAAATTGTGTGTTTTTAAAGAACAAACTAGTACACCAATTTTTTTATGTTTTTGATAAAGAAACAAGCAAACAAAGAAAAAATAAACTAAGAAAAACAAATAAAACAAAGCAAAGATATTGGTCATGAGGGACTCCCCTTGTGAAGATGTCCTTGACTCCGCGACAACGGCGCTAGAAAACGTCTTGACGATCGGCTCAACACGTCGATCTCGTTGGGGAACACCAAGAGGAAGGTATGATAAGCACAACAACAAGTTTTCCCTTAGTTACTAAACCAAGGTTATCGAACCAGTAGGAGCAAGGAAACACCTCCAAGCTATTGTTTCCAACTTGGAATCCTGCACAACACAACCACAGAACTTTGCCCCCAACTTACAGTGAGGTTGTCAATCTCATCAGTTTTGCTGAAAACAAAGGATTAGACATATTGTGTGGAAGATAGTAATTGCTTGCAGAAAGTAAACAGAAAATAGTAAAGAGATTGTAGATTGATGGTAAAATAATGGACCGGGGTCCATAGTTCACTAGAGGTGATTATCCTTAAGATAGTTGACATGTTGGGTGAACAAATTATAGCGGGGCAATTGACAAACACCGAGAAAGCATACATGCATATACTAACCATCTTGACTCCTATGAGATTTGATTGGGCATTACAACATTATACATAGACCGTAATCCAATTGCATCTATGACTAATAATCCACCTTCAGGTTATCATCCGAACCCCCTCCAGTATTAAGTTGCAAGCAATAGATAATTGCATTAAGCAAAGTGTGTAAAGTAAACAATACGATTGTTCTATGAATAAAGGATTGTTGTTTTCTCCCTAGTAGCAACAGCACATCTAGTACCTTAGAGATTTCTGTCACTTCCCCAGATTACTAGAGGCATGAACCCACTATCGAGCATAAATACTCCCTCTTGGAGTTACTAGCATCTACTCAGCCAAGATAACTACTAACAATAGAAAGCATGCAAGATCACAAATAACATACACATGATAGAATCAATAATCAATCTGAAATAGCATCTCAATATCCATCTGATCCCCGCAAACACAACATGTAGATTACAAATAGATGATCTTGATCATGAACGGAGATCACAAGATCTAGACATGGTAGCACAAAGGAGAAGAACCAACCATCTAGGTACTACATGGACCCGTAGTCCAGGGATGAACTACTCACGCATCACATCGGAGGCAGACATGGTGATGAAGAAGGCCTCTAGGGTGATCTCTCCCCTCCGGCAGGGTGCCGGGAAGAGCTTCAGATCCCTCCCGATCTAGGGATGGAGTTGGTGGCAGCTATAGACTCTTTTGTGGAATTTTGATCGGGTGCTTAGGGTTTTCGTCCCGGAGGCAATATATAGGCAAACAGCAAGGTCAATGGAGTACCAGGGGGCCCACACCCCCTGGTGGTGCGGCTAGGGCTAGGCCCGCCACCACCAGGTGTCGTCGGATTGCTGACAAGTACGCCATGAGGGGGTCCTCGAGGCATGTGGAAGAGAGGGGTATGAGACGTATGGTATTCCGGGACGGTGAGCCCACAAGTTTACCCAGGTTCGAATCCGCCGGCTTTGGACAGATCCTACTCCTGCTAGCAATCTAGTAATACGGCAGAGCCGGAATATGGGTTACAAGGGTTTCGCCTGTGTGACATGGGATTGTAGACTATTGTGAGGGTTCCCTAAAGGCTCTCCCTAGGTCGGCTTATATAGATATCTGGCCTAGGGTTTATAGGAGAGATCTATCCGGCTACGCCTAAGAGTCGGTTACAGAGTACATCTTGAACTACAAGTAACACTATGGGCCTATGTCGATAAGTCTTCTAGGCCTTCCCGTAGCCGGACTGGACTCCGTTTCTTCTCCCTGACTGGGCCACACGTGAAGCAAAGCTCTAACCCGAAGTAGGCCACCCTGGTCAGTGAGGTACAATGAGGATACCCGGAAAGTATATCCCCAACAGCAGCCCCCGGAGGCCTCCAAGATCAAAAGTTGGATTCATCATCATCTAGCTTGATCTTCGGCATGCAGAATCTTGAAGGGTTCCTAAAACTTCAAAAGAAAAGATACGATCCGGGTCTCAAAAGATGAGTCGGACCTATGAATACATTTATTCGGATTTACAGCTCGAAATTCAAACTAAGACGAAATTGGGTCTGTGACGTCATCTGACACCAGTCATGGTGAAGTCACGTCACTGATAGACATTTCCTGTCAGCACGACCGTTGGTGGGTCCGCCTTTCGTGGAACCGAGGCGCCGTTTCAATGCGTGCGTGGAGATCGAGGCGGCGTAATCATCGTGTGGGGGTTTCCCAGTTCCTTCCACGATGCGTGGCACGTTCACTGTAGCGTTTACACGAATCTTGACACAGCCGGTGGATATAAGCGGTGAAGATCATATTCCTCATCTCGCCTCACCAGCACTTTGCGCTATTTCCTTCTCCCCTACGCCTCCCATGAACCTAGAGCTCCTCTGCTTCCCAAAAATCTCCAGCGCCGCCCATCCAAGGTCACCGGCACACCGGCAAAATGGCTTTTGCATCATCTTCCGGCACGACGGCGATGGCAGCAGCGGCGGAGTAGCGAAATCGCGGGGTTTGGATCCCGTGCGTCCTCGACGATGCCAAGCTCCGTTTCGTGGAAGAAGAAGGGCTCCTCCGTACCGGCGACTGGCGGAGCGGCTTCGGCGAAACCATCCCCAACCCTCGCAACAAAGAGCGAGTGCACTTCGACACTCACCTTGATAGAGGTCTGAGCTTTCCTCCCTCAGATTTCTTTTCCGAGATCATAGATCATTACGGAGTTCATCTCCATCATCTCCCCCCAAACTCCATCTTAGAGATGAGTGCGTACGCATCTTTGTGCGAGGGGTGTCTCAGCATTATGCCGACCCTTACTCTATTCTGGTATTATTTCCATGTCCGGAGAAATTCCATTACTGCCGGTAATCCTTATATTACCGATACTATTAGTTTTTCGGTTAGGCGAGAGCGCGTCTATCCTCGAATTATGGCTAGTGAGTCGGTCAAGCAATGGCCGTCCACTTTTTTCTATCACAAGGATATTCCCGCTCCCGGCAAAGCTACTACTTTGTCGGCTTTCATCGACGGTGTCGTCACGCCCCAAGAGTCCTGGGACGCAGATGCGCCGGCTCTCAGTGATGATCTGCTTCTTGCCAAGAGGCGGATCGAGTTTTTGATGAAACACAAGGGCCTGAGAGGGTCCGATTTAGTTCACTGCTGGGTGGCATGCTGGATCCAACCTCTTCAACATCATGGAGAACGACTGATGCACTCCATCACATCGTCGAAGAAGGATTCCCTCCGAATCAGCCCCAAGGCCTACGAGCCAAAAGATTATGTATGTCAAATCAAATGGCTGATAAGGGAGCGGATTGAGAGGAAGATTTCGGAGCTGTCCTTGGGCATGCATACGTCGGAAGATCCCGTAGTGCCGGTAAGCTTCCAGCAACAACTTGTATTATGTGCTCATATTTATGTTATTTCGCAATACTGAGATATCTCTTCTTTTCAGCTTGCCGACCAACCTGAGTTGGAGCTTGCTCCGGTCGAGGGATATCCTCCTGAGTTTTCTCAGGATGAGGGAGAATTGGTTCCACTGCCAGATGTTGTTCCTCGGAAACACTCCGACAGTGGCCATTGGCACAAAGGAAGTGCCCGTTGTGAAGAGGTAATCTTTCCTCCCAAGGTCTTTGTATTTTGTTCGTAATTCCTTCTGAGATGTAATGTTCTTTGTTCTATTACCTTCTCAGAGCTAAACAACTCACCAAGGGCAAAGGGAAAGGTGTTGTCTCGAAGCTTCTACGCCAGTCGAAGCTAAACTTGACTTCTCCTGCCGTAGCTCCTCCGACTCCTTCCCCTCAGCCTTCTACATCAGCGGAGATTACTCCATCTCTGGTCGTTGTAGAAGATCCGGCTCAACCAGCAGAGCCAGTGATCCTCGGATCACAGACTGACGTCACCATGGGTGACTCAAGTTTTGATAAGGGTGAACCCTCTTCGGGTAATGATCCCTTGGCAGAGGTCTTCGCCGACAATCTCCTGAGCAATCCGAGACTTGCCAAATTTGGCTTATCTCGGAAATCAGCGGAGGAGATCCAACGGCTGGCCAAGCAATGCCTAGAAAGCTGGACCATCTCTACTGAAGAAGAAGCACAAGAAGCAGAGAACATCAAGCACTTTGATCTTCTTGAACAAGTCCATCTTCGCGATGAGAAGCTGAGGACCGGCGAGCTTCCAACTGCGTCAGTGGTCCCCCTAACCCTCGCTGAGAAGGTTACCACCGAAGTGAATGCGATCTTGAACAAGCTCGCTCGTGAGCAATATGTAAGTCGGAATTCCAACTCACGTTTTTCCTTAATTCATATCATATCCCCTAGCCCCCAAGCATGAAGCTGGATAGTCAAATCCGGTTTTATGCTTCCTTAGGACGCCAAAGAATGAACTAGTGTAGCCCCCAAGGCTTGTGCTGATATTAGTAAAAATATTAGCCCGAGTCTTTAGTATACTTCTGACTCTGGGTATTCTGACTTACAGAAAGTATATTCCTATAACCAGGATTTATTGAAGAATGTTTGCAACAAGCGGAAAGAAATCAAAGCTCTATGACTTGAAAATGGTCAATTAAAAGTTTCCAAGGATGAGGCTGAAGGTAAACATCCCAGAACTCAAACCTTGTCTTGTATTTCATAGTCAAATTTTTGTTCAACTTTTGTTCTTTTGACTACAGCACTAGTAAAACAGTCTTGTGCTATGATTGAAGAGGCCGAGAATCTTAAAACCCTGGTGGTGGAAAACAAGGAACTCCACCAAGAGCTAGATAAGCTTAACACGGATCATGAGAAGAGCATTGCTCAAATTCTCAAATCCACCTCCATGGCCACCGAGGAGCGTGATCGTAAGATGACGCTTCAAGATAAGAAAATCTTGGATCTCAGCAATGATTTGTTCAGAGATAGGGACATTTCCGAGGTACTCCGGGCTGAACTCCAGAGTCTTTGGGAAGAGAAGGCCAAAGTCGACGATGTAATCTTTGGTATGTTTCCCTTTTTCTGACTTATCTGCATCTTCCGACTCTTTGGAGTCCGGATTTATTTGATTAACCCCTTTGCATTACATGCATAGGTCCTCTGAACTTACTGGACTCAGCCTCTACCGAATCTCGCACCAGCCGGCTTACTCAAGTCGGTGATTTGCTGCATGACTTCCGCTAATCCATCGAAGATATTGGCGAAGTTCCCAAGGTTCCGGATATGCATAGCATGTCCGACTTTGAAGTGCGAGATAAGGCCAAGGAGATGCCGCAGCTTGTCCAGGACTGGAACATGTCCTACGCGCGAACCGCAACGCAGAACGCTCTCACCATGGTTATGAGCCACCATGGAAACATGGAAATCTAGCAAGTAACCAGAGGGTACTGCAAAGTGGATGAAGATGGGAAGGAGCAAGACATCAAGGCTATCATGGACTCCTGTGCCGGATATGGGTGCCACGTGGCTGACTTGACCAGCTACAGTACTCCCTTCTTCACCCGCGTGGACACGCCACCTCCGCCTTCCGAAGAAACAGCTGAAGTTTCCGACAATGATCAAACTGTATCAGATTTGAACATCTCAGAACGTTATCAAAACGAGGCCGATGTATCCAGCGAGCCGGCAACTCCTACCTCTCCCCCTGCATCATAGAGTATCGGAAAGAACAATGTGTTATTCTGAAAACAATTTGGGTCTGTAAATAAGTAGTATGATACTTTTGCTAGTGCTAAGGTTTATTTTATCTATTCATCACTTTTGGTTTTAATGTTATGTACCTGAAATGTTTGCATAAGCACTTGTATTTTTTGTCTGCACTTATCATTTATCTGGCTTTCCGCCTCGTCCCTTTTGTGAGCCGTCTAACTTTTAGCACGGAAACTTTGCTGAGCAACAGAGCTCAATTGCTAAACCAGTTTAAACTCAGAAACAAAGCCGTCCTCCAGTACCAACAATTCACTACTCGGAAAATGCCTGCATCCAGCAATCAGACAAATAACCAAAGTATAGACTAGAAAATTTAGATTTATACCCGAAGGTAGCAATTTTAGAATCGGAAATCTAAACTAGAACAAACATGAGCATAAAGTACTTTCAAGTATTCTGGGATTTTCAACTATGATATGGTCATTCGGAAATAAGATGGTAAAAACTTCTCAGAAAGATTTTGAGGCAACCAAGACTTTATTTCTCATTGAACATGTACACATATATGATTACAAAGAAAAATAAACTAAGAATAAAAGGGACGTAGCTGAGCAATATTCCATGGTCTGTCTAATTCATCCGGGTTTGTACTCCCTCCAGCTCTCTTTCTCTTCTTAGTAGCAGGTCTTTCTTTGACTGGCCGCATATCAGTTAGGTAGTATGAACCATTGTGGAATACTTGACTAACTAAAAATGGCCGTTCCCATATTGGGGAAAGTTTGTGCTTTCTTTGCTGCACAAGCCAGAGAACCAAATCGCCCCTATTGAAAGACCGGTTTCTGACTCTCTGGCTATGATACTTGCGTAACTTCTGCTGATAGGCCGTTGATCTCATCTCAGGAACGACGCGAACTTATTCGACTAAGTCAAGATCATTTTGTCGAGAAATTTCGGCATCCTCTTCAATATACACGGACACTCTAGGAGAAGTGTGAATCAAATCACTAGGAAGAACTGCTTCTGCACCATAGACCAAGAAGAAAGGTGTGTATCCGGTTGACCTGTTTGGAGTTGTTCGCAAACTCCATATTACAGAAGGTAATTCCTCTGCCCAAGCCCCCACAGCACGTCGTAATGGTGCTTAGAGTCTTGGTTTTAGGCCTTGTAGGATTAAACCATTTGCTCTTTCAACTTGTCCATTAGCTTGCGTATGTGCGACTGACGCAATGTCAAGCCGAATATTTTGTTCATTGCAGAATTCGGCAAGTTCTCCCATAGAGAAGTTACTCTCGTTGTCCGTGATAATGCTATGCGGATAACCATATCGGATTATGACATCCTCGACAAATCTTCTGGATGTTGCTCCATCACAACTAGTGACGGGTTTAGCCTCAATCCATTTGGTGAATTTATCCACCATCACTAAGAGGTGAGTAAATCCACTTGGAGTACGTTCAAACGGTCCTACCATGTCAACCCCCCAGACGGAAAAGGCCATGTTATAGGTATTGTTCGCAGCTGATCAGCTGGAACGTGAGCTTGTTTGGCGTATTTTTGGTAGCCCTTGCACGTCTTGACTAGCCGTTCGGCATCTGCCTTGGCAGTAAGAAAGAAAAAACCGTGTCGGAAAGCTTTTGCCACTAGAGATTTGGCTGCAGTGTGGTGACCACACTCGCCTTCGTGGACCTCTCGTAAGATATCCACTCCTTCTTCCGGAGATACACAACACTGAAAAATCCCAGATGCACTCCGCTTATAGAGCTCACCACTATTTATAGCATAGGCTTTTGCTCGTCCGACGATCTGCCGGCTCAAAACTTCATCTTCGGGTAATTTTCTGTCTACCAAATAATCAAGGTAGGGTTGAGTCCAGCTGGGAATCACAGCCAGAACTGCTACTAAAGGTGAGTCGGATTTGGTCGGATATTCCTCGTCCACTCCTTTTATAGAGGGAACTTTGAGGTGCTCTAAAAAAGCGCCATCTAGGACCTTTTTCGGGTAGAGACTATTCGAGATAGTGCATCTTCTTCCTCATTTTCTGTTCGAGGGATGTGTTGAACTTCAAACCCTTCAAACGATTTAGATAGTTCATCCACGACAGCCCTATATGCCGCCATGTGATTGTTTGCCTTACAGATATCCGACACTTGTTGGGCAACAAGATCCGAATCTCCATAACACATTAAACGTCGGATGCCGATGTCCTTAGCAATCCGGATTCCATGCAGTAATGCTTCATACTCGGCAATGTTATTTGTCGCCGTGAAGTGTATCTGCAATACATAGAAAATTTTATCTCCCTGGGGTGATTTGAGCACCACGCCAGCCCCTGAGCCCCCAAGCGCCTTAGACCCATCAAAATGCAAGGTCCAGTATTCTGACTGTGGCAGGGTCATATTCTCCGTTGTCTCTGTCCAATCAGCGACAAAATCAGCGAGGATTTGGGATTTGATTGCTGTATGAGGTTTGTACTCAATGTCGAAAGCTGAAAGCTCGATGCCCCATTTGGCACGCATCCTGTGGCATCACTATTGTTGATTATATCTCTCATGGGAGCTGTGCTCACCTCGGTAATTGGATGTTCCTGAAAATAATATCGTAACTTACGAGATGCTAAGAACACACCGTAAGCCAGCTTTTGATAGTGCGGATACCGCTGTTTTGATTCAGTTAAGACCTCGCTGAGATAGTAAGTCGGACGCTGCACCAAATGTTCCTGATTTTTCTCCGGTCTCTCCACCACCATGAAGACACTAACGACCTTGTTTGTCGCAGCGAGATAGAGCAACATCGGTTCCTGTGGTTCCGGTGCTGCAAGGATGCGAGTAGATGAGAGTACTGCTTTCAGGTCTTGTAGCGCAGCTTCAGCTTCGTCGGTCCAAATGAATTTCTTGGTCTTTTTCAGTAGCTTGTATAGTGGTGCGGCTCTTTCACCGAGCCGGCTTACAAACTGACTGACTGCGGCAATGCAACCAGTTAGTCTTTGAACGTCCTTCAGGTGAGTTGGCCTGGAAATATTAAGTATAACCTTGATTTTGTCCCGGTTTACCTCTATGCCTCTTTGAGACACGATAAAACCTAACAATTTTCCGGCTAGGATCCCAAAGAAACATTTCTTTGGTTTAAGCATTATGTTGTATTTTCATAGATTGGCGAATGTTTCCTCTAAGTCAGAAATCAAGGTTTCCTTCTTTTTGGATATCACCGCAATATCGTCCACATATGCCTGTACATTGCGTCCGATTTGATCGTGGAGGCAACGCTGCATAGTGCGTTGGTACGTAGCTCCTATGTTCTTGAGCCCAAAGGGCATCGTAATGAAACTGAAGGTTCCGAAGGGGGTTATGAATGAAGTTTTGACTTTGTCAGATTCCTTCATCCGGATTTGGTGATAACAGGAATATGCGTCGAGAAAACATAGGAGTTCCGAGCCTGCCGTAGAATCGATAACTTGATCAATCCTAGGCAGAGCGAACGGATCTTTGGGACAAGCCTTGTTCAAGGCAGTATAATCAACACACATCCTTAAATTAGTGGTGTCCTTTTTAGGGACCATTACAGGATTGGCCGACCACTCAGTGTGGATGACCTCTTCTATAAATCCGGCTAAATCGAGCCGGGCTAGTTCCTTAGCTATTGCCTTACGCTTTTCATCACCAAAATGCCGTAGGGACTGTTTGACGGGTTTAACGTTCAGGTGTACATTTAGAGAGTGCTCGGCAAGTTCCTGATACATTGCAAATGTATCTATAATTTTTGATGTTCCATGCTTGGTTTTATCTACTTTCTTGTGTTTGGTCCACACTTTGGAGTACTTTTCATATGATTTCTTGGAATAACCTATTAACAAGAGCCATAGTGCTAGCTGCCTGTCTTCTGCTGTTTTTGGTTCTAGGAAAGTCAGAAAATGAATATTCTCCGAATTGGACAGGACAAAAGCCAAAGTGCCTATTTTTCTAGAAGACTCCCGGAGCCAGAATATGAGACGGAGTGGGGCTGGGGCCTAGCCACCACCCACCGTGGGCTGGGCCTGCAGCGCCAGGTGGTCTGCCGCCTGCACTCCCTCGGTCTCCCTCTTCGTCTATAAGTTGCCTTCTGACCTAAAAAATCTGGGGGGTTCGACGTTTTTCCAGAAGGAGTTCCGCTCCACCACCACCACTAGATTCCACGAAACAGCAACAGAAACTCTGTTCCGGCACCCTGCCGGGACGGGGAATTGGAGGATCATCACCAACATCATCACCATCGCTTCTCCATCGACCATCCATGTTTCCCCCATCTATGAGTGAGTAATCCCCTGTTGTAGGCTATGGGGATGGTAGAGATTGGATGAGATCGTTCATGTAATGGCATCAGATTGTTATGGCATGGTGCCTAGTATCTTCTATTAGTGCTTTATGACTTTGTTGCGACTTGTTATGCTTAATGCTTGTCACTAGGGCCCGAGTGCCATGATTTTAGATCTGAACATGATATTGATTCATTATGATAGTATTGTTTTTTGTCTTATCTATAAGTTGTATACATTATGATCTTTACTTTACTACTGCTGCTACTTTACTATTCCTACTACAAAACTGTTGCTACTGATAAACTGCTGTGAGCAAGATTGTTTCCAGGTGCAGCTGAATTGACAACTCAGTTGTTAAGGCTTATAAATATTCTTTGGCTCCCCTTGTGTCGAATCAATAAATTGGGTTTCACTTCCCTCAAAAATAATGCGATACACCCCCTATACTTGTGGGTCATCAAGACTATTTTCTGGCGCCCTTGCCGGGGAGCATAGCTTTATTTATCAAGTCCACTTGGAATCACTATTGTTCAAGCTTAGTTTATTTCCGCCTTGTTTGCTTGTTTCTTTATCAAAAATACAAAAAAAGGTTAGTTCCTACTCTAGTTGTTATTTTCGTTGGTCCGTTATTGTCTTGCTATATCATGCTTGCTGTCAATGGTTGGTTTCTTTGAAACTGAATCTTATTGGCAAGGTGGGTTCACGGAAGATCAAAAATATTATTATAAGGAACACCGCTTGTCACAAAAAGAGAAACACTTATGGGAACAAATTGATAAATTGTATACCATTGTTAGAAACGTGTGCTCTACTTATAATGTTACTTATTGCTGTGATAAATCTTGTTGCTGTAAGAGGTATAAACACCTCCCTTTTCAATGTGAGTATAATGATAATGTTACCATATCTTCTTATGTTAAGGGAAATTATGACTTTTATGATGCGGAACAAATTGAGAAATTTATTGCTTGGAAGGGTGCATTTGAACTTGCTAGTTTGCTTGAAAATATTGATGATTCACCTTATAAATATGAGGTTTATGATATACTTAGATTTTTCTTTGATAATTACAAGGAAGAAAATGGCTATATTCTTGAATATATTAATAGATGCTTTCCAAAAATGGAAGAGACTAATGCCTTGCAGGATCCTATGGAAGAAGAAATTGATGAACCTGAAATCTCATTAGATGAAAAAGAGGAGGAGAGTGATGAACAAAAGGAGGAAGAATGGATTAGCTACCCATTCCTACCCTCTAATGAGAGTAACTCTTTATCCCGTACATTATTTGATTGTCCCCCATGCTTACTAAAGAAGGATGAATGTTATGTTCCTGAGGATTCTTTTGAAGATGTTTATAATAAAGCTCTAGTGCTTGTAGATCATGAAAAGCATGCTTTATGTGATAGTTATATTGTTGAGTTTATTCATGAGGCTCATGAAAATTATTATGAGAGAGGAAAAATATGGTTGTAGAAGTTTTCATGGTATTGAAACACCTCTCTATGTGCTAAAAGTTTTGAAGTTACTCTTGTTTTATCTTCCTATGCCTGTCACTTTGTTCTTTGTGAATTTATTTGCATACACGATTTCTATGCATAGGAAATGGGTTAGACTTAAATGTGTTTTGAATTTGCTTCTTGATGCTCTCTTTTACTTCAACTCATATTTCTTATGTGAGCATCCTCTCAAACTATCATGCCTGAAGATGATAATATGTCCATTATTCTTAGGAGACCTTTTCTTAATATTGTAGGAGCTGTTATTAATTGTAATCAAGGAAAGGTGACTTTCAATGTTAATGACAAGGAACATACTGTCTATTTACCCAAGAAGATTGAAAGGACTTATGGTTTGAATTCAATTGAACATGTTGAGGGCATTCAAGTTGGAGAGATATATTGTCCCATACCAAGATAAAAGTTTGAAACTATTATGATTGGGACCATTGCTATCAAAGTTGAGGTAACATAATCACTAGTGGAATACAAAGTTTTGTCTCAGATGAAATTGTTTTGGTAGCAAGACCTGATCAACCTTGTTAACAAAAGGATTTCATTGAACAAAACAATGTTTTCACCATGATTATCTCCGCTTACTTCTATTCTATCCATTTTTGTTTTTGCTTATGCCTAACTTAAAGGCGTTAAAGAAAAGTACTTATTGGGAGATAACATAAAAGTTTTAAATGAGTCTTAGAAGTTATTACTTCAGTAATAACCGCTCCTTATTCTTTTTATTCGCTTTTTGTGCCAAGAGTAACCTCTAATGAGAGAGAAGTAATGATTGGGAAAGTTGCTGTCCCGAAACAGATTTCTGTGCTTCACCATAAAAATTCGTGTAAACTATGTGAACGTATTTTTGAGGCGTAAATTTTTGTGCTTCTGCCCCAGGTTGTTATCTAACTTTCGTTAGTTCAACACTTTTTGATTTGAGCAACATAAGCTCTTCGAAAAAATTCGTCTTTACTTGCTGGTCTGTTTTGACAGATTTCTGCCATTTTCTGCATTTGCTTCTTGTTGGTTCCTTTTTGAGTTCTTTTGGGGAATTGAGATTTTTGAGGGAAGTGCTACAGTAGCTAGTGTTATAATGGAAGTTTATTTGGTGTTATAACTGAACCTTAAGACTTATTTATCTTGAGTGCACTAATGTTGCTAATAAAGATTGTGTGAAGTTTTGTATGAAGGAAAAATTTCAGGTGTATGGAAGGAATGAGTAATGAGATGAGGATGGACTAAAGCTCAAGCTTGGGGATGCCACGCATGTCACCCCAAGAAATATCCAAGAAGTACAAGCGTCAAAGCTTGGGGATGCCCAGGGAATCCCCTTCTTCATCAATAAAAATCTCAGTTTTCTTCCAAACGCTTCATTTTTATTGTTTCATGCACAGTTGTGTTGTTCTTGGAGCGTCTTCTTTTTCGTTTTTGTTTTTGGTTTTAGTTTGCTTATGTTTGCTTAGTTTTTTGAATAAATTGGTTGGACCCCCTCTTTCATACTTTGGTTTGCAAATAGTTTGGTTTGGTTTGGAAAAGAGTAGGAAAGTTCATGCTTATGTGGTAAAAAGAGCTTGTTTTTGACTGTGGCCTATGCTCTGTCATGCCATGCTTGATATTGTTTTGGATTTATGCTTAGTATTCTTTGCTGTAGCATGACTTGTTATAAACAATTGAGATTGCTTAATGTTCCTTGGATGAATCATGCGTTGTTTTAGCATATTAAAGCATAGTATAGTGGTATTCTCCTTTGATGCTTTATTTGGGTTGACTTGGCACATGCTCACACCATGTTATGACTATCTCAAGTCACCATAGCCTTTATGATCCTTAAGTTTTCAACTTGTAGTATGACTTTATGCTTTGATCAATGATGTTTTGTCCCTATGCATGATTATGGCCATTATTGCTCCCTTAGTTTGTTGCTCCTAGTCTTTTGCTAGCCTCCGCAACCAAGTATGAGTTCCACTCATGCATCCAACTCCCTAAACCAAGTTATTCCAAAGAGTAAACCATACCTACCTACTAGCATATGCTATTCCAAGTATATTCATGTTTTTGTTTATCTTCCAAATTAAACTAGTTATGAGATAACTAGTGATAAAAGCTCTCACAAACTTGATGGCACACTTTATTTTTCTTGCACTTAATAAACTTGAACCATTGTGTCGTATATGTTGTATATGCTTGCACTTATTTGTTGGGGATTAGCAGAACCATGCTGTCATGGGGAACGCTTTCAACATTGCACGGGTACTTTGTACCTAGTTGATATCATACTCTTTTGTCTATGGATGTCGTCAGTGTGAAATGAAAGGGGAGCTTGTAAGTCCATGGAGTTATGTATGTGTGTTAGAGAAACGCCCGGGCCGCTGGTCTAATCCATGCTGACATGGTGGAAACCTGCAGCGTAACCATAATGAGCTGTCTATGAAGCATTCTTCTTATAAAAAAGAGTTCGATGTTGAAAAAAAAAGAGAAAAAGAAAAAAAAGAGATTATGAAAAGAGGAAAGAGAGAAAAAAAGCACCATATTCCCATGGTAAATAAGAAGATTGTTGAGTTGCTTGTTGTCTGCTTGCCTTGTAATTTTGATATGGGGATTCTTCTGTATCATCGGGCAAGGGGTACCCCGTTGGTGGTTCTCTATGATACACATGTTCTTACGATGACAAGAACTTACCGGTGATTAAACTTGAGTAGCATGAGGAGCGGCCCTCATATTCAAGGGACATGAGATTTCTAACTTATACTTCGTCAAGCATATACACCATAGTTTGTTCACTTTAACCTTAATCACTTCAAGATGCTTATGATAGGGCAATGAGACCTAAAAGGTATTAAGTACCATAATTTTTGGAAGCTCTTTATGAGACTTGAATCCCTACTTCCTTCTATGAAGGCCTTTCTTCCACTTTTATATTGAGTCTCCACCTTCTATCTTTATGCACCTACTTTGAGAGCATAGTGGCCATTCTTAGTTCTATGTGCATTGTCCCAAGACTTGTTGATTGATGCATACCTTGATATTGCTTGTTTTAAACTATTTGTATCTAGTCACTCTTATGAACTTTGAAGGTGTCTTATGCATTTATATTTGCTACTCTATGAGGGACAAGCTGAATACTACTATGCTATGTTTTCTTTATGTGAAACAAACAAACGTCTTGCAAAGCATTGTTATTCATGAATCTTTTGTTTGTGCCTTTTCATGTTGCATCCTAGTTTCTTTGTCTTATTGCTAGAACTTTGTTTTTCATGTTATGATTGAAGTACTATGATCCCAGCTTTGAATGTTTTACAAATACTTTGATCAAGTTTATGATGGTGCATGTCACCTCAAAAATTATTCTTTCTTTTTATCAGTTACCTACTCGAGGACGAGCAGGAGGTAAGCTTGAGGATGTTGATACATTGCAAACGTATCTATAATTTTTGATGTTCCATGCTTGGTTTTATCTACTTTCTTGTGTTTTGTCCACACTTTGGAGTACTTTTCATATGATTTCTTGGACTAACCTATTAACAAGAGCCACGCAGTACTGTTTTGCTGTTTTCTGCTGTTTTTGGTTCCAGGAAAGTTAGAAAATGAATATTCTCGGAATTGGACGGGACAAAAGCCAAAGTTCCTATTTTTCCAGAAGACTCCCAGAGCCAGAATATTAGACGGAGTGGGGCTGGGCCCAGCCACACGACCTGCCACGCGGGCTGGGCCTGGCCGCGCCAGGGGGTGGTCTGGCCGCCCTAGACTCCCCCTCGGTCTCCCTCTTCGCCTATAAGTTGCCTTCTGACCTAAAAACTCTGGGGGGTTCGACATTTTTCCAGAAGGAGTTCCGCTCCACCGCCACCACTAGATTCCACGAAACAGCACCAGAAACTCTGTTCTAGCACCCTTGCCGGGACAGGGAATTGGAGATCATCGCCATCATCATCACCATCGCTTCTCCATCGACCATCCATGTTTCCCCAATCTATGAGTGAGTAATCCCCCGCTGTAGGCTATGGGGATGGTAGGGATTGGATGAGATCGTTCATGTAATGGGATTAGATTGTTAGGGCATGGTGCCTAGTATCTTCTATTAGTGCTTTATGACTTTGTTGCGACTTGTTATGCTTAATGCTTGTCACTAGGGCCCGAGTGCCATGATTTCAGATCTGAACATGATATTGATTCATTATGATATTGTTTTTGGTCTTATCTACAAGTTGTATACACACGTTGTTGTCCGGAACCAATGGCCCCGAAGTGACAAAAATCGGGATAACCGGAGGGAATGGCTTTGATGTGAGGATCACATGTGTTCACGGAGTGTTAATGCTTTGCTCCTGTCAACACCCGGATTTTTAATCCCAGATGCCCGTTATGCCATACCTCGTAATCCTAGGATTACCATTTTTGCGAGACATAATGGATTGGATATCACAGTACATCATCCATTACAAACCATACATAAGGTCTTACACAAATAAGGATCTCATGATCCAGTCTTAATACAACAAGCAACGGAAATAAAAGATAAGCGTAGCGGTGGGGTCCATCTTTAGGGGCACATGCAATGCTAACGAAGGCAGATAGTCCTAGTTATCATAGCCGTCCTGCTGGCCATCATCTTGATAGTCTCCTTCATAGTCTGGCCATGAGAATAGCCAGGGACAAAAGCCATGAGTACTCTTTAAGTACTCGCAAACTACCACTAACAAGTAGTATGGTGCTAAGTTAAAGTGCTAAATCTAAGATTAACTATAAGGTTAAGTTTGAAACCTAAGCTGAGTTCTGAAGCAAAGAAAGATAAAATAAAGTTCTAGAATCACTTAAGGTGGGAAGCTAGTGTCATAAACACAACCCTGTTGTAGTCAAGTCAAGATTCATCATTTCTTCCGTAAGTCATTTTGAAAACATCTGACAACAAAACAGTATGGCCATTCCAACTGCCCATAACCGCGGACGCGGCTATTCGAATAGTTTGACACTCTGCAGAGGTGGTACACTTTCACCACAAGATTCAATACATCTGTCAGGGATAACCCTAAATCATCATACTTAGTATGCAGATAATCAAACATAACCTTTCCTTTACACACCCTAGTATAAGCACCTCTCCTATGAGCATGGCCTCCCAACCATGACCATCTGTCATCCTGGGCACTGCATAAGTGGACAACATTGAGAGGTAGCCTCAGCTCAAACCTCTCCTGTGAGGGAACTAATACTAATGCATATAAACTTCTGGCTAAGCCTTACCCAATACAGGTAGTGTGGTTGTACGGTAAATTTGGAATGGTATCGCATCTGAATCCAACCATCAGTTTTATAAAAAAAGGTTAAGGCTCATGCCTCAACATTTTCATCATCATAAACCATTTGTGTTTCTCAACACATGTCAAAACATCTCAATAGAATGACTCGTCGTTCCAAGGTTTTCATAATTCATTTTCACTAAGTGTTCCCATCTAAAGTGACTCAAGTTTTGATCTACTCTAAACTACTAAGTTAAGAGTGTTCACTAAGGTGGAAGATGATGGGTTCAATCTCATACCATAGAATGACATCTAAAGCTTATCTAAATAGGTCAAGTTTTATACTCTTTATGCTACCTTCAAAACAAGTAAGGGACTTTGTGTAAAGTAAAGAAAGTAAAGCTTGAAAGTAAGACTTGGGGTAAATACTAGTCCAAGTGGTATGATCAAAGAAGGCCTAAAGCATCTTTGCTTGGGTTATCTAGATTGCAAGGATTAGCTTGCATTGTTAATGGTGGCTTGCTAAAGTAATTTTTGCAAGGGTTAGCTTGCCAATAATAGCTTGCCTTGGTTGGTGCAGTGGTTGAAGTTTTCTTCTTCTTCTTCTTGGTAGAACTCCTCCTCCTCGTAAGCTTGGTCGGTACTATCTTCTATAAATACATACGGAGTACAAAATCACCAAACAATACTTAACTAGTCTACTTAGTACTCTAAGGCACACAATTGATGATCTATTATCATCACAAGCATCACAAGTTTTATTCAATAGTTTCCTCCTTTTTATTTTAGAAAAGTAATTTCTATTCATTGAAAAATTAACTAAGATTTAATATTCACCTCTTAAAATATGGGATCATGTGGACACATGTCATCACCACATATTCTAACATGTGGGAATGTAATTTAAGGGTTGGATCATAATTACTTTGGGTTAAGTTCATTATTTAATGATTTAAAGTGACTAGAAATGCCTACATAGCATTATTTTGGTACTAGTCCAAAGTCACTGCATGTAAACCTTAATATTATTACATATTCAGGTAGGTATGATGAAATGTGATTTTTGAGAGTTGGAATCAACTCAAAAGCTAACTTGGTTGATTTTATAAAAATGTTGCAAGGTGCAAATGCTTCTGTTTTGTTATTTTTACTAGGAGAGATCTATAACTCTAATTGAATTAAATCCAACGGTCTTGGATAGATAATTTCAATACCTTTCAAGCAAAATTTTGTTTCATGCAATTTGGAGTTGTCAAACTCCCAGAATTGATTTTTAAACTAGTGGACAGAAACTAGATTAACTCTAAATAGAAAAAACTAAATTTGAAACTTTCACACGCGCGGGAACTAACTGGGCCGGCCCAACTACGCACAGCACGCGTAGCGGGCTGCCTGACAGGCGGGCTCCACCGGTCAGTGGCACAACTTAACCGAAACGGTATGTAGCATCCTAGGCCACACGATCTAAAGACGATCCAACGGTGGTGAGTCATCGTCGACGACGGATCACTCCGGCGAGAACGTGACCTAGACGCGGTGGTGGGGGTCGATTGGGGGCATACCAGGGCTCCAGCAAGGTCAGAGAGGCGGGCAAACGGGCTGGTAGACGACGGCGAGGCGAGGCACGGTTGCGGTGGAGCTTGGGGTGCTCGAAATCGCAAACGCCCTTCTCCTCCTGCTGCGGCGGCTTCGGCTTCAATTCCGGCGAGACAGAGCTCGAGCGGCTTTGGTGAGAGGTGGGTAAGATTCAGTGAGAGGTGAGGAGTGTGGGAGTAGGGAGAAATGGTGCTGGGGTGGCTGCTTTATATAGGGTCGACGAGGGGATAGAACGGGCGATGGTGAGGTCATCGGTGATGACGCTGCGGGGCTCTCTCGGCATGGGCGAGGGCGGCATTGGGTGCTCTGTTCCTTGGCGGTCCTCTGAGGCTTAAAGGCGTGGCAAAGCAAGGTCTCTACTGGTCGGGAGTGTGCGATGAACTGCGCGCAGACGGCGGTGTTCGACGCTGTTCCTCTGGTCTGTTGGTCGCGAGGCGGCGAACGACGATGTCTGGGCGGTTGCTGGGCCTGCTGCGGCTGCTGACACGCAGAGCTAGAGCTAGGCGCGGTCTGTGCGGCTCTGGCGGGTGCGGCGCTCCAGGGTGATCGGCATGGCGGACATCGGCAAGGGCACGAGCAATTGTGGCTTGTCCTCCGCTCGTTTTTGGTCGGGGGCTGGTCGAGGCGAAGCGGTGTGATGGCGCCTGTCTCCCAGCAAGAGAAGGAGAGCGCGGGACGGGCTGGGGCGAGCGGTCCGTGGTCGACCTGGGCAAGGCTTTGGGCGGCGAGCTACTGGAGCAGATAGTGGAGAGGGAGAGAGGGTTAGGGCCGGGGTTCTAGCTAGGGGAACCAGGGGACCAAGTTAGGCCCAAATGGTGACCAAAACTACTGCTCACTATAGTGTTTTAAGATTTGCAAGATTTGTGCCTGCCACCTGCTCGACATAATGGCCGCAAGAAGCAAAAATTTGAATTTTGGGTTCAAAATTTTTCAGTGATCTCCACTAGTACTAGGTAGTCTCTGGTTGCAAGGGTTTTGAAAATGGAGTTCAATTGGATGGTTTTTGAAATAGGGGTGATCTAGGCATATGCATTGAATTCAATTTTAAATTGTCATTTAAAATAAGTATTTGAATGTTTTTAGCAGATCACAAAGTGGGCCTTGGTACCTCATTATGTGTACTAGAAAGGGGTGCAAAGATCCAGAATTATTTCTGTTGGGAAATGAGTGCTAGGAACACTCAAAGTAGTGTAGTGGATTAAAATGACCAAAATGACCATTCCTCATTTTTAATTGTTTTTTATTTGATTTTCTTTGGGATTTCCTTGGGAATGATTTAGATGATGTTTAATTTACCATAGAAACATTTTACAACCAATGGATCAATCAATGGTGACCATTCACCAAGATTTCAAAATAAGGCCTTTCTTATATGCATGCTTAAATACTTTAAATGGAAAAAGTTTTTGTTAACCCTAAATTTGATGATTTGGATCTTGATAAGCTTGGATTAAAGTTTTGGGATGTTACAGCTCCGGTGCTCTATTAAAAGGAGCAACTTAATTGCCAGTAGTTCCCTTGAGGCCCCGCTGCAAACGGGCTGGCAGGACAAAAGATGTTGTGCAAGTTCTCATTGCAAGCACGTATGACTATATATGGAACACATGCCTAGGATTATCTAGTACTTGGATACTTTATCTTATTTATCTGCAATTGTCCTATATTCTGATTACTATGTGAATTGTCTTGTCCATGCAACGCCCGTCCATCCATCCCTATGCCTACCGCACTCGAATCCTACTGTTACTCCTATTGTTACTATTGTCTTTACTTTACTACTACTGCTACTTTACTATTCCTACTACAAAACTGTTGCTACTAATAAACTGTTGTGAGCAAGATTGTTTCCAGGTGCAGCTGAATTGACAACTCAGTTGTTAAGGCTTATAAATATTCTTTGGCTCCCCTTGTGTCGAATCAATAAATTGGGTTTCACTTCCCTCGAAAATACTGCGATACACCCCCTATACTTGTGGGTCATCAGTTCCCTAGGTACTCCGGTCATGTCAGATGGCTGCCATGCGAAGATATCTTGATTTGCTTGGAGGAACTTCACGAGCGCGCTTTCCTATGCGCTATCTAGGCCTACGCCTATCTAGGTCACCTTGGAGGGGTCATCATCCTTTAACGGCGTCTTCTTCGTCTCTTCCGATGCCTTGAACTCCGGATTCGGCTTTGTCACCTTCTTCGTCGCGGGCATCTCGGATGGATCAATGGTTTTCTTGATCTCCTGGTACTCCTGGGCGTACAACACGGCTTCAGCAAAGGTGGCATTTCCATATTCGCACTCTCGTGCCTTCTTCGGGTCTCCCCTGATGGTGATCACACCGTTGGGACCTGGAATTTTCATCATATTGTAAATGTAACACGGACGAGCCATAAAAGCCCAGTAAGCCGGACGTCTGAATATAGCATGGTATGAGCTCTTGAACGGGACCACGTCGAAGGAAAGTGCTTCCGTCCGATAGTTCTTTGGTGCCCCAAAGGTCACACCCAAAGTGATTTGTCCTAGGGAATTTGCTTGTATTCCTGGGACAACTCCGTGAAAGATCACAGAGCTGTAATTCAGCTGGGTCTCCAAGATCTTCATCCGGCGTAGCGTTTCGACATATAGGATGTTAATGTTGCTGTCGCCGTCCATGAGAGTCTTGGAGAAACCATAGCGATCAATAAGTGGATTGACGACTAAGGCGTATTTTCCTCGCCTGTGCAACTTAGGCGGATGATCAGCACGGTCAAAGGTGATTGCCACTTCCGACCAGTCCAAGAATTGAGGGACAGCCGGAACTGTTGCATTGACCTCATGTAGAACTGCTTTCTTGACCTTAGCTGGTTGAGAACCGAGGAAGGTGACGTAAGTTTCCTTCTTTGTTGGGAAATTCTTCTTCCCTTCTAGCTTGGGATTTGAAGCATCAGCTTCCTCCATGTCGGAATCTTCCTTGGTCTCTTTATCTTTTTCGGGATTCTTCTTTCCCTTCTCCCGCTTAGCCCTGTAGCCAGCAGTATCATCTTTCTTGATGTTGTCATTAAAACGACACTTGGCGTTTGTGTGAGACGAGCCCCCATTGGCATCTAAGTGATGCACACACGTGTTATTGGCAATGTCGGCCCAAGAGTAGGTTTTGCCAGGTTGCTGGTCTCCTCTACCCTGGACTCTTGATGTCCCACGACCGTGTCCACGGCCTCCGCCGCGCCCTCCTCGTCCTCCAGACCCGAAAGTAACAGTGACCACTGCCGTTTCCACGTTGGGTTTTTCTTCCGAGGTGTTCTTGCGCTTCTGAGCTTGCTGCTTTGGTTGTTTTGCCGACTGTGGCACAGCTAGGGCGTTAAGTAATCCCTCTGCGTCGTCATCAGCATCTGCATACTTGCTCATTGTTTCTATCATCTCTCCCAAATCCGTGACCTTGTCACACTTCAAGCGATGACGTAGTAAACCAATTGGGAGTCCTGCAATGAAAGCTTCAATCGCAGTTTGGTCATTTACCCCTTCACAGGAGTTTTGGTGTCAATCCATCATCCGAGATAATCTCGGCAAGTTTCTCTGGCTTTCTGGGTGCAACGCTGTAGGTTTCCTACCGTATAGGGCCACCAATATGTGCCTTCGAAATTCTGAAAGAACGCGCTTTGCATGTCATACCAGTTGTGGATGGTGTTCTTCGGAAGTTCATTGAGCCATGATCATGTCGTCTTCTGCAACATGAGTGGGAGATATCGGGTTGCGACCAGGCTGTTTCCACCTTTGGCGATACAGCAAGCCTAGAAAAAATCCTGGAGCCAAGTATCTGGCCGAGCTATACCGTCGTAGGCTGGGATGTGTCTTGAGATACCAAATCCTTCCGGGAATTTTGTTGCTCTTATGCGTGGTCCGAAGAATTTTGGGTCCACGTATATATCGTCGTTCTCGTAGCGCCGCGCCTCTATGTTGGAGTTAATCCTGTGCCTTGCGTCACATGGGGACAGAGATCGCCCTGATTGACGGCTATGGCTGTGGTGCCTTGGAGCCGGACTTCGGCTTCTGCCACCTCCTCCTCCGCCACGACGCCCTCATTGGCCTCCTTGGGAGCCGTTGTGGTGGCTGCTTGGTGGAGAGGGTGGAGCAGCTGGATTGTTTCCGGCTGATCGCCGGCCTCCATCCGGAGCATCATTATTTCGGTTCCGGGGAGGGTCTTCATTGCGATGAGCGCCCTGCCGGCTTGACTCGGCATGGTGTTCGTCGTTCCTTCGTCCGTCACTCCCACCACGGCGGGGCTCAGCCGGATGGCATGTATGTCTAGGAGGTGGCATCTTTTGACGGTCCTCCTCCCGACGTTTCTCTTTGTCTTATTCCCTGCAATCGTTTGACTCTCGCAGGGGAGGATTCTTCGGATACAGTGCAGCAATTGCCTCTTGCTCAGTAGTTGGAGCAACATTGCGCCAGTCACGTGCAATTCTGTGATGTTGTCCTGAAGATCCGGTTCTTGAATAGTTGTCTTCCCGACGGTCGGAACGGTGATGCTGTTCCGGAGCACATTGGGGTCTTACGTCATTCTAGGCCGGGTCCGTGCGGCATTGGTCGGATTGGGAGACCAGTTTTCCGCTTCCAGATTTCACGGCCTTTTGCTGCTCTAGACCCTTGGTGAGTAGCTTAATGCCCAATCGAACCTGTTCCGGGCCTGGATTATTTGCCAGGATGTCTCGAGCAGCGGCAGTGTTTTGCAGTGGTGTTGGATACACCAGATCTCCGTTGCTGTCAAGCCGAGGCATCCCCGGATCTCCCTCAAAGAGAACCATACGTACTTCTGAAAATTGATTGTCATGTGTATGTCGTTTCCGGTTCTTCTGATGTTATAGAGAGATGAGCTTCTCCGCCTTGGCCATGCGTTTCTTTTCTTCCTCAATGTTTTTAGCTTCATCCAGGAGTACTTGGCGACGCGCTTCTAGGGCTTGGGCCCTTTCATCCAATTCCACAACAGTTAGTTCTACTGCAGTAGGGATATGTGTGGTTAATGTAGCATCGATGAGTTTACGGGCACCTGCGGTGACTACATGTCCATCCACCGATTCTTCTTTGGGCTCTTCTGGGATAAGTGCTCCATCCGAGTCTTCCTCGTATTCCTTGGCAATCACCTCCTCAGCTGGAAGTTCTTTTGCCGGGGTCTTGTTATTCTTGTTCCTCTTCTTTGCCTTCTTGGCAGCGCCAGTAGCAAAGACGACTTTGGGTTTGTTTCCTGGAGTCAGGCTCTGATCGGTACTTTTGGACACCTGGAGCTCGGGATTATCTCTGATATCAGTGTCATCCTGCGCTTTGGGAGAGTTTTCCCCGGATCCTTCATCCATGGCTTCTCCTTCTTCTGCAGCTTTGGAGTTGTACTCCTCTTCATACTCCGCGAAGAACTTTCAGAAATCCACCGACGTCATCGAGTCATCCGAGGATGCGGGTAAGTCGGTGTTTGTTCCGATCGCCTCCAGCACCAAGTCACTATTGTCTTTAGCATCGGCAGATCCGGATCCGGATCCAACGTATCCGACAAAGTGCGATATGTGGGTCCTGAGGTAATTGCGGCTTTCCTTGTGGGCTTCCTTGAAGATCTTGATGGTGTCGAGAACCTCATCCATGCTTGCGTCTTGCATCATCATGCGCCTCAACGTGTGCCTCAGGAATGGTTTATCTATTCCGGCGTTGGCAGAGCTAGAACCAAGGTTGTTGCTGTGATCCTCCTGGATTTCGACTTCAGTGGGTGGATCGATCTGGGATTCGGCCTCGCTAGGGAGATCCACTCCAGATTCGACTTGAACCGCAAGGTCTGCTTCAGGCTCGGATTTCTCCACTATCTCCGCAACAGGTGTGGGCTGGGTGGGATTAGGGTTTTCTGAGATCCGGAACTCTGCTGCCTCTGCAGACAAAGGGAACCCAGAAATTTTTTCTGCCTCTATCCCCACCACTAGGGTGGGTGGGACAGGTTCAACGAATATGATGTACACATCAATCTCGCCGAAAGACATAATGGTGTAAGCAGTCACGACCTCCCTAGCCGGAATCCAGGTCTCGTCGAGAACGATCAGAGGGACGTCACTGGCATAGAGGATGCGGCTGACGGTGATAGTCTCGCCGATTCCGATTCTTGGAGATTCCGCTCGGAACGCAGATCCGAAGCCCACTTGCCCCACGGTGGGCGCCAACTGTCGTCGGATTGATGACAAGTACGCCATGAGGGGGTCCTCGAGGCATGTGGAAGAGAGGGGTGTGAGACGTATGGTATTCCAGGACGGTGTGCACACAAGTTTACCTAGGTTTGAATCCGCCGGCTTTGGACGGATCCTACTCCTGCTAGCAATCCAGTAATACGGCAGAGCCGGAATATGGGTTACAAGGTTTTCGCCTGTGCGAGTTGGAATTGTAGACTATTGTGAGGGTGCCCTAAAGGCTCTCCCTATGTCGGCTTATATAGATATCCGGCCTAGGGTTTACAGGAGAGATCTATCCGGCTACGACTAAGAGTCGGTTACAGAGTACATCTTGAACTACAAGTAACACTATGGGCCTATGTCGGTAAGTCTTTTGGGCCTTCCCGTAGCCGGACTAGACCCGTTTATTCTCCCTGACTGGGCCGCCCGTGAAGCAAAGCTCTAACCCTAAGTAGGTCACCCTGGTCAGTGAGGTACAGTGAGGATACCCGGAAAGTATATCCCCAACACCAGGTGTGGCCGGCCTGGCTCCCCTCTTCGTCTCCCTTCCGGACTCCGTATTCCTTCTGGTGAAATATTGACTTGGGCTTTTGTCCAGTTCAATTCCGAGAATATTTCCTTACTAGCTTTCCTAAAACCAAAAACAACAGAAAACATGCAGCTGGCACTGTGGCATCTTGTTAATAGGTTAGTTCCAAAAAATGTGTAAAAATACTCCAAAGTGTGGACAAAACATAAGAAAGTAATTATAAAACAAGCATGGAACATCAAAAATTATAGATATGTTTGCAACGTATCAATTGCTGCTTCGTGGAGTGTAGCAGCCAGCTTAGAACTTGTTTTTCAGCTCAGAACCTTATCATAAGTGTAATGCTAGTAGCAGGGATTTATTAAGCGCCTATAAATAATTCATGTCTATGCCACTAACATCCATCGATTTTGGAGACCCCTTAACCGCTCAGCTATCGCGGTCCCGGTGGTGCGATTGTTCAGATAGTAGTGGCACAGTCACAATTTCGGATTCAACTAGTGGCGTTGGCCATATCCAATCCTCAAGTCACTATACATTTTACTCCGAGTACGGGAGGCGGATTGTTTCGCCAACAAGTTCCACACACATAGCTCCAGAGTTTAACCGAACTACATATATAGGTTCAAGTTCAATACATTATTAGGCTTCTACACTTCTAGCCTTCTTTTTTTGCTTGGGTGCCAACTTTCTTCCTCTTGCCTTCACGTCCACTGGCTTCTTCATTTCCTTCCTTCTTCCTCTTCTTGGGTGCCAATTTTCTTACCTTCACGTACCCTGCATCTCCGGGTTGAGGGAAGTCAGGCCAATCGGCACCAGAGTCTTGTCCAGCATCATCACTCCACTCGTTTTGGTTTTCTCCCCGCAACAAAATCACTGAGTCGGCTGTCTTGTTTCTTACCCTGCGCTTCCTGTAAAATAAATAGTTCAGGGATTACTACCTTATATCTACAGACTATAAACATTTTTTTAATGTACCATCTCATACCTAGGTTTGGGAGAATTAAGGGGATAGCCCGCTGCTCTATGGCCTATAAGATGGCAGGTCTTGAATCTATTTTTGCCCTTCTTGCTAGCACACAAAAGGCCAAACCCTTCTTCTTGAGAATTTTTTTAAACCTATTCACCCGAGGTCTTCCTCTGCCCCATTTTGTAACTGGCTGGCAAAGCTCGAAACTCAGTTGGACTTGAGGCCACTGATATGGGTCTATACATGGCTCGACAGATCCAGCGTATGCAACTCTGAACTTTTCCATAGAGTAGTAGTCTAACAAATACTGATCCAAATGTGGTGGAGTTCTTTTCTTCACCAAGAAGGACAAGGCATGGTCACAAGGTTTCCCGGTATGCTGCCACTCTAAGCAGGTGCATTCTCGCAACTGGATGTTCACAACATCCCTTTTGCCACTCTTGGACATATCGACCACCTCACAGTTGCTACTGGTTGATGGGAGAACCCTAAGATGAGCAAGTCCTCATCTTCTCTTGTGTAGTTGCTGTACAACTGGCAGTAGCATATGTCCTCTAAGTCTCCTACCGATATCTCTCCTTATATTTAACAGCTTCATGAGCACACCACGTATGTTGTCCATCAAGATATGAACATGACACACTTTTATGTCCTTCACCCAGTTATTCAGGCATTCTGCAAGGTTGTTGTTTATGTAATCGACTTTGATGTCAGGGTTGAATTGACACCTCTTCCATAGCTGCGAATGATGGACGGCTAAGTACTCCGAAAGTTCAGGGGCTTCCGCAAAAATCTTGCTCATGAAATATTTGCTGCTACTAGGTTTGTAAGCTCTAGCAGCAGGAAACATGTAACGAAATACGCTGCCTGCATAGTGTGAGTACAAGTTGAGCATCATATGGGCATGACATTCTCTACCTTCAGCTAGCGGGAACACCTCCTTCACTGCATTCAAGATCCCTTTGCATGCATCTGTGGATATAGCCAATCGATCCATGTGGCCTATTGATCTCCCGAGCTGCCTCATAAACCAGACCCATTTTTCCTCTGTTTCTGTTTCAAACAGCCCGAATGCCACTAGGAACTCCAGTTGTGTCCATCAAGTGTTGTGGCAGATGGCAGGCAGCCTTTCCATTTGCCAGTTAGGATAGTGTTGTCTACACTCAGATACGGCCTACATCCGTCCTTGAATCCCTGGATGCAAGGTTTAAGCGCCATGAAAAATCTTTTGAAATATATTTGACCACGTACTGATTCGGTTTCAATCTCCACAACACTGCCCAGACACCTTTCTTGTACCTCCGCCTTGAAGTTGTACAGCATCCTGAAGCTATTGGTCCAATCCCCGTGCAAGACCCCCAGAGCTTTCTCTTTACCTTTCCAAACTGTGTAATACGGTAGGACAATGTTGTATTTAGACCCGAGGCTAGTCTGAATATTCTTCGCGGTCTCCTTAGGGTTATCCTTTAGTATGGGCATAACTTGTATAGCCACCCACTCCGTATCAGCCATTGAGGATTTCAGTTTGCTGCCTATCGAACACATGTGTGGAGGGCCCATTTTGTTCACCTGCAACACAGATTCATTTAAAAGATAAGCTAGAAAGATCTCGCACAACAATTGTAGTTATATAGTGAAAAGAGAGAAAGTTCTAATGGTTTGCTGCATCCATTGCCCTAGTACCCTAATTTCCTTCGATGCAGGTAAGACTCTTCCTGTTATCCTCCATGGACAATGTACCTCGACCCATCCATTCATCCACATTAACTTGTAAATGGCCTCATACCTCTGGGCAGTGTTCTTCATTCAATGAACGTCAAACTCCCCCTTGATACAAAAATGCTGGAACGACATCCTGAACTCACGCATGCTCCTGAACTCGGTGTCGACCGAAATTATAGGATACTCGTGGTCATGTTTCATTTCTTCTACTTCAACACCCAAATCATCGAATGGAATGCCAGCCTCATCGTTGAGTTCCTCGTCTATTTCATCATCACCAGATTCTAGATCCTCTACATTGCCTTCTTCTTCATATGATTCAGAATCTTGTCCATCGTCTCTAATGCCTAGTACTGCACACATCATATTGACTCCCATGGGTGGGACTGCACCATCATCTCCACCCGGATGGACCAGAACACTACCCCAATCTACCTCATCGGCAACTATGTTTTCTCCAAGACACTCGGTTGGTTCTGTTGCAACCACATGGGGTGGTCTTACGTTTGCACACATCCCTGGTACTTCAGTAGACAAACGGTAGTCAAAATCAATTTCATCTTGACTGTATAGAACCCTCTTGCTCTTCTTGTGTACATCCTCCTTCCTGATGTAATCTTTCCTGATGGTATCAGTAGGGCTTGACATCTGCGTTCCGTTCCCCATCGAACTAGGCTTTTTGCTGCCTCTCTTGTGTGTTGGCTCCAGGGTGCTGGCATTATTGCCTGACCTCTGTGGCGTGTTCTTTTGCTACTACCGTTGGGCGTGTTCTCCTTCGTGCTGGAATTATTGCCTGACCTCAGCGGCGTGTTCCACTCCAAATTAGCATTTTTTTCTGCTACCACTGGGTGTGGTAGCCTCCGTGCTGACCATCTTCGCCTTTTTCCTATCACTCCTGGGAGTGTTCACCACCGTGCTAGCCCTCTTAGCGTTTTTGTTGCTACCATTTGGTGTGGAATTTTGACTGGATCTCAGGGGTGTACTATGTGGCGTGGTGCCTTTTTTCGTGTGACTCTTGGGCGTCCTCTTCTCTAGCATGGTCTCCTTGGTGATGTTCTTCTTCGGGGTGCCCTTTCTGGGGATGCTCTTCCTGCTCCTCTTTATGATGCTCCTCTGTAAGACTCTCCTCTGTTCGAAGCTACTCAGTCGCACAATCCCCAATGATTCCATGGATGAGGTCACGCATGCCTTCTACAAGTACATCATCTCTATTATCAAAATCCAATTCCTCTCCAACCATTTGCACTATCAAGTGGATGTACACTTCACCTCTATAGTGTTTCCTTGTAAACAGTACGACTAAATCACTGGTATCTTTCAGTTCTATAGCCTTTTTGCTCCTGTAACAAAAATATACCAAACGTGCTACCTAGGAGGACCCCCACAACACGTTCACACGTAACGATGCCATCAGGTCAGATAACTGTACCACTTTAGATCGTATCTGCCAAGGATTATATCAAACTCCTCATAGAATTTTCTTGTGCCATCATCTAATTTTGTAGTATACTCCTCGACACCGATACAAATGATTACTTTGCCATCATCAGGTTCTGCAGGATAGAAACCTCCGAGAAGTTCAAGAGGTGGAGCGGCACCATCAGATCTAGCCACAATGCCACCATCGCCATCACCAGCATCGTCGTTAGCTGGAGCAACCTCGGTGGAAGTACCAGGACCAGGAGCAAGGCGAGGGCCCTTAGCAGCGGGAGCTACAATACCTGGTGGATAGGCAGGGCCACGGCTAACGGCAGCCACAATAGGAGCAGCTGCTGCCACGTCACATCGACGATCAGGAGCAGTTCCCACAACAGAAGTGTTTCGAGTGCTAGCAGAGTCCAGGCCATGAGCTAGCTCCAGACCAGCAGCTCGCTGAACCTGAGCACGAGTTCAAGGACACAAGGCAGCAGTCTTGGCAACAACAGCTGGGCAGCCTCCGGAAGCCTTAGTTTGCTCAACAGTGGCAGGGATCGGTAAATAGTACTAGCAGATTCTAGATCAACAACAACACAGGGACGACCAGTACTAGCAGATTCCAGGGCAGGGGTTCGCACAACTTGAGCACGGTTTCGAGGCGGAGCAGCAGACAAGGCAGCGGTCTTGGCAACAACAGTGGGGCAGCCTCCAGAAGGCTTAGTTTGCTCAACAGCGACATGGATTGGGTCAGCAATAGCCGGAGCAACAACACCATGGGGACGACCAGTACCAGCAAATTCTAGAGCAGAGTTTCACACAACTCGAGCACGGCTTCAAGGAGGGGCAACAGACAAGGCAGCGGTCTTGGCAACAACAGCGGGGCAGCCTCCGAAAGCCTTAGTTTGCTCAATAGCGACATGGATTGGGTCAGCAGCAGCCGGAGGAGCAACACCACGGGGACGACCAGTACCAGCAGATTCCAGAGCAGAGTTTTGCACAACAGTAATACGGGGACTCCTACGAGGATGTTGCCTAACAGAAGCATGGCGCGGACGAGGAATCACATTTTGCTCAACGGCAGCAGGGGTTCGAGTTAGACCACCCTGTCCAATAATAGCTGGGCGACTCCCAGTAGCAGGAGCTTCCACATCCAATATTTTATAAGCCAGCATAACCACGTGAAGCCCAACAGACTGTTTCATCAACCCAATTAGTTGATTGTCACATGCTATAGTAACCGTGAAGCCTCGTTCATCCATGAAGTTGAACCGTGCAGTCTGCTCCGGCCCTATTTCAACACGTTCACGCACAACAGCAACCATACTAGGGATAATGCATAACTACGCAGGTGCTACTTCAATCTTCAGACCGCGAGATTGATTCGACATGCTCTTCCCATCTGCTAATTTAGTGTGATAGCCGTAGAGAGTGATCACAACCATGTATTTGCGTTCAGCGGAGATCCTACTTGACAAAAAATTGGGGACAAAAGATAAGAATTATTTGTCAGTGTTGTGCTAGCAAAGAATTCTAGGTTCGATCTATCTCTATAATGCCAATAGACAGCTAGCAGTTATAGATAGTGTGAATAGAGAAGAGAAGAGTAGCTCACCCGCAATTAGCCTCGGCAATAGGATCTGCCATCCTTCGCGCTGCTTAGCTCGTCGGTGGTAGAGGCGGGCTAGAGCGTCGCAACGGCTGGCACGACATTCGGCATTGGAGCTCGGGATCGGCGAGTAGGCGCCGCAACTTGGCACTGGAAGTCAAATGCCCAAAGGGATTATTCTAGTTGGAGGGGGGATTTCGACGCCGCCAGTGCTAGGGTTCATGCGAAAGGAGAGAGTGGATTTGTGAATTTGGTCAACGCACCAAGCCTCTTTAGTCCCTCGTTTTGCCTACGTGGTTGCCGTGTTGGCGCTCGCGTCATCTAATTCACGGGGCAGTTTCACGGAATGTTTGGATTTGGTAGGGGTGAGATGAGTTTGCCTCAAAATGGCCCCTCTCGGTAGTTGGCAACCCAACTTTTTGAAACGCCGCAATTTCAGACAACTTAGGTATCGCGATGCACTCGCGCAGGAACCTTGGTACCGCAAACGAACAAGCCCCATGGGAATGTAGTTGTTTTCATAACTTTAACATGGCCCATGCAATAAAAACCCTCCATCTTCATCGTCTTCTAATTGCCTCTTTTTGTTGTTGGTATGTTGCATTCATATCAGAACTTGATAAATAAAAATGGAGCAAACCTAATCTATCCTAATCTTCTTCACACATAAACCACACATTCTACACAAGTGTGTGTATCCCTACACATACACACACACATCTACACCACCTACCCGTGTGTGCATGCATGTGCTCATACACATGACCACCCCATCTCGCCATCCCTCTCTTTACTCCAACTAGTTGAATGCTCGTGCGTTGCCACGCGAAAAGATATATGGATAAAGGTGGTTTCGTTTTATTAAGCGTTGCTAGTATGGTGACATATAATTTTCAAATACCTTATCCCATGCACCTCCCGCCACCAATTATCCCCCGTCGATACAAGCTCATGCCTACCATCACCACTCCCTGACAAGCGCACCCACCGCAGCCACGAGGACACAAATATTTCAACGATTTCCAAACTAAATATGTCAAATACATAACTTCAAACTAACCTTATAATTCACAAGTAGACCATGTGATAGTTCTTTTTTTTGTAAACAAAGTCTAATCTTTAAGATCAAAAACCACTCTCCTTTCTTGACCAATCATCCCCCACCTCATGACCACCATCACTGCCCTCCCTTACAAGCGCGCATCTATCGTGGCTCCCTTGTCGATGAACTCACCTCCCCGTCAATACAAATGTCATGACCAGCATCACCACCCTCCATAACAAGCGCACCTATCTTACCCTGTTGTCATTGGACTCTGCAAGGAGGAAACGGAATTATCTTAAATTGATCCTAAAATTCCCACCAAAAATTACAAAAAAGATTGATATGTAGTCAATACTTTTTGCGATAAATGAATAGTACCATCAAAATGAGCGACTTGACCCAAAACAACAGGCAAAACCCTTCACATGTCACTACATATCGAAAATGTATGACCTCATGTTAAGCTTCAAGACATCATTCTTGTAGTGCTGGCCCAGAGCTCACTAAGAAGCCTCTGTCCCTCCACACTGAACCTACACCCTGCAAACTAACAATTATCGACAAGATTTAAATAAAGTGATGAGCTACTTCATCCAAAAATATATGAAACTCGCCAAATTTGGCCATTTCATGTCATGTGCAATGTTTATTGTGATGAAATAAATTGCAACATATGAAACATTAGACAAAAAGAATCTTGAAGTGAAAAAGTATTGTCCATTTTTCGCCCACTACATGCTCTCTAGTCTAGAATTTCCTGCGCGTAACGACCTCTAGCCAAAAACCACCAACCCACCGGCATAGGTGCATCTGTAGTTTATAGGAAAGGAAATCACTCGTGTTATCACTTGTAATATAGTCATGTAGATTGTATGAATGATTGTGCATAACAGTGAACAAATTGAAACCTCCAAAACTAAATTGACCCGCAGTAAAACTTCAAAATAATTATTTTTAATTTAAATAACAGTGCAATATAAGTATTCTAAACACTAATGATCTTCATGGCATGTAAAATTAAGAGAATAAATGTAACTGCGCTTGCCGCTACTGATTTGTAAAATGCGCATGCACAAAATAGTAGATCTATATGCTAAACTTACTCATCGGTGTCATAACGTAAGAACAGAATAGAACATCTTTGCTTAATTGAATGACAAAACCTGGAGCAAGAGTTTGAATTGCCACATGGTAGACTTTCGTATAAATAAGAAATCGGTGGATGGCTCCAGGATCACACATAGGCCAGTGGCCACCTCCAACACCGCATTTGGACCTCCATCTCCCATAGAACACATATTTGTATCGGCAAAGGAGAAGTGCAAGATTGAACAAACAAACACAAAAATTCTCCTGCAGCACATGCTTCAACGGAACAGAGCCCATGAGATCATCAACCCTAGCGAGCGACAATCAACAACGCAAGTCATATTTGCGGGTGACAACAAAATTATGAATTCTTCCATCACAATGGCTATTAGACCTGATTCTGTATACAGGTCTTGTTGTGCCTGAGATTGTTTTCAACCATGCATGATGATAGAAATTTGAGAACTGTCAATCATAATTAATTTTTACCTAGCTTGATTTCAAGTATAGACCAAACCTCCAATCACTAAGGAGAACATGCCATGTCAGATATTCCTCCGCTTCTTCACCTGAATCTCCGTGGATTATTTCAAACAATTCAATCCAAATAAATTAAGCAACTTCTGCTATGAATGCATAGTCCCATCTGTGCGTGCAAGAGAGAAAGATTACATCAAAATAGAGACTACAATTTAATATCATAAGGTAAAAACTCTTGTAAAAAAGGTAAAATAACTAAGCTATCTGTCATGGAAGGGTGTGAACTCTTTAAATTAACCATTTTAGATGGTCAAGGTGATGAATTGCACTTGTATGAGAGTGTGACAATTATACTGTTTTCATAATATTTTCTATATAACATTTGAATATATTTGAAAAAATATACACTAAAAAGGACAAGAAGTAACTCAATATTACCATATTCCTCAATTTTCTATCGGCTAAAGAATACAAGCATATGAATCAACATTCCTTAATACTATACAAAATTATACCTATCATATACATGGTCTGTTCCACAATCAACCTACAGGTGCATCAAGTCAGACCCCAAGAAATGCATCAGAACCACCTTCTTCTAAAGGACAGAGCAAGGATATAGGGGACATAGATGACAGACCTGGGCTTCAGCATCCTACCTTCAGTTCGCTCAGGCAGGAAACAATCAGCAGAAGGTAGGGGAGGACGCCGGCAGTAGTAGCTTGGACAGCCAACAAATAGCAGAATCAAGAGGTTGGGGACATGGGGATCCGGTCGGCGATCCGGTGGTGTGCGGAGTGCTCCTGGAGGTCGACGAAATGGCCAGGAACAATATTTGAGTGGACAACTCCAAATTATGTAAGCATCAATACTGAAGTGTGTATAATATTACAAAAAGAAATACCTCTAGATAACTTAAGACAGATTATAACAGAATAATGGAAATATGTGTTCTTTACTTAGATTTCGATTTGAAAAAAAGTAGAATACCCGTATGAATAAATTTCAGTGCGTGAAGAATCACAAGGAGAGAATAGATGGGCTCTTTGGTTATGCCCTTATTAGCCTTTATGACTTGGTGGAGGAAACATTGTATGTCCGATCTCAACTATTTCAATATGTGTTGATAGGAGTAAATTTATCTCACGGAGGATCAAGTCACCATCAGATAAATGCTGAAAGATATTGTGTATTTTATTGCTAGCCACATTGTCACCAGTATGTTGGTCAATAGTTGAATAAACAACACTGTAACTCCCTCTCCGATACTTCCTGAATTATGTACCTGGTAGCATCATTACATTCACTGAAGAAGTCCCCGAGAAAAGTGCAAAAGATTGAGTTAGTACTGCACAATGGACAACTTTTCTGAACAAAAATAGAACACACACACACAATTAATGCGTTCTTCCCTTCAAATATATATTACCTTTTGAGTACCTTTTTTCTCTAACGGTCAGTCGTTCCCGTTTTTTTCTTTGTTGCCCATTGCAGTCTCGTTCTTGATAATTTTCACTTGATTAGATTCACAAACAGAATCCTGGTCAAATTTGAAATCCAAAATATATTCTCCAAGATGCACAAGAAACAATGATGAGCTGCATACAAATATGGGCCTGAACTCTTTAGGCGGAGATGTTCACTGAAATCCAGATGCACCGACACAAAGGAATTAGTGTACGAAGCATCCCCAGCTAGATCTTCAAGGAGAAGAGGCATGGTTCAACAGCTAAATGTTACCGGTTCATCCTGCAGTAAACCATGTCGAAGGAATTTTTAGGCAGTGTGCCACAAAGAGAACAATCGATTTTGGCAGCAACGCAGCACACGAGGCAGCTCTGGCCCCCGCTCCGGGGAGGGTTTCAGGGAATGGAGATCGGCAGCACGCGAAAGCATGGTCGTAGAGACAGGCGGAAGCAATGCCGTGTGCAAGACGATTGTGCAGCATGTGGGAGTAAGGCATCGGCAGTTATGAGTTCCGACCTGCGGAAATACAATCACGATTTATGCGTGCACTGGAGGAGCTGTTGAGGAGGCGGCAGCAGTTCAGGACCGGCGAGCCTCGATGGCATGCCGTTCCAAATCATAACCTCGTCGCCTGTGAGGATGGGGAAATAGGGAAGGGAACGTCAGAGCTCATACTGCTGGATCTTCTAGTGCGGCGGTGGAAAAGTTATTGATCCGTGGATACGCAACCTTTTCGTTCAGATGGTCCTGAGTCCAGGTCAACATCTTCAACAGGCTAGGGAGCTTTGGATGCCATGTGTGAGAAACATTAAAATTAAGGATCATCAATAAAGCCAAAATATGGCAAAAGTATGTTAGCAGTTTGAAATAGCCTAAACACAAAGAAAACTTTCATTCTAGTGTTGCATGAAGCAACAGTCGAAAAGCAACACATCATGCATCACTAAGGTGCAAAATTCTATATTCCGGTGTTCGGATCTGGATCGTGTATATACAAATCTCAAAAATGTACATCTGGATTTCTTCCAGCAGCACCTCAAAAAGATTTTAAATGAGTATCCAGACGTAGTTATACGGCCCATGTTTATCAGTATCTTCCATACTAATCACTGGTCACACATGATCAGCAAAAGAATTGCTTGTTTTGGACATGGCAGTACCCTCTTATAGTTTATACTTATATGCTGTTATGTAACCTTCTGATAAATTCAGTTTAAAATACATCATGGTGGCTCATTGCATAATTCTAGATTTTATATGTACATATGTCAGTTTCAAATTATCTTAACAAAATGTGGCTTATTCTAAAATAAGAAATTTGCTATCATTTCATATGGCCCACGCAAGAAGGTACACCTCATCTCAGTGGCATTAAATTACAAAATAGATAATATACATCCCTACTTAGTACTTACCTTTCTCATGAATTTTGCTTGTAAGAATGGCAGCATTAACTTCACTTGCCATTTTCAAGCGATGAGAAACATCCAACAATTCCACATATGGACAGTTCTTTACATCATGAAAAACCTAAAGTTCTATAGTTTTCTCTATTTCCTCGAGAAAGACTTGCTGCAAAATTGCCAATGTTTCAGAAAAGCAACGTGAAAGCAAGGTCTCAAATGCAGTGGTATTACCAAAAATAATATAGCACTGCGAGAACGGAATAGCGATTGATATAGGTCTGCCGCAACTCTAAAGTCTTAGCTGAAGTAAGAGAGATAAATTTACTAGAAATTACACTTTTTTCGCCTCTTGGTGCTGAGTTCTTCCTGAGCAAATTCCAAAGCCTAATGTATTTATCCCACACGGATCAACTCTATCAACTTTTGTTGCTGTAGATGGAAGTACAGTTGGGGGTTCGTATCCAGAATCTGCAGGTTATGATTCCAGTCAGGATAAGAAGTCAAAAATCCAACCAAGGCTTTATGGATGCCTCGGCGTTCGACGCCAACATTGGTGATCATCCTCTCAGAGCACGTACAATGCAAGGTGTTTAGGGAAGTGCTTAGGAAAATAAACCGGTCTTTTGTTAAGCACCGGTGCTTATTTATACTAGGTGGATGCCTAACTAAGCACCTCTTTTATACAAATAAGCACCAATGCTTAGCAAAATGGTTGATTTATTTTTGTAAACATTCCTCTAAGCACCTCCCATTATACATGCTCTCGGTGGTATTCTTCGCGGGTGCTCTTCACCTTCCGGCTCAATTCGCCGGCGTGATGCGCTCTCCGGTACGGCGGAGGCTGCTGAGCCGCAGCAGCCGGCCGGCGAGGACGCCTTCCGGCATGTGCGTGCTGAGGAGCCTCCGTGTTCGATTGGAGTTGACCAGCAAATTGCTGGCTGACGATGGTGGATGGGGAGAATTGATTTGTGGGTGAAAGGGAGTTACGCGCGCGTGGTAAGCGGGGCGGGCCGCCCGGTTTTCTAGCGATTTTTTGTGCTGCGTCTGGAGGTAGGACGATGTACCAGCGATCTTGTCGTCTTCCCTGTAATGAATAGTAGAGACTAGCATAAATGTCCGTGCGATTGCATCGGGAATAAAAACTAGCAATCCATTATAGAAACAAGAGTGTCCCACTCCAACTTTTTATACTACCATCAAGAATGATAGTTTTTTCTTGGTGTTTATCTTCCCATCCTTAAGAGCACACTATCTTGTTTCCTTCACCATGTTCCCAAGTTCGTACAGGTATTGGGTATATGTCTGCTCTTGACGAAACCCGTCTCTCGGGCGATGATTAGCGCTTAGTTTTCCTCGATGTCCTTAATTGTGTCGTTGAAGCATTCTGCTACGAACATAGTAGGAAACCATCCCAGAAGATCTAGTTCAAAAAATGTACATGTTTTAAACTTTCAAGTTCTACTTATGTTAGTTTTGGGATGTATATAATCATGTCACATACCTACCTAAAATGTCACCAGTACACACAATTTGCCAATGATGCCGATAGTCGTCTACTTGAGAGACGACCACTGAGAGCATGTACAACATGGGTGCTAATCCTCGGGCGCCAGGATCATTTTCCTAGACGGTATGCAGTTTAGGCTTTTATTCCTGGCGTCCATGCAACATCGACGCAAAAGTAAGTGACGGCGGGTAAGTCATTTTTCTCTCTTACATGGCAAAGCGGGCAGACAAGGTGCGAAGCAGCATGGCAGTTTGTCGTCCACGATTAGCGCCCGCCATTGTGAGCTAAGAATATTAGAAATAAAATACTTCATCTGTCTTAAAATAGATGTCGGAATTTTTTTAAAATTTAGATGTATCTATATACTAAATAGTGTCTAGATTCATCCAAAATTTGACAAATCTACGATATCTATTTTGAGATGGAAAGAGTATGATTTCTTTCCTTTTCTTGTTTATCTTAAGAGCCCATACTTGCGTCGCCCAGTGTACATGTCCTAAGGTGTGATATGCAGAAGTAGAAGAATAACGCAGAGTTTTGTAACAAGGCCTCTCTAAAAGAAAATTTTGATATTTCAGCCAAACAGGAACCCGAGGCCAGCAAAAGACACCGAGAAATAGAAAATTTGTGAGTCGTCAAACTCAAGAACTGAACTGGCCCCCAATGAAAGAACAGCAGCAATAGCACAGTCTAGAAGTCAATCCGTCTAAAACATCATGCAAATCTGCCATAGTTTCGCCTCCACGAAGCACTACCCCAAATAGTCCGCAAATTCCTTCAAAACTCTCGGTGTTCTCATGGATCCAGCACCCGTCCCGGCACTCCAACCATCCAATGTTCTACGTTTGTGCCTCCTCCAAGCGACCATGCAACGATGGAGAATACAATATAGTTCAATGGAGTAGGGACGCATGCCGCAAGGCAGCGTCGACGTGAGAGTGAGACCTTCCGGCCGGGGGACCGTCATACTACTACCCATCAATGGAGAAATGGAGAGGACGCATACATCACACAATTTGTATATAAAGACTCACAGAATCACAAAGATAACAGCAGTTCATAAATAGTACAACACCTGTAACAACATTTGTCTCTGAAGTTCACACTCTATCTCTAAACTGAACTTCCATCACACGTAGAGGCTAGACATAGATAAGTGAAACACTGGATGGTGGATTCCACACACTGAACCGATGGAGGACCTCACACAGCAAGTAGAGTAGTCTTCTTCAAATGTTGTCCTTCGATTAGAGGATGGATGAAATTCAAGAGGGCAAGGCTTGAGCCATAGCCAGTGGGTACCACGATGGGCTGCATATCCCAGCTGGTCTCCATTGAGCTCAACTTCTCACACCGAAGGAAGGCCTGAGGCTGGCCACTGCCACAAGCTAGACGCATTGGGTGTCGTTGTGGATCCGGCCAAGATCGGCATCCATGGGCTGGTCTGGGTGCGCTGGACGTTGTTGTTGAGCCGGCCGAGATCGGCATCCATGGGCTAGTCTAGGCAGGATGAAGCTGTAGATTGACCTCCGCTGGTGGGATCTTCATCAAGTGCCTGCCGAAGTACTCATCAGCCACACCATGCTCGGGAAGCTCACAGAATCCCCGATCTAAGCTCGAATCAGGACCTCTCAGATTGGAATAACTAGGGTCTCAGATTTGATTAATTAGGCAGGAGAGAGGAGGCATGGAGGTGTGGTTGACCCTTCTCTCCGCCGGGCGCTGCGAAGGATGAGGAATTATGGTGGAGTCACCCCTTCTATCTTCGAGCACCACGTTCGTGAACAGATGTGGGTGCCAGCGAGAGTGGAGATCTTTGGATGCAGGTAGAGTTGGTAGAGCTTTGGAGGCGAGACTGGACAACGAATCTAGCCATGATGCATGCGGGAGGAGAGACGGGGGAGAAGGGAAGTTGGTCGGTGGTGGGATCCCGCTGTTTCTGGTGGAGTAAGAGGAGAGGAGGGGAGAGGAGGGTGGCGAACACCATCGAGGAGGCAGGGGGAGTCCGTCGGTAGGACAGGGGAAGGGGACTCGACCGCCTCGGTGGTACGAACACCGAACTGGTCAGTTTATCTTTTGCGATGGCAGACCCAGTAATTATGCCAAACTCGCAAGGGCAAAATTGTCCAAAAAACGGATGAAGTACAGAAACACTCCTTACTTTATTATTATAATATAGATAGATTGGTAAAACTCCAACACCACCCCACCATCCTCACCTCCCCTGGCCCCCCTCTTCTTTCCTCTCTCGGTGGATAGCAAGAAGAGATTAAGAAGCAACCCCACCCGAGGCATCCCCTTCCTTCTCTTCTTTTGGGAAAAGCTACCAACGTGAGCTCCTATTGATGAGGATAAATACATGGATTATGATGATTCTGACTGCTTGAACTGGAAGGAAATATTGAGTCAAATCAATAATGACTATCAGGTGAATTCATTCCTAGTTGACCATGATGCTTTCATTTATAAGAACTTTATACTGCCTAAGTCTTTGTGCTATTATATGATCAGGTACATGGGAGAAGAAGGTGTAGCACGGAGCAAGGAGTTGAAGCATATGGAGCATGGCGTGTTGATCAATGAAGAATGCGCGAGGGAGGAGAGGGAGGAAGCGCAAGGAGCTACCAAGAAGAAGATCAACACATGGCAGGATCTCTGCCACGGCAGAAACGACAGCGTTTTCACGCCACGGCAGGCTGCCGCGCACGTAAAGCAGTCCTTTTACGCCACGGCGAGCTGCCACGTCGAGAAACAGGCCCAAACTCTGCCACTGCAGGGAACCACGAACCCAATTTTGGGTCGGTCTGTACCCTAGTTGGGTGGGACCAACTCGGTCACCCCCTTAGCCGCTACACCCCCAGACTCATAAATAGATGGGGTGCACTAGTTTAGGGTTGAGACCACGTTAAAATATTTTGGAGTTGATTCTTTCATAGAACCTCTGAAATTACCCTGTGTTCGAATTCTACAACTATAATTGAGTGTGATCTGTTGTTCCATTGGGAATTACTCCCTCCGTTCGGAAATATAAGACATTCTAGATTTATGAAACGGATGTATCTAGACACCTTTTAGTGTATAGGTTCACTCCAATCCTCTACGAATCTATATACTAAAAGACGTCTAGATACATTTGATTCACAAAGCTAAAACGTCTTATATTTCCAAACAGAGGGAGTAGTAGATTGCATACTAACGTTCGTGGTCACGGCTGCGTGCGCAAGAGTGTGGTGTTGTGAATATCCTACAAGGTTCGAGATCTGTTGCACTGGCATCAAGGATCGAGCGAGAGAGATCATAGCTACGCACTAGTTATCTATCATCCACCATATCATCGACAAGAGCTTGCTGAGAAGATCGGGCCACCCCATATCTTCTTGGTATCAGAGCGCTGGGTTTACTCGGTGAGCAATATCATCTTGGTATCAGAGCGCTGGGTTTACTCGGTGAGCAATATCATCTTCGTATCAGATTTCCTCGTTGCCTCGGTAAGCATCCACAAATCCATCCATAGATTAGATCTTGTTTTTCATCCTATACAGAAGAAGCCCCACAAAAAGAGTTGCCATAGCCTAGATTACATCGTATTCGAGTAATAGTTGCTGGTCGTGTTCCTCTATTAGTCTAGGTCTAGATCTGTTCTTCGTAGATTTGTTTTTGGTTGTTCTAGTCGAGTTCCCCATCCACTTTTCCGCCGCCGTCAAGTCAGATATGATCCAAGCAAAGAGTCCTAGTTGTGTACTACTTGGCAAGTCCGAATTGCAAAAAAGAAAAATCCTGCCGACTCTGCCTCCGCAGAGAAAACACTCTTTTTTCTGCCGCGAGTCCGTGTCTGCCACGGATCCGATTCCTGCCGCGGCACGTGTTCTGCCGTGAGGTACATATTCTCTGCCACAGCACAGTTTTGGCCCCTTTTTCTGCCACGACAGCCATATAAAAAAATTGTGAAATTTTGCAATTTTCCAAACCTTAGCTATAGCCATTCTATTTCATAAGTGTAGGAACTTTCCCATTGAGACTAGTTTCCGATCTTACAGGCTGCTCGTAGGGTTTTGGTGCTGTGCTTTGTAATTTGGCCATGTGTGACATATATTCAAAAAAAGAGGAAAAGCAACATAGCAAAAGGAAAAGCAAAAAGAAAAAGAAGCTATACAAAAGAAATAGAAAAAGAAAAGGAGAATTGAGCAAGAGGCCTAGTGATATCTTTGTGCACCGGTAGATTGAGCAATCTTGTGCCTGTTTACTTTGAGCTTTGCTAGTGTCTCTCTAGCGTAGTGCAACACCTTTCATAGTTGCATTGCCACGTTTATCTCCACGTGCGTGTTTCTTGGGTTGTTGTACGATCAGCACTAGGACTTGTTTGTGGTGTAGATAGGATACCATACCTAGAGCTCCACCATAAATAACATGTGTGCCCTGCGATCGTTCTCTATACATTTGATATTCACTTCATCGTATCAGTGCATAAGTCTTTGATTTCGAATTGGTAAGCATCACTATTCACTTTGGAATGGTAAGATTTGCTTCCTTGTCAGTTTTGAGTGAGTTGTGAGAGTTCCATCACCAGATTTTGTTTTGTGCACTAATGTACTAATCATGTCTTCTAGTAGTGTTGATGTGATGCAGAAAATGGAGGCAGGTGATGTTACAAATAATGTGGATATCTACAGTTACAAATTCTTCCACAATTGGCGTTGTAGTGGAACTTTTTGGAAGGAAGAACGCGGTATTTTTAATGGTGATGGTCTTTTCCACCATAGTGTGATGATTGGTGAGCGATGTGCTTCCATTACCATTGATAGCATCTCTACTCTTAATTTGGTCAGCGTTGAAGTTGTACAAAAGTTGCAGCTACCCACAAGTGCTCGTGTGGTGTCATATCTATTGCATTCATCATATGGCACATTGCTGATTTCACACACCGCTGATGTTCCTATGACTTTTAAAGAGCATACTGAGATTGTGCGTTGTGATGTATCTCCTATACCACTTGATTCTTGTCACATACTATTGGGAGAACCTTGGAGCAGAAGGTTTGACGCTCAAATATGTCCTGTTGTTGGAAGGATTTCTTTCAAATGGAACATGAAGAGGCATGCTATGCTCATGATTTTAGCCGAAAAATTTCATGAGTATCATCTTCTTTGTAAGGAGAGGACAAAAGAGTTCAATTTGTCTGCTAAGTACAAGGTCATGATGAATGGTGACAAATCTATTATTTCTTATCTTGAACACGGTGTGCATTACAACCCATGTGAGAATGAGAGCCACATAGCCAAGCTAAGTGAGAGTGTTATCAAAAGTGAGCTGTGTGATTCCACTAAACGTGAGGTTGAGAGCATCCATTCTAAGAGTATGAGAGAAAAAGAAAACACCGGTCTGATGATGCTAATACATGTGAGGATATTTCTACTAATGTAATCATCTCTACTCCTCGTATTGTTTCTTGTGCTATGCAGGTTGCTTTTGAAGAAAGGGAGCAATCTATTTTACAACCTGCATCATTGGACTATGCATTGTCACTTGTGGAGGATGTTTTAGTACCTACTACAACTGAGGAGATTGTTGATGACATTGGTACTGATTTGGAGCTTCAGCCAACATGTGCGACATATTGTGAGTCTATTCCTTTCCTGAAGCCTCCTTTTGATTTGGCTTGCACTATTGTTTCAGCACCATGTGATTGTTTACCAAATCCAAATTTTGATCATGTGGTACTAATAACACATAAGGAAATACTTGCTCGAATACCACCTACTGATATTGTGTATTCCATCATGATAAATGAACCTATGAGTATGAGTTGTGCTATGGACAAGATTTCTAAAATTTCATGTCTAAATTCTAGCACATATTCTCCTTGTTTCACTTTCAATCTAATTGGTGAATATAGCATGGAAGAAAATTTTCTTGTGGATCACATATGCATTACTTGTGATAGAACAGCTGAACTGAAACAAGCTATTTTCAGCCATATATACAATGTGTCACAAAATGTTTGCTATGGGACAATAGTTCATGTTCGAGATAGTATGGAAATACGTTCTGGTCTAGTTGACATATTGCAACCAATACAAGTAATTTTACCTATGTTGGATTGTTTTAATCTTGCTAGGATAGAACCCAAGTTTTCATATTCATTGTGTTTGTCCCAAAAGTCTTTGTCTAGTTATGTTACTACTTTAGACTTCACTGGTATTTGCAAATTTAGTTGCATCTTACATACTAGACAACATGATCATGTTCATAATAAATAGAGTAGCACAGTTGAAGCATGGCATGAATCCATTTGGTTTTCACACATATTGAATTGGTTTGATCTTGTTCACAAATTTGATCATAGATCTTCTTTGAGAAAGCTGAATTTAATATTGAAGAACAAGGCTATCTATTTAGTTGTTTTTCACAATGATCATGATTCTTTGTACTTCACTTATACCTGCAATTTATGTTGCTTGATGTATACTGGACATACTTTTCATGTGAACAACAATAATACAACATGTTATATATACATATACTTTGCGTACACGTTGTTCTTTTTTTTCTTCCACTTTCAGCTTACCCAAAGCCATGGACGACTTTTCATGAAGAAAGGGAGGAGGATGAGGATAAATACAGGGATTATGATGATTCTGACTGCTTGAACTGGAAAGAAATATTGAGTCAAATCAATAATGACTATCAGGTGAATTCATTCCTAGTTGACCATGATGCTTTCATTTATAAGAACTTTATACTGCCTAAGTCTTTGTGCTATTATATGATCAGGTACATGGGAGAAGAAGGCGTAGCACGGAGCAAGGAGTTGAAGCATATGGAGCATGGCGTGTTGATTAATGAAGAATGCGCGAGGGAGGAGAGGGAGGAAGCGCAAGGAGCTACCAAGAAGAAGATCAACACATGGCAGGATCTCTGCCACGACAGAGAAAGGACGCATTTTCCTGTCACGACAGGGCTGCGCAACCGAAGCGAGTCCTTTTACGCCCGCAGTCGTGTGGCAAGAAACCCAAACTCTGCCCCGCAGCGGAACCTGAGCCGAACCCAATTTTGGGTGGGTTTGTACTCTAGTAGGGTGGGACCAACTCGGTCACCCCCTTAGCCGCCGCACCCCTAGACTCATAAATAGATGGGGTGCACTAGTTTAGGGTTGAGACCATGTTAAAATATTTTGGAGTTGATTCTTTCATAGAACCTCTAAAATTATCCTATGTTCGAATTCTACAACTATAATTGAGTGTGATCTGTTATTGCATACTACAGTTCGTAGTCACGGCTACGTGCGCAAGAGTGTGGTGTTGTGAATATCCTACAAGGTTCGAGATCTGTTGCACTGGCATCAGGGATCGAGCGGGAGAGATCATAGCTACACACTAGTTATCTATCATCCACCATATCATCGACAAGAGCTTGTTGAGAAGATCGGGCCACCCCATATCACCTATCCTCTTATCCCTGCACCCCAACTACCATGTCCTCTTAGATCTCAATCCAGATCCATCTGAGCAGTACCCAGGCACCCCTATCCTTCCTCCACTTCCTTCCACCCTGCCATGGCATGGCCATGTTCTCCAGAAACCCTAGACCCACCGGCCAAACCCTTCCTCGTCAATCTGGAGCGAGCCAAGAAGAATCAGAAGCACCACCGTGCCCTCCTACTTCATCTATGATGACTGGAACCGACCGGAGACGCTGGAGATCGCCAAAGCAAGCTCTACACCGTTGTGAACCACGGGTACAAGAGCAAGATGGCCACGAAGCGCCAACATCGACTGCCTCCATCTCGAGCTCTTCCACCTGCATAAGTTGGTCGCCGGTGAGTCCCCGGGCCTCCCAAACATCCCCCTCTCTTTCTCTCGCCGCTATTCGCCGCTGGTCGTGATGCCGGGCGCGCTCGCTGCCGCGAGAGCACCAGAAGTGTTACTAATGTCCCTGTTCATCGAGCCCCAGCTGTATCTATGGTGCTCATCTTCGAACGACATATGAAGAAAATTTGTAGATCCCAGACCCCTCTTCTAAACGATCTAAAGCACGTTCAAAACTATCCAGTACAGCCCTGGGAATCTTGATCGCAAGATCGATGTTTGAGCATACCCACCTAATCTCGGCTAGTTCATTCTCCACGAAACTGCGCGCAACACATTTCTCCCTAGCACAAACCAATTGAACCACGACGTAGATCTCGTTTTCCTATTTAATTCAAGTACTCATATGCTAGTTTCCTTTTTGAGAGCTAGTAGAAATCAGCCCCGAAAGATCGACCCTTCTCGCGGTTCGTCGTCGTTAGTAAATGAGCACAATGTTTTGTTCGTCAGTTAAGGAACCGTCAGCAACTATGTGTTCTTCGGCGAGGCCTGTAAGTGAACACCATGTTGAGCCGGCCCAGTTGGTCACCGATGTTGTTCGTGCTGGGCCACGACCATGAGATCCTGGGTTTAATCCCCGCCGAGTCGCCTTTTTCTTTTATTTTTTCCCTGCCGCAAGCGGTCCACCAATCAGCCACCTACAAAGCAACATCAACACTTTCATCCAGTCAGCGTCCCGAACCTATTTGTCAGCGGCACATGCTGGATCTGTCCCAGTAACAAGAGATCTAGACGACAAAATGCATATTCAAATTAATTCTAAACTCAGTGAAACTTAATCAAAATTTTGACCAAGATTTAAAACAGTTCTGTAATGTATATCAAAAAAATCAAAACATAAAGTGTGCTTGTTTTTGAATTCTAAACATGGAAATGCCCTCTGGGTATTTTGTCAAATATTGCAAAATAATAAATGTTTTTTAATATTATTAAATGCTTTAATAAGTGTTAAATCACATATTTTTATTGCTAAATTCAAATATTGAAAATGATATATGTTTTCTAATCAGAAAGATGCCAGGAATATGAATATGCTATTTAAACTATTTTCTGGGCAATTAAAATTTTCTAATTAATAAATGCCATTAATATGCATTATCTTAATAAATTCACAACTTTATTTCCGTAACAACAAATTTGACAAATAATATGTCTAAATCGATCCCATTCTATTTATGTATTCTATTATATGAATTGAAGCATGCATCATATAATTCCATGATATGAATATGCTATTTGAAATATTCAGAACTGTTTATGGGAGCAAAACATGCCTAAATAATTAATTAAAGTGCTTTATTATTGTTTCCACGCCTCACCCATGTCATGTTATGTTATACCATGTAATTGTGCATCATTCCATCATGGCATACCCTATTGACTTGATGCATTTATTCATATGAGTGCGCACTTTATTTATGGCCCTTTATGTGTTTGGATTTTATTCCGCACAAACACCGAGCAAGGGAACTATCAGGAGAACCAAGATAACACCCGGATCCCGGTTACCCTACTGCAGATCCATCAGGTAAGAAATTCCTCATGCTTGCATACATATAGCACCTATGCCTCTATCTTATTCTTGCATCACTGAGTCACGAATGCATTAAATTGGAATCCCAAGTACTGCATAGCCTTTACTTATAAACCACACCGAAACTTGTACCTCAATCCTATGAGCCATTACTAGAGGAGTTGTTTGAGTCATGCGAGTCGTAGAATTGCATGTGTAGGGTTTGTGCGAGTCTTTGGATAACGAGGTACCTAAACAACTTAAACTATGTAGTAATCAGATAACTAAAGAAACAGGCGTCAGTAGGAAATAACTGTTATTTGGTTCTTCCACGCTCACTTGCATCCCGTAGGACCTGAGTACTTGATACTTGTTCCTTGAATATTCGCACTATCCACATGTGGGAGACTCTATGGATCCCGCTTCGCTTGAGCTTGATTCACACTTTATTTGTTGGGGCCATAAACTAGTTTGGGGCTTTATTACTGTCATGTACTTATGCCATGTTTACTGCATTATTTACTATTGCGCGTGGAGCGCCTGTACTATTTAGGAACCCCGTGCCACATTTCCGCTGTATCGACAAGCCCAGTCACACTTTTGGGTTCCTAGTTGTTTACAACCATCACCACACACCCTGGGTCCGTCGTGGAGCTGGCCGACTTCGTAGCGGGTATCTTATTGGGGGTAGCCCCCTGAAATAATTTTTGAATCCTGTGAATGCATTGTCGTGAGGCCTCGTTGCTTTTTATTTGGTTCTTCCCGAGGTTGATCGTGCGTGTGTTGCTATTTGCGACCCCTATAGGGTAAATCTTTTTGAAAGCCATGTCCACGGTTATGGATGACTTGGAGCATAGTTGCTCGATCATGGATAACTATAATTAAAGTACCGCCTTTAATTTGACTAAAACATGACTAGTAAATAGTGCAACACTCATGGAATGGTTAATAAAATTGCCAACGGATGGGATGTTCTTCCGCCTTCTCGTCGGTAAGCGAGAAGGAGGGCAAGCATGTTTATTTATGTTACTTATATCACTGTTGTTACTAATTAACAAGCGTCCGTCCATCTCTTGTTGGGCGGATGTTGTAGCGTGTCCATATATAACTGTTTTGATATTATCTTTCGCTACAATTGCGTCACCCCAGGTTGTTCCCTTTAGATGCATTAAGACTTGCTGAGTACCCCTAGGGTCTCACACGATAAATATTTGATTCAGATGGACATGTTTACTCAAAAGAAGGTTACTGGGTCGTGGAGACCGATGATGGTTGCAATGACTATCAGGTGTAGAGATTCTGGGGATGGAGATCCGTGAGATCTTTGGGCAGGATGTGCTTATTTCAGAGGCATCTTATGCCAATTTTCTTCTTGTCCGTACTTGGATCTTGTTTTCCACTTGCACTTGATACTCTAATGTGTGATGTATGCGGATGTATCCTAAACTATTATCTCTATCTAGGATATTTGGATATTGCCGTATGGTATTGAATATTTCTATTTCTATTGTTTTAGATAGTATGGCTCTGATGTACTATTGTATATCACTAACATACATACTCATTTGTGTATGTTTTGATCGAATTACCTGTCGACTACGCCGCTCGCACCTGAAGCTATGATCATAAAAGTGGGTGGGATGGTTGGCTGGCACCGTGCCCTGCTCCATAAGGTGGGCCTACTGTGTGTGGCTAGGCTGCCCCATGGTAGTATGTCCTGTCCACTTTTGGATCATACCGGCTTGTTGCTCAGATCATAGTGTCTGAGGTATTACACCTTGCGATCTTGCTGCTTCAGGTCGACATCCTAGCTACAGGCTTTGCATATCTTCAGCTTGATGGCCTCTTGATACTCACCGCCAAACATTGGCAAAAAGGAGTTGGGTATGCTCCGCACGTCTAACCCTCCCGGGTATTAACAACATCTTGTAGAACTCGTCACAGGTGTTCTCCACATGGGTGTTCCTTGGTCGCTCCTCCATCCGGACTACAGAGGGATCTCTTGTCTTCTTCGATGATGAATCTCTCCAAGCTTGAGCTCTTCTTGCCTGAACACTGCAAAAAATGCTCATGGATAGATAATGTCTCTACCAGCTGCCAATAATTGTGAAATACAATATTAGATGATAGAATACAATACAATATCAACTAAGAAAGTAAAGTGGAGAAATTTTCTTATCGAAGTACACAGAGTATTAACTCTAGCTAGCATGAACGCCAGTTATATTAGTACTACCAAGATGTAGGCATAACATTAGTGCAGTTAATTATCGAGCAATACAGATACCGAACACGTCGGAACATACGAATGGACGAATATGATGAGCTCTATCTGCTGCTGATGCTAGAGATGCATATATATACTTGAAATTTTGGCAAAAATCAGGGTAGGGCAGCAACAACCCTAACTTTCCCAAATTAAAGGGACCTCCACCCTCGAGACCAACTAAACAAAAATGCCGAGTGGCCTCCCAAATCACCATCAGCCGTGGGTCGATCAATACAAAATTTGAACTTATTATTACAATTCACCATAGATCTAGCCCTAGAACTAGCTTGCATGTGTAAAACTGTAGTATACAAACGAGTTAAATGCACTATATGAGAACTACTCAACACCAACCCAATGTTAACCAACCACCAATAAAAGCTTGACCGCATCTAATCATCAAGATCAAGGGTTTCGGGGATTATGTACATACTACACTACCACCACGATGTCTGAGGGATGCAGCGACTCTATAAATGAGATTGTAGGGACCGCCACCCGTAGCCAACCTGCGTAAGATGGGTAAGTTGTGGCGGTGGTGGTCATCAATGGAGGGAAGCGCAATGGTGATAAAGGAGTGCTATGTGAGAGAGATCTAGGGATGGGGCTGGTGAGGGAATAAATGCGGCGAGGGCAGACGTATGATGTGGACAAATAAAACTGCCTTTTCTTGCAATATCCACCATATAAGTAAATCCAACTGACACCAATACAGTATTACTAATTTTCATGCCAAAATTAATAGCCTAGAAAATAGGGCATGCCAACTTGGGTGCTTGAATAGGAAAACATCAAACACATAATATGAAAGTATATTACATGGTGCCTAGTACAAGCAATAGTGGATATGATGTTGCAAGTGTTGATAGTACAATATAGTATGAAAGTACTATGTATGTAGTATTGTATATTACATGATGACTACTACTAGCTATAGAAATGATGTTGCGAGTGCTGATAATTAGCTTTTCTGCATCTTGGTCAAACTTCACATACTTCTAACAAGGGAGGGTTGGCATGAACCACATTAGCTCCTCAAAAATTTGCTCCCTATGTTCTTCTCCTGTGTAGTTAACTGATGAACCTATCTACTAGAGAGTAAGAGGCCAATCTACTGATGCAGCCACCCCATTGACATGCATGCGGCTCCAATCTGGAATTGGTTGTGGGCGATGTTGGGACTGCTGAAATAGATCGTAATGGCACCTAGAGGGGGGGGGGTGAATAGGTGCTACTTCAAATTTTAATGCTTTTTCAATTTTAGGCTGAACACAAAAGGTAAATTCTCTAGAAAACTATTTAGAAGAATTTCCCTATATGCAAACCTATCTACTAGCGAGTAAGAGGCGAGTGGAAAGAGGAACGAGTGAATCGTAGTGAAGCACGCAGAGACACAGGATTTGTTTTACCATAGTTCCTTCCTTGTTAAGGGAAGTACATCTGCGTTGGAGGGGTGGGCGATACTAAGACCACCACGCCACAATAGGCCTCACCCTGTTCTCCGATGGATCCTGCCACCAAAGGCCTGATCCACCTTTCCACTATAGGAACCCTTCGAGGCGGGTACCAGCGGCTTTACACAAATAGCGGGCACAACTCCACAACCAAATTGGAGGCTCCCATAATGACAACAAGCTGCCACAAGAACAAGTTATCAATAACAAAACACAAGATCTATATATTAACAAGAATACTAGATCGGGGATTTCTCCAAATGAATGGAGAGGAGTTGATGCGCTTGATTCGTGATGGCGATGAAGATTGTCTCCTCCTTCAATTCCCCCAAAGATCGAAGCCTTTAGGTGGTTGAAGTAGGAGATCTAGAGAGAGAACTCTTGCAATGGGTCTAACACTTTTCGAATGAATCAAGAGTTTTGCCTGAAGGGGATGAAGGGGCTTTTATACCCCCGTCCCCAACTAAGCCGTTGGAGCCTTGATTATCTGGCCTGGGGAAAAACTCCTCCCCAGACTCGGATTATCCGGCAGATAAACCGCCCCCACTCAGAGCGACGCGCTGAGCCTGCCCTTGAGCACCTCCTGGGGGCCGGATTATCCGGCCCCATGCGAAGGCCGGATTATCTGGGCAAGGGAGGAAAAACGCCCCTGTTTGGATTTTCCGGGAGAAAATCCGACCACACTTCGAGCGTCGCGCCTTGGCTGCCTTTGATCGGTTTCTGGGGGCCGGATTATCTGACCCCATGCGAAGGCCGGATTATCCGGCCTGGGAAGGAAAAACCACCCCAGTTCGGATTTTCTGGGAGAAAATCCGAACCTACTCCGAGCGTCGCGACTTGGCTGCCTTTGATCGATGAGTTAGGCCGGATTATCCGGCCCTTTGTGGGGCGGATAATCCGGCCCCCCAAAACACCAGTTCATTCCCTGCACACTTAGCACACATGAGGAAACTCCACGGTATTGTTATCTAACACTCAAAACACAGGGAACCATGAAATGTTCTTTCAATCTCCCTCTTTTTGGTGTTAGATGACAATACTAGGATTTGCAGGAAAGTTCTGAGGGCAACAAGATTTAATGAAAGACAAAGACTCCCCCTCAATGTGTGCATACAAACAATTGCAGTTGATTACAAATACACACAAGAGGGTAAAGTATATATCATTGGAACATATGTGAAAAGCTCATACCACCGGTAGGGAGATAGAAGCGTCCTCAATACATTATAAGAATATCCAATGATAGCCATAGAGCGCGCCTCCCTCGATATAGATATCCAATAGCCATAAGAATATCCAATAAGATAGATGACTCCATATGAATAATCCATAGGATAAATCCACAAAACCACAGACATAAAGTTTCATACAAACCACAAATTAAAGTGCAACGCTAAATGGGCACAAGCGAGAAAACGACGAATAGAAAAAGTGCAAATGCTTGTGCCGGACCCATGCAAATCCTTGGAGACCTAATAGAACTACTTCTCCCCCTTTGGCATCGAGATGCCAAAAAGGAAGAAGAGCGATGCTAGCGCCCCAAGGTATCACTCGTAGTCCTCATCCTCGTCCTTGTTCCCATCCTCATCCTCATCCTCAAGCTCCTCGGTGTCATTGTCCTCATCATCAGCAGTGGCCGCGAAAGGAAACATGTGACGCTCCAGCTCTCCATAGTTAAGCCCAGAAGAGGAGTTCCACCGAGCATATGGTGTGGGAGGAGTAGGAGCAGGGGGATCGCCAGAAGCACCGGACACATGGTGAAGGATGAGCTGCTGAGAGTGAGCCAACTCATGGCGCTGCTTGTAAGCCTCATACTGACCCTTGTGTGTGTCCACGCCCATGCAAAGAATGTTCCTCTGGAACCAGTTCAGCTGCTTGATCTCACGAGCAATGGGAGGCATTGGAGGCCTACGAGCACTAGCACGACCATCCCTCATGACATCCATTCAAATTTACAAGAATCAAAGCAACTAAAAGCCAAAATTGAGTGTGCTTCCCATAAAAACATGAGAGGAGCTAAAAATGATCAAGAAGATCCAAATAAAGCCAACTCTTCTCATGGAAGAGGGCGGTGGCCCAAGCCACCTTGTTGGAGTGTATGGTATGACACCACGAAGATATATCTTGGGTTCATGACCAATACTCATCGAAAAGCTCACATATCACAAAATGATATTAAGAGAAATGATTTGACTTGCTTTTGGCATTATGGGGAGGGTTAGCCCAATCAATTAGGACCAGACTCCCCCTATATCCATGCCCACATCTAGACCAAATAAGACTGAGATGTACGAGTGAGTGCATGGGTAATCAAGATAAGCTCCTTGAATAAACGATATTTAGCTCATTCCTCAAGTAACAAAACCTTGCTTCATCAAGTGGCTTCATGAAAATATCAGCAAGTTGGTTCTTCGTGCTCACAAAAGATAAATCAATATCGCCTCGAGCAACATGGTCCCTAATAAAATGATTCCAAATCTCAATATGCTTTGTCCTTGTGTGCTGTACTAGATTGTACGCAATTTTGATTGCACTTTCATTATCACATAAAAGAGGCACTTTGTCACAATTGACACCGTATTCCTTTAAAGTTTGCCTCATCCATAATAACTGAGTGCAGGCACTAGTAGCCGCAACATATTCAGCTTTGGCGGTAGAGAGAGAGATACAATTCTGCTTTTTAGATGACCAACAATCTAGAGATCTTCCCAAGAACTAACAAGCACCGGAAGTTGATTTCCGATCATCCTTATCACCCACCCAATTTGAATCAGTATAACCACATAGAGAAAAATTGGAGCCCTTGGGATACCATAGACCAAAGTTAGGGGAATGAACCAAATATCGGAAGATCCTCTTGACCGCCACTAAGTGGCTTTCTTTAGGAGTTGCTTGATACCTTGCAAACACCCCTACACTCAACACAATATCGGGTCTAGATGCGTAGAGGTAAAGAAGAGATCCGATCATGGACCGGTATACCTTTTGGTCCACATCTTTATCGTGGGGGTTAAGTTCAAGATGACATTTTGTTTGCATCAGAGTGGCGACGCCATTAAGATCCATCATCTTGAATCTCTTGAGCATGTCTTGGATGTATTTAGCTTGATTTATGAAGGTTCCTTCTCTGATTTGCTTGATCTCGAATCCAAGAAAGAACCGTAACTCCCCCATCATAGACATCTCAAACCTGTTAGTCATAAGCTTTGAAAATTCATCATTAAAAGCTTTATTAGTAGAACCAAAGATGATTTCGTCTACATATAGTTGGCATACGAAGAGCTCCCACTTAACCTTCTTAGTAAAAAGAGTGAGATTGATTTGCCCAACTTCGAAGCCACGGTCTAGCAACAGCTCTTTAAGGTGCTCATACCACGCACGTGGGGCTTGTTTAAGGCCATAGAGTGCCTTATCGAGTTTGTAGACATGGTTCGGGAAGTTAGGATCCTCAAATCCCAGGGGTTGCTTTACATATACCAACTCATGTAGAGGACCATTAAGAAATGCACTCTTAACGTCCATTTGCTGCAATTTAAAATTATTATGGGCAGCATAAGAAAGAAGGATACATATAGACTCAACACGAGCCACATGAGCATAGGTCTTGCCGAAGTCAATGCCCTCAACTTGGGAATAGCCTTGTGCCACTAGTCTCGCCTTGTTCCTCACAACAATGACATTCTCATCTTGCTTGTTTTTAAATATCCATTTAGTGCCGATAACATTGCGGCAATCCTTGGGCTTCTCCACTAGTTTCCAGAACTTGTTGTGCTCAAAGTTATTCAACTCTTCATGCATAGCAACAACCCAGTCCGGATCTTCAAGAGCTTCAAACACTTTCTTGGGGTCCACCATTGAGATGTGAGCTTGATGCTCACCAAAACTTGCCAATTCCCTTCTTGTGGAAACCCTTCGTCGAAGGTCACCTACAACTTTGTCAAGAGTATGACCCCTTAATTCAAGGTTCCGATCAGCACGAGCCTTGCGACGAAGTTCAATAAGCTTGTTGTCTCTTGGTGGAATAGTTTCATCACTTGAGTCTTCGTTGGAATCATTTGCTTGACCTTGATTAGAAGTCTGATTATCAGTAGTAGGAGATGACGAAATATGCCCTTGAGGTGGATCAACAGCCATAATAGGAGGCTGCTGATCATCAGGAATTTCAGGGCCGGATAATCCGGCCGAGGGTGAGGCCATATAATCCGACTAGGGAGAAATTGAAACAACTTCATCAGGTTGCCTAGAACTTGCTTGAATTAGTGAGGGGCCGGATAATCCGGGGTCAGCCGGAAAATCTGGCCTGGAGCTTGCAACTGTTTCTTCAATATGATAAGCAGGTTGGTCGTTAGAGGAGAGGTGACCGGATAATCCGGTGTCAACCAGATAATCTGGCCTGGAGCATCTAGGAGCATGTTGACCTTCAGCATTTGGTGGAGTTTGTGTAGAAGTTACTCCCGTGGTTGGAGCATGTTGAGTCTGTGTAGAAGAGGGCTCTTCATGAGTAGAGCATTGTCCTTCTCGATCTGCCACAAGGGGTTACACAATGGGGCGGAAAAATCCCACGCCCATTCTTCTTATGGAATCTTGGGGTATTTCAACATCTGCATCACAAACATCAACTTGCCCCGCACGGGAGGCGTCATTTTCCTCGAACACCACACTACAAAATTCTACAACAGTTCCGAAGAGCTTATTGTAGACTCTATAAGTGTGGGATTCGGCACCATAACCAACAAAAATACCCTCTCAAGCCTTAGAATCAAATTTAGATAAACGAACTGCCTTGATGAGAAAGAAACACTTACACCCAAATACCCGAAAGTATGAGATGTTTGGCTTGTTACCAGTAAGTATTTCATACGGAGTCTTGTCCAAGATTTTATGGAGGTATAACCGGTTGGATAAATGACAAGCGGTAGAGATTGCTTTAGCCCAGAAGTTATACGGAGACTTGAATTTGGCTGGCATAGACCTTGCCATATCCATTAGAGTCCGGTTTTTACTCTCGGCAACACCATTTTGTTGAGGGGTGTACGCAGCGGAATATTGATGTCTTATCCCCTGTTCACTTAGGAACTCATTTAAGGTGTAGTTCTTGAACTCGGAGCCGTTATCACTTCTTATTGCTAGAATAGGGACGTTGTGTTGACGTTGATCCTCATTGACAAAGTCGATGACCGTTTGTTGAGTCTCGCTCTTCATCTTGAAGAAATAGACCCAGGTGTATCTTGAGTAGTCATCAACGATCACAAGGCAATACTTCTTCCCACTGAGGCTTGCATGAGATGGGAGTCCAAAGAGGTCCACATGAAGGAGCTCTAAGATCCTTTTTGACGAAATAATAGTCTTCCTTCGATGAGGAGAGTCATGCATTTTCCCTTCAAAACAAGCCCTGCAAACACGATCTTTGGCAAAGGAGACATTTTCTTTTAGTCCAAGGATGTGACCACCCTTGTGGAGACTTTGCAAAGTTCTCATATTGACATGGGCTAGTTGGCGATGCCATAACCAACCCGCGTCAGCCTTTCCGAAAAGACACATCCGACCTGTAGTGGTTTTCCCGGAAAAGTCCACCATGTACAGGTCATTTTCGACATATCCCACGAAAGCGACTTTTAGAGACTTGCTCCACAAGAGTACCACCAAATCAGCATCAATAAAAACTGCAAAGCCCATCTTACCAAGGGCGTGAACTGAAAGTAAATTGTAACCGAGGGTCTCAACAAGCATGACGTCCACGAGAGAGATATTGTGAGCCACCACAACTTTGCCGAGACCCAATACCTCAGATTTTGACATGTCACCATAGGAGACGGTTATATGATCATGATTTGGCCGCATCTCCGTGATGATCTCCTTGCTTCCGGTCATGTGACTCGTGCAACCGCTATTATGTACCCATTTAGACCCACCGGAAGCATAGCCCTGCAAGAAAATTACTTCTTTGTTTTAGGTACCCATTTTTCAATGGGTCCTCTCATGTTAGTGACAAGGGTCTTGGGAACCCAAATAGACCAAGGAATGTAACAATCATAAGGACCTACATAACTAGCATAAACATCACCATAATAATCACAATATAACTCAAAGTTAGGATTGTTAGCCCCTGCAAAACCATCATAATTAGACTTGTCATTGGTGGTGGTGCTAGTCTTTGGTTGAGCAGTCTTGCTCTTCTTCTTCTTGTTCCTCTTATTCTTTGTCTTGGGAATATAGCCAAGACCCTCTTTGCTAAGTATCTCATCTAGAACTTCTATACCTTTGTGTTGAGATCCCTTTGCAAGTTCTTCTTGTCCACGAGATGGTGTGGAGGTGTTGGGCACATCATACTTTTCCAATTGAGTTTGGAGCTGGTCACGAGACTCATTTAGAGTAGAGTGTTCACTCTCTAATGCCTTGTGAGCAATGTCAAGTTTCTCAAACTTCTCCGAGAGTCTAGCGTGAGCAGCCCCAAATTCAATCTTTTCTTTCTTTACTTTCTTTACCTTGGCAAGAGCGTTGTCACGTTCTTTGATGAGTTGAGCCACAACTTCTTCATGTGACTCCTTAATTGATTCGAGTCTCTCTTCCAAGGATACTCGAGCTTCCTCTTCTTCTTCCAAGGCATTCTTCAAGGAAGCTATCTCCAAGGCATCTTCTCTTTCAATTCTGCCCTTTTCTTCGAGGAGATCTTCGGCTTGGGCAAGTTGACTCATAAGAGCATCAAAATGAAGTTTGTGCTCACCATGCAAGTTAGTGAAAAAGTTGTCTAAAGCAATAACTTCTTCTTTCATTTTAAGACTAGTATGATCATCCATATCCATATTTATGTTAGTCTTAGGGAATGAAGAACTAGAAGGTGATACCTCAGACCCTCTTGCCATAAGACAAGTGACGTTGTTGTTGATGACGTTTTCGTTTGGCGAGTCGAAGAGAGATGATGGAGTCGATGTGGTGGCTATAGCAGCCACCTCACGAGAGCTATGTTCATCCTCTTCATCTTCACTTGTAGAGGAATATTCTTCTTGTGCCACCAAGACAATCTTGGGTTGCTTCTTGTAAGGGCCATTCTTTTTGATAAATGGCTTTTTCTTAGGTGCCTTGGTTTTTTTCCTTTAAGGATGAGCCTGCCACCATTGTCTTCTCTATTTTGATATGGACACTCGGCCACAAAGTGCAGCCAATCTCCACAATTGTAGCATGTTCTCAGTTTTGGGCCACTTTCTCTTCTTCCACTTGAACCATTCTTGCGCTCGAGTTCCGACTTGGCCTTGGCTGGATCCTTCCAAAAGTTCCTTGCATAAAACTCCATGTACTCACCATGAGCACGTTTGACTTCATCGGGGCAGTCCATGGAGGCACCCTCGAAAGCTCTTTCATCCTCATCTTGCTCAACAACATTAGCCTTTAGAGAAACATTGAACCCTTTTTGCATTCCAATGGCATGGGCATGGGCATCTTCCGCGTTCTTTGCATCAACCTTGAATGATGCCATTTCTTGCATGAATTCATTGGATGTCATTTGATGGTAGTTATGTCTACCTTGCAAGCTCTTCAAGTCCGTTGGCTCAAAAGGCATTAGAGCACTCACGTATTTCTTTTTTATCCAAGCATCCTTAATGTGAGTGGCTCCATGCTTTCTAAATGTTGTTGCGATTCCCTTAAGTCTTCTATACATGTCTTCATGGTTTTCACCATCCAACATGTATAATCCTTTAGCTTCATTACTAAGGGCATCATACCTATTCCTTCTCATGCTTTCATTTCCAATAAAGAGATCGGTGAGAGCATCCCAAGCTTCTTTAGTTGTGTTGAGATGTTCAATGTGGGGCATGTCCTTGGGACCCACTCCAAGCTGTATCATGTGGAGAGCCGTAGCATTAAATTGGCTATCCACAACTTCTCTTCTTGTCAGGTTGGTGTGATCTCCAATATGAAGACCCTCTTCGATAATCATCCAAAGTTCAATAGAAGAGCTGCACACATGAGACTTCATTAAGAATTTCCATTGATTAAATGAAGATGCAGTAAGCTTGGGTGGATCACCCCTATTGTTTACATGAGGATGAGGGATAGGTGGGCCGGGGGAATAGAAGTGATGAACCTCACTATATTCCTCCTTACCACTTCCCTTCTTGGAGGTGGAACCATTATGTTTTTCACCTACCACTTCATCTTCCTTGGATCAGGTGTTAGCCTTATCCTTGGATGAGGGAGTGGCAGCCTCAGAGGAGGATGGAGATGGGGCTATGGATGATGTGAGGCGAGCAATCATTTGGTGCATCTCCTCCATCTTGGTCACAAAGGATTTCAACAAGGTTGTTTCCAACATCTTGAGGTCATACATTGTGACCTTATCCACAACCTCATTCCCATTCTCCTTGGTACCCATACTTCTCTTAGGCGGTTAAGCCCGAATAAAGAGCTGGGGCTCTGATACCAATTGAAATGGATCATATGGGCACCTAGAGGAGGGGTGAATAGGTGCTACTTCCAATTTTAATGCTTTTTCAATTTTAGGCTTAACACAAAAGGTAAATTCTCTAGAAAACTATTTAGAAGAATTTCCCTATATGCAAACCTATCTACTAGCGAGTAAGAGGCGAGTGGAAAGAGGAACGAGTGAATCATAGTGAAGCATGCAGAGACACAAGATTTGTTTTACCGCAGTTCCTTCCTTGTTAAGGAAAGTACATCTGCGTTGGAGGGGTGGGCGGTACTAAGACCACCACGCCACTATAGGCCTCACCCTGTTCTCCGATGGATCCCGCCACCAAAGGCCTGATCCACCTTTCCACTATAGGAACCCTTCGAGGTGGGTACCAGCGCCTTTACACAACTAGTTGGGCACAACTCCACAACCAAATTGGAGGCTCCCATAATGACAACAAGCTGCCACAAGAACAAGTTATCAATAAAAAACACAAGATCTAGATATTAACAAGAATACTAGATCGGGGATTTCTCCAAATGAATGGAGAGGAGTTGATGAGCTTGATTCGTGATGGTGATGAAGATTGTCTCCTCCTTCAATTCCCCCAAAGATCGAAGCCTTCGGGTGGTTGAAGTGGGAGATCTAGAGAGAGAGCTCTTGCAATGGGTCTGACACTTTTCGAATGAATCAAGAGTTTTGCCTGAAGGGGATGAAGGGGCTTTTATACCCCCTTCCCAAAATAAGCCGTTGGAGCCTTTGGGGGCCAGATTATCCGGCCCAAGTGAGGGCCGGATTATCTGGCCTGGGGAAAAACTCTGCCCTAGACTCGGATTATCCGGCAGATAAACCGCCCCCACTCAGAGCGACGCGCCGAGCCTGCCCTTGAGCACCTCCTAGGAGCCAGATTATCCGGCCCCATGCGAAGGCCGGATTATCCGGCCAAGGGAGGAAAAACCGCCCCTGTTCAGATTTTCTACACTCCGAGCGTCGTGCCTTGGCTACCTTTGATCGGTTTCTGGAGGAAAAGCCGCCCTAGTTCGGATTTTCCGGGAGAAAATCCGAAACCACTCCGAGCGTCGCGCCTTGGCTGCCTTTGATCGATGAGTTAGGCTGGATTATCCGGCCCTTTGTGGGGCGGATAATCCGGCCCCCGAAAACACCAGATCATTCCCTGCACACTTAGCACACATGAGGAAACTCCACGGTATTGTTATCTAACACTCAAAACACAGGGAACCATGAAATGTTCTTTCAACTACATGTGTGTACCAAACAAATAGTCTGCTCTAAACACTGGTAGAGCTTCGTTAGCATCGGCAGCAGCAGGTTCGAGGTTTGTAGGGGGCTCAAGGATGAATGGATGGTTGATTCCCACAAACACTGATATCCCTTCAAGATTGTTCCTTGTGATCCAGTCCAGTGCTATAGGGTCATTCAAATGAAGGTCCCTCTGGAAAACGTGGCAGCAGAGCAAGGGATAAGAGAGCAGCTCTCTACCCATGTATGATACTGGATCACCGTGGCTACTAGTTCATGCACCCCTAGTGTGAATCCACAGGATATCACAGCCAAGCTTTGCCAAGTACCAGCTGCGTAATGCAATATCTTCAGCCTCAGCATCGTCACCAGCTTGCACGTTTGCTGGCTCTTCAATTACTGGAGCCTATATGACATGTAGACCTCCAAGTATACCTATGTGTGCATTTCAGTTAGCAAAAGTATCACTAACAATGGAGTTATAAGTAATTTATAAATTTAACTTTTAAAGAGCGAGACTTACTCCACTTGTTTGGTTCCTAGACCAAAACATCTCGCGGTTCTGTCACCGCGTATATGTAATCAATAGAACCACTGATTAGACTCATGGCAATGGCGTTGACATACTTTGCTGGTGCAAGATAGTCGTTCCGAAGGATAATCAGTCCCCGTGACTAGGAAAATCTATGGTAGCAATGAATTTATCAAACACCGTCATCACGCTGTACTACCATTTGTTGTCAAATTTGTACAGTTTCTCTGTTATTTGTATCTTCAGTAGCTCGATACTCGCGTGCTTGTAGCTGTAAGTGCATGGGGGCTGGGGAAACATTGGTTACCCGATGGATAAATATCAACACGTTGCACACGTGGTAGATCGATACGTGCCATACTATAGATGTTTTAGAGGTACCAGCGCCCGGGTGCTTTGCAATCACAATCCATTCTCCATTTGCACCAACCAAGCGACCCTTGTTTTCAAATCCTTCATCATCCCTAGTTCTGGGTATGTCATCATTAACTGGTACAAATGATTTTATTGTTGGTTTGTCTAGTGACATCAGCAACGCGGCAATACCCTACAATATATTTTCTTCATATCTAGGGGCATGCAAGGTGCTGAACAAATAGGGAAGTGGCTAGCTAGTTTTGCGGAAAAACTTCTATCTGAAAGTTGCAGAAATGTGATGAATAAATTATGCATGCAAACAAACACACCGAGGAAAAATGTCTTGTTTGCATTAAATAAAAAGTGTAGGAATAGGAAAATTTCGTATGGTGGCACTATTCAGCCGTTTGGTCAGACGAATGAGTTAGAGGAAAAAATGCAGGCAATTTTCCTATGATTGATTAACAAGATTAGGGCCCTCTTTCGATCAATGGGTTTAAAAAAACGTAGTAATAGGAAAAACATAGGATTGACATGGTATGTATAGTAAATTCATGTTAGGAATTAAAAACATAGGAATTTTGTAACATGTGTCTTTGGATGGTGCATAGGAAACAAACACATGAATGTTTTAGGAATATAGTGTGTGAGCGCATTAGACTTCTCAAAGGAGAAATAAAATGAGGTTGGAGCTCATGTTTAGATTCTTATGGAATGGAGGGCATAGGAACTAAGAAGGGACTCCATAGGAATTTGATATCTTCCCAAATTCCTATGGATTAGAATCCTCCAAAATTCATATGAATTTCTTCATATCCAACTTGGAACTCATTTTCAAATTCCTACTCGCGCAAAGAACAAGATTGAGGTCCCAAGAGACACGATAATATCATAAATATACTCTCCCGTGAGTTTTGACATTGATTTTACCATGTTTTAAAGGAATCCTACGTTTTTGTATACATGTAAACCAAAAAACCAACTTTTTACAAAAATCTTGTGTTTGTAAAACGCATGAAACTTAAATTATAAGGATAGCCTTGATTGGGCAATACACCTTCCGTTACGGGTATCAACAATCCTGATTGTTCTTGTGTTTTCAGTTTAGTATGTTTGGAGGAGAGAAGGGGGACACTGAAGCAAAAGTCTTGGGCCTCTTTGGATCGCAGGATTGAGAACACAGGGATGTCACAGGTTTGCTGGTGAAAAACAGGTATTATAAAACGTAGGAAAACTACCTACATGAATGGAATGTTTTGATCCTACGCACAGGATGAGAGTTAAGGATCAAGTAGATGTTCCAATTCCTACGGGATTTGAGAATAGGGGGGTGCAATGCATAAGAATTTGGGTAGCACCATTCCTTTGATCCAAATGCAATCCATAGGAAAGAATATAAGGATTCAAATCCTACAAAAATCATGCAAAATTGCTTTTTACCCGCTCGTCACGGTCTAGTGGCCATGTCTATGGGTCAGAGTGAAGTAGGGAGAGCAAACCAAACGGGAGACCAAGATCTTCCGCAATCCCTCGATGCTTACCAACCATGCCGCGAGCTAGGCGAGCAGTGCTCAGAAGATTTGCACGACTGTTGATGTTGCTCAATGGTCCATAGTGGAGGCTGCCCAATCCCATTGCCTGGGTCTTACCCTTCATCACTCAAGATGGACAAACTACCGGATGTCGTTCTGGGGAAGAGTACCGCAGAAGATTAGTGGGGATGGGTTGGCGGTTTCTAACTTCCTGGAAGGGTGGAGATGGGCGAAGATGGTACACAAGTGGCCATAGCGGCATAGGAAGATGATGAGGGGCACATGGTTTCTCAGCAAAAAAAGATGGGGGGGTGGGCGGTTCTCCTGCGGTTGTTGGATCGACTTCTCCATCCCGGTATATTAGGGCATATCTACCACATGATGTAAACATAGATGCTTATGAAAAAAGGAATTAAAACAGAAAATTAGATATATTTCTTAAATGCTCTGGCCCGCAACACTAGCCGCTAGTTTGAGGCGCTACTATTTTTTCCTGTGGGAAGCTTGGGCATAATCGCAAGGCAAATCACACCGTGCCGAAGAAAAAAGTTCAAAATGCCCTAAAATTTGTTTTGCATGTGGGGATAGTGATGAGGCAGTGAAGGAGAGAAAACATAATTTATTTTGAGTGCATATATACTACTTTGTACTACTAGTACTACTAGGTGAGAGACTGTACCCTGTACCTCATGTCAGGAAGCAATCAGAACTTTTCTCTGATATCGCACCACCTTCAACTCCTCCTCTTTGCTGCTCTCTCGAGCTACCTCCTTTGTGCTCATAGTTTCTCTTCTTGCTCTTTCTTTTTTCTATAGAAAATACATATTCTTCCTACTTACATAAAATACACTCCTATCACTTGGAAAATTGATTTTTTCTTTTCCTAATGGTTAGAAACACCGTGTCAACATTGTTTACCATGCCAAGATTCACCCATCTACTCCGAAGTAAGAGAACATCACGGACGATGGGAGTACATTTCACATCAAAGACCTAAAAAAAGATAAAATTACATCGAGTTCCATACTTTTAGCATGAAGCATCCTAAAATTAAGCAAGGAAAATAGTCAGGTCGGCTCCATCTCAAGAGAGCAGTTGATCGAGCCATACTCTTCATACTACTTCCTCTTCGATCGTTTTCAAAATATGGCAAAATTTGACGACATGCAAATTCTTAGATATGGGAGCATCATCAGCATAAAGTATGATGTAGATATGGACAAGACCTTGGTCGTTCGGCTTGAAATCCAAGAATATTCATACTCATTGATAACTAACCTTAAATTCGTTTAAACTTTACCACTTACTTTTAGGTTCAAATTTTACACGGACGGGGGGAGCACATTTTATATCAAGGACCTAAACAGGGGAAAATTACATCGAGATCCATACATTTAGCACTAAGCACCCTAAAATTAAGCAAGGAAATTAGTGGGGTTCAGCTCCTTCTTGAGAGAGCAGCTTATCGAGCCATACTCTTCATAGTACTTCCTCTATGTTTATTTTCAAAATATGGCCAAATTTTGCGGCATTCAAATTCTTGGATATGGGATCATCATGAGCATAAAGTTTGATGTAGATATAGCCATGACCTTGGTCGTTCGGCTTGAAATCCAAGAATGTTCATACTCATTGAAAACTAAGCGTAAATTCGTTTAAATTTTACCACTTACTTGTAGGTTTGAATTTTACATGGACGGTGGGAGTACATTTTCAAATCAAGGAACTAAAAGGGGGAAATTACATCCAGGTCCATGCATTTAGCACAAAGCACCTTAAAATTAAGCAAGGAAAACAATCAGGTTCGACTCCTTCTCTAGAGAGCAGCTGATCGAGCCATACTCTTCATACTACTTCCTCTTTGTTTGTTTTCAAAATATGGCCAAATTTGGCGGCATGCAAATCTTTGGATATTGGATCATCAACATAAAGTATGATGTAGATATGGCCATGACCTTTGTCGTTCTGCTTGAAATCCAAGAATGTTCATATTCATTGACAACTAATCTTATATTCGTTTAAATTTTACCACTTCCTTGGACGATGGGAGTACATTTACATCAAGTACCTAAAAAGGGAAAATTATATCTAGATCCATACACTTAGCATGAAGCACCCTCAATTTAAGCAAATAAAACTGTCGGGTTCGGCCCCTTCTCGAGAGAGCACGTAGTCGAGACAAACTCTTCTTACTACTTCCTTTTCGATTGTTTTCAAAATATGGCCAAATTTGGATGCATACAAATTCTTGGATATGGGATCATCATCAACATAATGTATGATGTAGATATGGCCGCCACCTTGGTCGTTTAGCTTGAAATCCAAGAATGTTCATACTCATTGACAACTATGCTTAAATTCGTTTAAATTTTACCACTTACTTTTAGGTTCAAATTTTACACGGATGGTGGGAGTACATTTTACCCCAAGGACCTAAAAAGGGAGAAATTACATTGAGGTCTATACATGTAGCATGAAGAAGCACCCTAAAATTAAGAAAGGAAAACAATCAGGTTTGGCTCCCTCCTCTAGATATCAGCTTATTGAGCCATACTCTTCATACTTCTTCCTCTTCATTTGTTTTCAAAATAGGCCAAATTTGGCTGCATGCAAATTTTGGATATGGGATCATCAACATAAAGTTTGATATAGATATGTCCATGACCTTAGTCATTCGGCTTCAAAATATGGCCAAAATTGGCGGCATGCAAATTATTGGATATGAGATAATCAACATAAAGTATGATGTAGATATGGCCATCACGTTGGTCATTCGGATTTACATCCAAGAATGTTCATACTCATTAAAAACTAAGCTTAAATTCGTTTAAGTTTACCACTTTCTTTTAGGTTCGACTTTTACATGGACGGTGGGAGTATATTTTACATCATGGACCTAAAAAGGGGAAAATTACATCTAGGTCCATACTTATAGCACGAAGCACCCTAAAATTAATCAAGAAAAATAGTTTGGTTCAGCTCCTTCTCTAGAGAGCAGCTGATATAGCCATACTATTCATACTACTTCTTATTCGTTTTTTTTCAAAATATGGCCAAATTTGGCGGCATGTAAATTTTTGTATATGGGATCATCAACATAAAGTATGATGTAGATATGGCCATGACCTTGGTTATTCAGCTTGAATTCCAAGAATGTTCATACTCATTGACAACTAAGCTTAAATTAGTTTAAATTTTACCATTTACTTTTAGGTTCGAATTTTACATGGATGGTGGGAATACATTTTACATCAAGGATCTAAAAAGGAGGAAATCACATCAAGGTCCATACATTTAGCCTGAAGAAGCACCCTAAATTAAGCAAGGAAAATAGTCGAGTTAGGCTCCCTTCTCCAAAGAGCAGTTGATCGAGCCATACTCTTCATACTTCTTCCTCTGTGTTTCTTTTCAAAATATGGCCAAATTTGGCGGCATGCAAATTATTGGACATGGGATCATCAACACAAAGTATTATAAAAACCAAATAATAATTAGTAATGTTTTTATTATACTTTTTATACCACGTGTTTCTAGATACACGTAACATGATGCCACGCAAAAAAATTATACTTTTAATTCTTTTTTAAACGTTATAAAAACCATGTTAACTTTGTCAGGATGCGGATGTATAGCAAGAACATGATTTTTAGAATGTTTGGTGGTTTTCGATGTACCGAATTCCTACTTAGCTTCAAAAGATTTTTAGAAAATTTTAAGAGCAATCTATCGCGCTTACTTATAGTTAAAATTTGACACGGTCGGTTGGAGTATAGTTTATGTCGAAGACCTCAAAAATATAAAATTATATAGAGGTCCATATATTTAGCATAAAGGGACCTAAAATGAAGCAAGGAAAATCAGTCGGGTCCGCCTCCTCTCGAGCGAGTGGCTGAGCCATATCCTATCCCTATTGTACCTTCGAACCAGCATGCTGTGGGTGTGCTTAGTAGCTTCTCTTCACAGGGTGTGAAATGGAATGATAATGGATTACTATGGATTAGTAGGAAAGCTGACCAAATCATAATGAAGTGCATCAATTGTGATGGGACGTACTGCATACAGTATAAACAATCCCTTGTATACCACTATCTTTTGAATAACCTTCCCTCCGGATGTTTGGAAAGGAAGTGAAGATTTTGAAACCAGAAAAGTTTGAACTCTGAATCTAATACTACCTTTTCCCACCAAGCCCAAAAATGGTGCTACATGTAGAGTAGAAACTATTACATTCAACAGATCATTTAAAAAATTATAATTATTGGATGAATTATTAAACCTTTATTAATATGTAAGTTTTTACAAATTTGTTAATTATGGGATTCCTAACAAGGTGGGCCCAACTATCTATTTTTTGTCAGCAGAGCTAAATAGGTAATTAGATGAGCAAGTGGTGGAAATTGCAACACTTGGTGAAAAATGCAAAAAAACTGTCCAAGTGGTGGTTTGTGCAACACATGGAGCATGACATGGTGAAACATGCGATGTCTTCTTCCTATATATGCACACCAAGGAAGTTTACCAACATGCTAAATACTCTTCTAAAATACATGCTAGACACACACACACACACGGCACGGCCGTACCAAGGCACACGTGCGCGGCACCATGCTTTTGGACGAGGGAGATATCAGCCAGCCGGTGTGCATAGGGTGCTGCGAAGGAGGGGAGAGGGAGAATGGATGGTGAGAGACATCAAAGGAGAGAGAAAACATATATTTAGTACTACTACTAGTAGGTACCTATACCTCATGTAAGAAACCTGTCAAACTAGCTCTACTCTGACATCACACCGCCCATAACTCCTTCTTTGCTGCTCTTGTGCTGCCTTCCGTTTATATTCTCATATAATCTCTTCTTGCTCTTCGTTTTTTCTGTCTTTTTTCTTTGGCAGCTTTGGTGTTAATTTTCTGGTGCCCCCGGTTTAGTAGAAGTACTGAATACTCAAGTTTTGCACAATAGTACTCTTTGTCTAAAAATTGGGTTTGTGGCATTCAGATCCAAAATATTCGTGCTTGCTTTATAAAAAAATAATTTCGGTCACTCGGAACTTTTTGTTTTTCTTTCTAACAAGGAATCTGCCGCGAAGTACCAAGAAGGTGCGCGTTATAATCCAAGGGGGCATAAAAATTACATAGCGGTCTAAAAAACCAAAATACATTTAGGACCTACACTTTTACAACATGGAACATAAAGATACACTCATAAATTTGAACATATTTTTTCTAATATGAGTTTGAAACTCCCATCCCCAGCATTGTTTACCATGGCACGATGCACTCATCTACCAAACATGGGAACATTATCATGAACTATGATGTAGATATGGCCAAGACCTAACCGGTCATTTGGCTTGAAATTCAGGAGTGTTCATACTCATTAACAATTAAGCTTATCAAAACCAAAGAATAATTAATAATGTTTGTATTACGTGTATCTAGATACACATAACAGGATGCCACACAAAAAATATTATACTTTTTAGTCTTTATTTGAATTTTATCAAACCGTGTCAACTTTGTCGGGATGTGGATGCATAGAAAGAAGATGATTTTTTCAGAACTTTGTGGGTCTTTGATGTACAAAATTCCTGGTTAGCTTCAAAGGATTTTTGGAATACATTTTACATTAAGGACCTAAAAAATGGTAAAATTACAGCGAGGTCCATACATTTAGCACGAAGCACCCTAAAATTAAGCAAGGAAAACAGTCAGGTCAGCTTCTTCTCCAGAGAGTAGCTGATCAAGCCATACTCTTCATACTACTTCCTCTTTGTTTGTTTTCAAAATATGGCCAAATTTGGTGGCATGCAAATTCTTGGATATGGGATCACCACTAGCATAAAGTATGATGTAGATATGGCCATTACCTTGGTCATTTGGCTTGAAATCCAAGAATGTTCATACACATTGATACCTAAGCTTAAATACATTTATATTTTACCACTTACTTTTAGGTTTGAATTTTACACGGACGGTGGGAGTACATTTTACATTAAGGACCTAAAAAGGGGAAAAATTACATCAAGGTCCATACATTTAGCATGAATCACCCTAAAATTAAACAAGGAAAACTGTCGGGTTCAGCTCCTTCTCAAGAGAGTAGCTGATCGAGCCATACTCTTCATACTACTTCCTCTTTGTTTGTTTTCAAAATATGGCAAAATTTGGCAGGATGCAAATTCTTGGATATGGGATCATGCATCATCAACAGCATAAAGTATGATGTAGATATGGCCATGGCCTTGGTCGTTCGACTTGAAATCAAAGAATCTTCATACTCATTGACAACTAAGCTTAAATATGTTTAAATTTTGCACTTACATTTAGGTTCAAATTTTACATGGACGGTGGGGTTACATTTTACATAAAGGACCTAAAAAGGGGGGAAATTACATCGAGGTCCACATATTTAGCATGAAGCACCCTAAAATTAAGCAAGGAAAACAGTCATGTTCGGCTCCTTCTCGAGAGAGCAGCTGATCGAGCCATACTCTTCGTACTACTTTCTCTTCATTTGTTTTCAAAATATGGCCAAATTTGGCGCCTTGCAAATTCGTAGATATGGGATCATCAACATAAAGTATGATATCGATATGGCCATCATGTTGGTCGTTCGGCTGGAAATCCAAGAATGTTCAAACTCATTGACAACTACGCTTAAATACGTTTATATTTTACCACTTACTTTCAGGTGCGAATGTTACACGGAAGGTGGGAGTACATTTTACATCAAGGACCTACAAAAGGTAAAATTACATTGAGGTCCATACAGTTAGCACGACACACACTAAAATCAAGAAAGGACAACAGTCGGGTTGGCTCCTTCTTGAGAGAGCAGCTGATCGAGCCATACTCTTCATACTACTTCCTCTTTGATTGTTTTCAAAATATGGCCAAATTTGGTGGCATACAAATTCTTGGATATTGGATAACCAGGAACATAAAGTATGATGCAGATATAGCCATCACCTTGGTCGTTCGGCTTGAAATCCAAGAATGTTCATACTCATTGATAACTCAGCTTAAATTCGTTTAAATTTTACCACTTATTTTTAGGTTCGAATTTTACACTGACGCAGGGAGTACATTTTAAATCAAGGACCTAAAAATGGGGAAATTACATCGAAGCCCATACATTTAGCACGAAGAACCCTAAAATTAAGCAAGGAAAATAGTCGGATTCGGCTCCTTCTCAAGAGAGCAGCTAATCAAGTCATACTCTTCATAGTACTTCCTATTCGTCTGTTTTAAAAATATGGCCAATTTTGGCGTCATGTAAATTCTTGGATATGGGATCATCATCAGCATAAATTATGATGAAGGTTGGCCATTACCTTGGTCGTTCGGCTTGAAATCCAAGAATATTCATACTCATTGACATCTAAGCTTAAATTTGTTTAAATTTTACCACTTATTTTTAGGTTCGAAGTTTACACGAACGCTAGGAGTATATTTTGCATCAAGGACCTAAAAAAGGTAAAACTACATCGAGGTCCATACATTTAGCATGAAGCACCCTAAAATTAAGCAAGGAAAATAGTCGATCGGCTCCTTCCGGAGAGAGAGCAACTGCTGATTGAGCCATACTCTTCATACTACTTCACCTTCGTTTGTTCTCAAAATATGGCCAAATTTAGCGGCATGCAAATTCTTGGATGATCTTTATCAGCATAAAGTATGATGTACATATGGCCATGACCTTGGTCGTTCGGCTTGAAATCCAAGAATTTTTATACTCATTGACAACTAAGCTTAAATACATTTAAACTTTACCACTTACTTCTTGGATCGGATTTTACACGAATGGTGGGAGTAAATTTTAATTCAAGGACCTAAAAAGTTGGAAAATTACATCGAGGTCCATACTTTAAGCATGAAGTACCCTAAAATTAAGCAAGGAAAATAGTCAGGTTCGGCTCCTTCTCGATCGAGGAGTTGATAGAGCCATACTCTTCATATATACTACTTCCTCTTCATTTGTTTTCAAAATATGGCCAAATTTGGCAGCATGCAAATTCTTTGATATGGGCTCATGCATCATCAGCATAAAGTATGGCCATGACCTTGGTCCTTTGTCCCGAAATCCAAGAATGTTCGTACTCATTGACAATTAATCTTAAATACTTGTAAATTTTACCACTTACTTTTAGGTTCGAATTTTACACGGACAGTGGGAGTACATTTTAAATCAAGGACCTAAAAAGGGGGGAAATTACATCGAGGTCCATATATTTAGCATAAAGCACCCTGAAATTAAATAAGGAAAACTGTCGGGTTCGGCTCCTTCTCGAGAGAGCAGTTGACTGAGCCATACTCTTCATACTACTTTTTATTTGTTTGTTTTCAAAATATGGCCAAATTTGGCGGCATGAAAATTCTTGGATATAGGATCATCAACATAAAGTATGATGTAGATATATCCATCACATTGGTCATTCATATTGAAATATTGAAATCAAAGAATGTCCATACTCATTGACAACTAAGCTTATCAAGACCAAATAATAATAAATAATGTTTGTATTATATTTTTTATAACGCGTGTTTCTGGATACACGTAACATGATGCCACTAAAAAATATTATACTTTTTATGCTTTATTTGAATGTTATCAAAACCGTGTCAACTTTCTCAGGTTGCGGATACATAGCAAGAACATAATTATTTCACAACTTTCGGTGGTTTTTAATGTACTAAATTCCTGGTTTGCTTCAAATTATTTTTTGTAAAATTTTAAGGGTAATCTATCGCTCTTACTTATAATCATAATTTGACACATTTAGTGGGAGTACAGTTTACATCAAAGACATCAAAAAATTTAAAATTACATAGAGGTCCATGCATTTAGCACAAAGGGACCTAAAATGAAGCAATGAAAAGCAGTTAGGTCCATCTCTTTCTCTAGCGACTGGCTGGGCCCTACCCTTTGTACTACTCCTACTATAATTTCGAACCAATGTGTTGCGAGTGTGCATGGTGGCTTCCTCTTTGAAGGGTGTGAAATGGAACGAAAATGGATTACTACAGAGTAGTAGGAAAGCTGGACAGATCATAATGAAGTGCATCAAATGCGATGGGACATACTGCATACAGTATAAATAATCCCTTGTGCACGACTATTTTTTGAATAACCTTCCATCCGGATGTTTAGGAAGAAAGTGAAAATTTCGAAACCGGGAAAGTTTGAACTCCGACTCTAATACAACCTTTTGCAGCCATGCCCCAAAATGGTTCCTTCTTATGCACACCAACGCAACACAACATATACTGACATGGTGGCACTGACACAACGAAGGTCGACACACGTGCGTAGAGCCATGTTTTGGATGAGGAAGAGATTAGCCAGCCCGAGTGTGGGGATGGTGATGACGCAGTGAAGAAGAGAGAAAAGACAATTTGCTTTCCGTGCATATATAGTAAAGGTCCGGAAATTAACTACTACTCCGTACTACTTGTACTACTAGGTGACTGTACCCTATACCTCGTGTCAGGAAGCCATCACATCTTTGCTCTGTTATCAAACCGCCTTCAACTCATCTTCTTTGATACTCTCTCGAGCCGCCTCCTCTATGCTCATAGTTTATCTTCTTTCTCTTTGTTTTTTCTACAGAAAATACATATTCTTCCTACTTTCTTTACAAAAAGTACACTCCTGTCACTTGGAAAATTGATTTTTTTCTTTTCTAAATGGTTGGAAACTCTGGGTGGTAACATTATTACCATGCCATGATTCACCCATCTACTCCCAACTAGTGGAATATTACAGATGGTGGTAGTATATTTTACATCAAGGACCTAAAAAGGTAAAATTACATCGAGGTCCATATATTTAGCACGAAGCACCTTAAAATTAAGCAAGGAAAACTATTGGGTCGGCTCCTTCTTGAGAGAGCAGATGATCGAGCCATACTCTTCGTAATACTTCCTCTTCGATCATTTATAAAATATGGCCAAATTTGATGGCATGCAAATTCTTGGATATGGGATCATCATTAGCATAAAGTATGATGTATATATGGCCATGACCTTGGTTGTTCGGCTTCAAATCAAAAAATGTTCATACTCATTGCAACTAATCTTAAATTCGTTTAAATTTTAGCACTTACTTTTAGGTTCGAATTTTACATGAATGGTGAGAATACGTTTTACATCAAGGACCTAAAAAGAGGAAAATTACATCGATGTTCATAAATTTAGCACGAAGCACCCTAAAAGTAAGCAAGGGAAATAATCGGGTCAGATCCTTCTCGCGAGAGTATCTGATCGAGCCATACTCTTCATTCTACTTCGTCTTTGATTTTTTTCAAAATATGGCCAATTTTGGCGGCATGCAAATTATTGGATACGGGATCATCATTAGCATAAAGTATGATGTAGATATATGGCCATGACCTTGGTTTGTTCGGCTTGAAATCCAAGTATGTTTATACTGATTAATAACTAAGCATAAATTCATTTAAATTTTACCACTTACTTGAAAGGTGGGAGTACATTTTACATCAAGGATCTAAAAAGGGAAAATTACATCGAGGTCTATACATTTACCACGAAGCACCATAAAATTAAGTAAGAAAAATAGTCGAGTTTTGCTCCTTCTCGAGAGAGCAGCTCATCGAGCCATACTATTCATGCTACTTTCTCTTTGTTTGTGTTCAAAATATGGCCAAATTTGGCGGCATGCAAATTCTTCAATATGGGATCATCAACATAAAGTATGATGTAGATATGGCCATGACATTGGTCGTTCGGCTTAAAATCCAAGAATTTCATACTCATTTATAACTAAGCTTGTTAAAACCAAATAATAGTTAATACTATTTGTATTGTATTTTTTATAACACGTGTTTATGGATACACGTACATGATGCCACTAAAAAATATTATACTTTTTATTCTTTATTTGAATGTGATCAAAAGCATGCCAACTTTGTCGGGATGCGGATGCATAGCAAGAACATGAATTTTTCAGATATTTTGGTGGTTTTCGATGTACTTAATTCCTAGTTAGCTTTAATTGATTTTTGGAAAATTTTAAGAGAAATCGATCGTGCTTACTTTTAATTAAAATTTGACTCGGTCGGTGGGAGTAAAGTTTACATCGAAGACCCAACAAAATAGAAAATTACATAGAGGTACATATATTTAGCACAAAGGGCCCTAAAATTAAGCAATGAAAAGCAGTCGGGTCCGGCTCCTTCTCGAGCGAGCGGCTGAGCCATACCCTTCGTACTACTCCTTCTATACTGTCGAACCGGCATGATGCGGGTTTGCTTGGTGGATTCCTGTTTGCAGGGTGTGAAATGGAACGCGAATGGAGTACTACGGAGTAGTAGGAAAGATGGCAGATCATATGAAGTGCATTGAATGCGATGGGACATATTGCATATAGTATAAACAATGCATTATGCACCACAATATTTTGTATAACGTTCCCTCCGAATGTTTGGGAAGGAAGTGAAAATTTCGAAACCAGGAAAGTTTGAACACCAATTCTAATACTACCTTTTGCTGCCAAGCCCCAAAATGGTTCCTTCTTATGCACACCAACAAAACACGCTAGATACTGATGGCTCAATACACGGCGCCCAGAAAAGTGCTTGGTGCGTGGTGTTGATGTAGAGCTCATTGGGAACCCCAAGAGGAAGGTATGATGAGCACAACAGCAAGTTTACCTCAGTTATGAAACCAAGGTTTAATCGAACCAGTAGGAGCAAGGAAACACCTCAAAGGTGTTACTAACTGAGATTTGGTAGGGCGCACTACCGGTGCTAGTAGCAACATGGAGACCTGCACAACACAACCAAAGAACTTTGTCCCTAACTTGCGATGAGGTTGTCAATCTCACCATGTTTTGCGGAAAACAAAGGATTAAACGTATCAAATGGAAAGAAGTAAAAGTTTGCAGAAAGTAAACACAAAGCAGTAAAAGATTGTAGATTGTATGTGTCAACACCCGGATTTTTAATCCCAGATGCCCGTTATGCCATACCTCGCAATCCCAGGATTACCATTTTTGTGAGACATAACGGATTGGATATCACAGTACATCATCCATTACAAACCATACATAAGGTTTTACACAAATACAGATCTAATGATCTAGTCTTTAATACAACAAGCAGCGGAAATAAACGATAGGGTAGCGGTGGGGTCCATCTTCAGGGGCACATGCAATGCTGACGAAGGCAGATAGTCCTAGTTATCATAGCCGTCCTGCTGACCATCATCTTGATAATCTCCTTCATAGTCTGGCCATGATAATATCCAGGGACAAAAGCCATGAGTACGCTTTAAGTACTCGCATACTACTACTAACAAGGATTGTAATACTAAGTTAAAGTACTGAATTTAAAGAACCACTATCAAGTTAAGTTTGAAACCTAAGCTGAGTTCTGAAGCAAGAAAAGATAAATTAAAGTTCTAGAATCACTTAAGTTGGGAAGCTAATTTCATTAACACAACCCTGTTATGGTCAAGTCAAGGGTCATCATTCATTTCAAGGTATTTAGAAAACATCTGACAACGAAACAGTATGGCCATTCCAACTGTCCCTAACCGCGGACGCGCTATTCGAATAGTTTGACACTCTGCAGAGGTGGTACACTTTCACCACAAGATTCGATACATCTGTCAGGGATAACCCTGAATCATCATACTTAGTATGCAGATAATCAAACATAACCTTCCCTTTACACACCCTAGTACAAGCACCTCTCCTATGAGCATGGCCTCCCAACCATGACCATCAGTCATCTTGGGCACTGCATAGGTGGACATCATTGAGAGGTAGCCTCAGCTCAAACCTCTCCCGTGAGGGAACTAATACTAATGCATATAAATTTCCTGCTAAGCCTTACCCAATTCAGGTAATGTGGTTGTACGATAAATTTGGAATGGTATCGCATCCGAATCCAACCATCAGTTTTATAAAGGGGTTAAGGCTCATGCCTTATCTTTTTCATCATCATCAACCCATGGTGTTTCTCAACACATGTCAAAACATCTCAATAGAATGACTCATCATTCCAAGGTTTTCATAACTCATTTTCACCAAGTGTTCCCATCTAAAGTGACTCAAGTTTTGATCTATTCTAAAACACTAGGTTAAGAGTGTTCACTGAGGTGGAAAGGTGGGATCAATCTCATGCCATAGAATGACATCTAAACGTTTCTAAGTAGGTCAAGTTTTATACTCTTTATGCTACCTTCAAAATTAATTAAAGAACTTTGTGTAAACTAAGGGGGGTAAAACTTGTTAATAAGACTTGGAGTACTAATAGAAAAAGGGGGTGTGATCAAAGTATGCTTAAGGCATCTTTACTTAACTATCTAGTTTTATTCTAGCTTGCTACAATAGCTTACTAAAGCATGTTTTCAAGGGTTAGCTTGCCACTAATAGCTTGCCTTGGTTGGTGCAGTGGTTGAAGTTTTCTTCCTCTTCTTATTCTTGGTAGAACTCCTCCTCCTCGAAGGCTTGGTCGGTACTATCGTCTAGAAATACATAGGGAGTGCACAATCACCAAACAATCCTTAACTAGGCTAAGTATTATTCTAAACCACACAATTTATGATCTATTATCATCACAAGTATCACAAGTTTAATTCAATAGTTTCAACCTTTTTATTTTGGAAAAGTAATTTCTACTCATTGAAATATCAACTAGAATTTAATATTCACCACCAAAATATGGGATCATGTGGACACATGTCCTCACCACATATTCTAACATGTGGGAATGAGATTTAAAGGTTGGATCAATATTACTTTGGTTTAAGTTCATTATTTAATGATTTAAAGTGACTAGAAATGCCTATATAGCATTATTTTGGTACTAGTCCAAAGTCACTGCCTGAAAACCTTAATATTATTACATATTTGGATAGATATAATGAAATGTGATTTTTGAGAGTTGGAATCAACTCAAAAGCTAACTTGGTTGATTTTACAAAAATGTTTCAAGTTGCAAAAGCTTCTGTCTTCTTATTTTTATTAGGAGAAATCTATAACTCTAAATGAATTAAATCCAATGGGCTTGGATAGAGCATTTCAGTACCTTTCAGAAAAAATTAGTTTCATGTAATTTGGATTTGTCAAACTCACAGAATTGAATTTTGAAACACTGGATATAAACTATATTCTAACTAAAAAGAAAAACCTAGATTTGAATCTACGGGCTTATGCGGGAAAGAAAATGGGCCAGCCCAGTGGCGCTACACTAAGAGCTGGCTCAATTGAAGGGTCCCACTTGCAGTGGCACCAAAAAACAGCAGCAGTCCTGTGGGCGTCTGATTATAGGCTAGATTCACGGTGACGAGGGTCGTCGTTGATTTACAGACGGGTCGCCAATGCAGCTCGAACCCTAGCGGCTCGGTGGGGGTCTACTGGGGGCGTACCAGGGCTCTAGCGGGGTCGGCGATGCGGGCGAACGAAGTGGAAGACGATGGCGAGGCGAGGCGTGGTCACGGTGGAGCTTGGGGTGGCCAGAAACAACGGCACCCTTCTTCTCCAGAGGTGGCGGCTCCGACTCCAATTCCGGCGAACTGCTGCTCCACTTGCTCCGACGAGAGGGGGGTGAGGTTCAGAGAGGTGAGGAGAGTGGAATGGTGTGAGTCTTTGGTGCTGGGGAGGGCTCCTTTTATAGGATCGACGGTGAGACCGAGCGGGATGGGCGGTCGACGGTGGCGACATGGCTACGGCGAGCTAGCGGCATGGCTGGGGGTGGCGATCGATGGGCGGTCCCCTGGCGGTGCTCTAGTGCTTCAATGCGGCCGTAGGGGCGGTGGCATGCGGTCGGGGTGAGGTGGCGCTCTGCGCGACCGAAGCGGCTGTGTCCACGGCGAGCGGTGGCTGTGGGGCTTTGGGCGGCAAACGGAGGTGTCTGGGGTGTTCTCCAGGTCGAGGCGGAGCGGTGGGCGCGGGCTGGTGCCAAGGGGCGGTCGGTGCGAGCGGGGACAGTGCGCGCTCTGCGGGCGGCATCGGCATGGTTCGGTAGCACTGGGCGCGGGTTCTTCTCTGTGGTCCGTGGCTGCTCTTGGCTCGGGCAAGGGACAGAGAGAGGCGGTGCGGTGCTGGCTACCTCCTAGACATGGAGAGGAAAGAGGAGGTGGTATGCTGCAGCGGGGCAAGTTTGGCCGGCCAGGGTGGTGCTCGGCATGGCATTGCCTTGCCACTAGGGTGTAGGGGATGGGTTGCAAATGGCATGGTTTGATCAGAGGGGGACACAGAGATTAAATGGAGATCAAATGGGGGCAAAACTCTGTTCAAAACAGTGAGCTAGGATTAGAGGTGTGATTCTGCCTGCCAAGTGTTTGATGAAATGGCCGCAAGAGAAAAAGTTTTGAATTTTGAGTTCAAATTTTTTGGGTGATCTCCACTAGTGCTAGGTAGTCTCTGGTTGCAAGGGTTTTGAAAATGGTGCTCAATTAGATGGTTTTTCAAATAGGGGTGATCTATGCATATGCATTAGATTCAATTTTAAACTGTCATTTAAAATAGTTTACAGAAGGTTTTTAGTAGATCAAAAGGTGGGCCTTGGTACCTCATTATGTGTACTAGCAAGGGGTGCAAAGATCAAGAATTGTTTCTGTTAAGAATTGATTACTAGGAATAGCCAAATTAGGCATGAGAGTTAAATTTGTCCAAATGACCATTCCTTCATTTTAATTCTTTTTGATTTGATTTCTTTTAGGAAAAGTTTGGGAATGATGTAGATGATGTTTAAATCACCTAAGAAACATTTTAGAAGCAAAGGATCACTCAATCATGGCAATTCAAAACAACTCCTATTTTAAATGCACACATATATGAATGCTTTTATTTTAAATATGGAAAAGTTTTGGTTGATCCTAATTTTGGATGACTTGATTTTGATAAGCTTGGATTGAAGTTTTGGGATGTTACAAACCTTCCCCCCTTAAATAAAATCTCGTCCTGAGATTTACAAGAAAACTAGGAACTAAAGAGATCTGGAAACTCTGTCCTAATGTAATCCTCGCGCTCCCAAGTGGCTTCCTCCTCGGTATGGTTGCTCCACTGAATCTTGAGAAACTTGATACTCCTGGTCCTGGTGGTTCTGTAGGATTCTTCTAAGATACGAATGGGCACTTCCCGATAGGTCAGGTCATTGTTGATTTCCACTGCTCTGTGATCGATATTCTTGAATCAGGCACTTCCAAGCATTTGCGAAGTAACGAGATATGGAACACATTATGGATGGCTGACATCTCTTCAGGCAATTCCAGCTGATACGATACTTCTCCTCGGTGGTTCAGAATCTTGAAAGGTCCGATATATCTGGGAGCTAACTTTCCCTTCAGGCTAAAGCGTTGGGTTCCCTTCAATGGTGAAACCTTGAGATATACGAAATCTCCGACATTGAAAGTCAGGTCTCTCCTTCTCTTGTCAGCATAGCTTTTCTGTCTGGATTAGGCGGTCTTGAGGTGCTCACGAACTTTGTGAACTTTCTCTTCTGCTTCTCGGAGAATGCCGGGTCCAAAGATCTGACTCTCTCCTACTTGCGACCAATTCAAGGGGGTACGACACTTTCTTCCGTATAGGAATTCAAATGGTGCCATCTGCAAACTAGCTTGATAACTGTTGTTATATGAGAATTACATGAAGGCGTGCGATCTTCCCATTTTGATCCGTATTCCAGCACACAAGCTCTAAGCATATCCTCCAAGATCTGGTTGACTCTCTCAGTCTGTCCATCTGTTTGCGGGTGATACGCGGTACTGAAGTTTAACTTGGTTCCTAATCCTTCCTGAACTTTCTGCCAAAATCTTGAAGTAAACTGAGTTCCTCGATCTGATACGATGGTCTTGGGGGTTCCATGCAGACTAACAATCCTAGCAATGTACAGCTCTGCTAGTTTTGCACTCTGGTAGGTTGTCTTGACTGGTATGAAGTGGGCTACCTTAGATAGTCTATCAACTATGACCCAGATTGAGTCATTTCCCCTACTAGAAGTAGGTAAACCGGTGATAAAATCCATTCCGACGGAATCCCATTTCCATTTCGGAATCTGCAATGGTTGCAACAATCCTGCAGGTCTCTGATGCTCCGCTTTGACTCTTTGACAGATGTCACATTTGGCAATGTAGCTTCCGATCTCTCTCTTCATCTTGTACCACCAAAATTGCTCTTTCAAATCCTGATACATCTTTGTTCCTCCGGGGTGGATAGAATAAAGAGTATCATGAGCTTCCTTCATGATAATTTCCTTCAGTTCCGAATCTGCTGGCACACAGATACGTCCCTTGTACCACAGTACACCTTCTTCGTCTTCGGTGAATCCAGGTACTTTGCCTGTACCAATACGACGTTTGATTCTGTCGATACTTTCATTTCCCTTCTGGGCCTCCTTGATTTGGCTAATCAAAGTGGGTTGAAGTTCAATGCTAGCGAGGAATCCTTTGCTGACTAACTTAGTACTGAACTTCTCCAACTCCTCATACAAACTTGGTTGCTTCTCTTTGATCATGGTGTTCAGCCTACACGGCAATCTGCTAAGAGCATCCGCTACCACACTGGCTTTGCCGGGGTGATAGTGAATGTCAAGGTCATAATCCTTGATTAACTCTGTCCATCTTCTTTGCCTCATATTCAACTCCTTCTGGGTGAAGATATACTTCAAGCTCTTATGATCTGAGTAAATCTCACAGCGATTACCGATCAAATAATGACGCCATGTCTTCAACGCTAGAACCACCGCTGCTAGCTCAAGATCATGGGTCGGGTAGTTCTGCTCATGCTGCTTCAGTTGTCGAGACAGATACGCGATGACTTTGCCTTCTTGCATCAATACACATCCTAGACCAATCTTTGATGCATCACAATACACATCAAACGGCTTCTTGATGTCGGGCATGATCAAAATTGGGGCTGATATTAATCTCTTCTTCAGCTCCTGGAAACTGGCTTCACACTTGTCTGTCCATTCAAACTTCTTGTCCTTCTTCAACAATTGGGTCATTGGTCGGGCTATGCTCGAGAATCCTTCTACGAATTTGTGGTAATATCCCGCTAATCCGAGAAATGAACGAACTTGGGTTTGATTGGTTGGGGCTTCCCATTCTTCGACATCTTTGATCTTGCTGGGATCAACAGAGACTCCTCCGGTAGACACAATATGTCCTAGGAATCCTACTTCTTTCAGCCAAAACTCACATTTGCTGAACTTGGCATATAACTGATGCTCTCTCAGGGTTTCTAGGATGATTCTCAGATGTTGCTCATGCTCTTCTTCTGACTTGGAGTAGATAAGGATGTCGTCGATAAACACAACTACAAACTTATCTAGGAAATTCATAAAGATCTTATTCATGAGATTCATGGAATAAGCAGGGGCATTGGTTAATCCAAAAGATATAACCGTATACTCGTATAGACCATAGCGAGTAGTAAAGGCGGTCTTCGGAATATCCGTTGCATGAATCTTAAGTTGGTGATAACCAGTCCTAAGATCAATCTTTGAGAATACCTGAGCTCACCAATCGATCAAATAGATCCTCTATCTTTGGCAAGGGTACTTGTTCTTGATGGTGACATCATTCAACTTTCGTAGTCTGTACGACGGTTGCCTCCATCTTTCTTGTCGACGAATAACACTGGTGATCTCCATGGCGATGCACTTGGTTGAATCAAGCCGGTTGCTAACATGGCATCCAACTGCTTCTTCAGTTCTACTAACTCTGAGGGGTTCATGGTATATGGTCTCTGGGCTATAGGTCCGGTTCCAGGGATTAGTTCGATAATGAACTCTATATCCCTATCCGGGGGCATACCTGGCATTTCATCTGGGAATACGTCGGGGTATTCACAGACTACTCTGACTTGGTCAATGGTAGGTAGGGCTACACTTTTGTTGCATTTGAATTGACGGGGTAAGGTTTCAGAGATATGTTCTACTGTTACTCCAGAACTACTGGTCATGGTGATGGCTTTCTTAGCATAGTCTATCAGTCCTTTATGCCTTGACATCCAGTCCATACCTAGTACTACTTCCAAACCTTTGGTTCCAAGTACAATTAGGTTGGCATAAAAATCTATCCCATGAATTTTGATAGGTACAGCTTTGCAAATTTTTCTAGCTTTTGTTGTTGAACCGGGGATTTGAACTATCATGACATGCTTCAGGTTGGTTGGGCGAATCTTACTAGTGCATACAAATTCTTCGGTGACAAATGAATGCGATGCTCCAGAATCAAACAATACTCTTGCTAAAACTGAGTTGACAGAAAACATACCCAGCACTACATCTGGTGCTTCCTGGGCTTCTTCTGCGTTCATGTGGAAGAGACGACCGTTGCGGTTGTGCGGGTTCCCTGGGGCAAATCTCCTTCCTGGTTGAACACGACGCTGCTGCTGAGCTGGGGCATTCATAGGGGCATTGGTGGCAGTCTTCTTGGGACACTCATTGGAGTAGTGACCCTTCACTCCACACTCGAAACAAGTGACCTGGGACTTGTCCATGACTGCGATAGGTACAACATTGCTGCCAGTTCTGGGGGCAGTGTTGTTGTTGTTCTTGGGAGGGGCACGGTTGAAGTTGTTGGTGTTGCCGGAGTTGTGATTGTTTCCTCCGGGCTTCACATTTCCTCCGCTACGGTTGGGGTAGCTTGGGCGAGAAGGTGGGGGTCGGTTGTTCCTTGGTGCATATCATGGTGAGGGGTTGGGACGGTACTTCTGGTGACTACTGGATCTAGACTGCTGCATCATACGACGCTTGCGGTTGTCGTTTCCCTGGTTAATCTTCCCTTCCATCCGAATCGTAGAGTCGACTAGCTCTTCAAGATCCTGGAAACGGATGTTGACGAGGACAGTCTGCATCTCATCATGCAGTCCGTTTAAGAATCACTCTTTCTTCTTGGCCTCCGTGTTGATTTCATCCGGTGCATATCTGGCAAGTGACAAGAATTTGTCACGGTACTCTACTACCGTCAATCTTCCTTGCTTCAGTTCACGGAATTCATCTCTCATCCTGTTGACAAGACCTTGCGGCACGTGGGTGCGGCTGAACTTGATCTTGAATGCCTCCCAGGTCATCACCTGGCCATGGTTCATGTTGCGGATGCTATTCCATCAAGCTCTTGCATCTCCCACCAGATAGTGGGTGGCGAAGAGAACTTTCTCATTCTCATCAACTCCTGCAACTTCGAGGTTGTTTTCCATGGTCTGTAACCAGTCATCAACATCTAATGGGTTTTCAGATTGGTTGAAGATTGGGGGATTGGTGTTCTAAAAGTTTTTGAGTTTAGATCCATGGTGATCCTGATTTCCATGTCCTTGGTTGTTGAGAGCCATTTGGGCGATCTGCTGCAATGTCGCTAAGTTGGCTTAACGCTCGACCCTGCTTGCTTCACGGTCTGCGATGAGATTCTGCAAGATCTGCAACATTGGGTCCTGCGATGAGCTGCTCCCTCCTTGGTTTCCACGAGTCATCTGAAGATTGAGATATATATAGGGGTAAGAGGGAAATTCTAAGGTTCATGGTTTTGGGTTTTCAAAGCTACAACTTTGAGTTAGACTCAGGTTTTTCAACTAACTTCTTTGTCATTCATGCAAGCAAGCACACGATACAACACACACCACAATAAACAAAGGGGAAAACAGATGGTTTTAAGAACCATTCTGCAAGCTACGATACAATGAGATGATACATCTGATGCCACGACAGTGCTCTAGTGCATCTACTCATCGTCGATGAAGTCGGAGTCTTCATCATCAGTGTAGAAGTCCACAGCATCCTCTTCCAGAAAGTCATCATCGTTGCTGAGGTAAGAATCCATATCTCCCTGGATGTCTTCACCCTCATCATCTTCTTCTTTGGCGACAAGCTGAGCTTCCTGCTCCTTAATGGTCTTCTCGAGGTCGGACACCTTCTTGCGAAGACGGGCGATGGTGCGATCCTTCTTTGCATGCTGGCGACGAAGAGACTGGCGATCTTGGACGAGCAGTGCGAAAGTCTGGGCCTTCTGGTCGGCGATGGCACGGTTCTGGTTGGCTAACTCTCTAGCATTGTCCAGTTCCTGCTGTCGGTCATGAAGCAAGAAGTCAAGGTTCTCCAGTTGACGCCTCAACTCTGGGTGACTTGGCATCTCTATCGGCATTCCCATGATATCACGTCTTGCATAGTGGGCAAAATGGGTTCCTTGAATCTTGTTGACACTGAGGGCACATAGACGTGCGAGAGCTTCATGCATTGCCCTGGCTAATCCATCTAGCCAGTTGTTCTCTCTCACAGAGAACTGAATTCTCCCGGAAGTTGGTGCTTCAATGCTTCCTCAAAGATCTGCGGTGACTAGCCATTGTAGGTCTCCTCCTGGGGGTCCTAGAAGTTGAGCTCCAAGAAACTCCGGATGTGGGCGTCCCATTAACTCCCACAGTGAATCCAGATCCCTCTCGAAGATCAGCTGACCTCCGTTTCCCAACTGGTAAAACTTGCTGAACTGAGTCTCCATCTACAAGAATTTAGGATGAGGAAAGTAGTGAAGTGATCAAGTGTGTCAAATTTTAAGTAGTAATGTATGAATTTTGAGGAACATGTATTTTTGAGAAAGAATGAGTTCACAAGGGTAAGAGGGGAAATACTTTTTCATAAATACTCACTTTGGTTTTGAAGCTAAGTTTTTGGTTTGGAAATCCATTCTAACTAGGGTCTCCTATGGTCAGGATGGCTCTGATACCAACTTGTCAACACCCGGATTTTTAATCCCAGATGCCCGTTATGCCATACCTCGCAATCCCAGTATTACCATTTTTGCGAGACATAACGGATTGGATATCACAGTACATCATCCATTACAAACCATGCATAAGGTTTTACACAAATACGGATCTCATGATCCAGTCTTTAATACAACAAGCACCGGAAATAAACGATAGCGTAGCGGTGGGGTCCATCTTCAGGGGCACAGGCAATGCTGACGAAGGCAGATAGTCCTAGTTATCATAGCCGTCCTGCTGACCATCATCTTGATAATCTCCTTCATAGTCTGGCCATGATAATAGCCAGGGACAAAAGCCATGAGTACTCTTTAAGTACTCGCAAACTACTACTAACAAGGATTGTAATACTAAGTTAAAGTACTGAATTTAAAGAACCACTATCAAGTTAAGTTTGAAACCTAAGCTGAGTTCTGAAGCAAGAAAAGATAAATTAAAGTTCTAGAATCACTTAAGTTGGGAAGCTAATTTCATTAACACAACCCTGTCGTGGTCAAGTCAAGGGTCGTCATTCATTTCAAGGTATTTAGAAAACATCTGACAACGAAACAGTATGGCCATTCCAACTATGCCTAACCGCGGACGCGACTATTTGAATAGTTTGACACTCTGCAGAGGTGGTACACTTTCACCACAAGATTCGATACATCTGTCAGGGATAACCCTGAATCATCATACTTAGTATGAAGATAATCAAACATAACCTTCCCTTTACACACCCTAGTTCAAGCACCTCTCCTATGAGCATGGCCTCCCAACCATGACCATCAGTCATCTTGCATCGATAGGTGGACATCATTGAGAGGTAGCCTCAGCTCAAACCTCTCCCGTGAGGGAACAAATACTAATGCATATAAATTTCCAGCTAAGCCTTACCCAATTCAGGTAATGTGGTTGTACGGTAAATTTGGAATGGTATCGCATCCGAATCCAACCATCAGTTTTATAAAGGGGTTAAGGCTCATGCCTTATCTTTTTCATCATCATCAACCCATGGTGTTTCTCAACACATGTCAAAACATCTCAATAGAATGACTCATCATTCCAAGGTTTTCATAACTCATTTCACCAAGTGTTCCCATCTAAAGTGACTCAAGTTTTGATCTATTCTAAAACACTAGGTTAAGAGTGTTCACTAAGGTGGAAATGTGGGATCAATCTCATGCCATAGAATGACATCTAAAGGTTTCTAAGTACGTCAAGTTTTATACTCTTTATGCTACCTTCAAAATTAATTAAAGAACTTTGTGTAGACTAAGGGGGGTAAAACCTGTTAATAAGACTTGGAGTACTAATAGAAAAAGGGGGTGTGATCAAAGTATGCTTAAGGCATCTTTACTAAACTATCTAGTTTTATGCTAGCTTGCTACAATAGCTTACTAAAGCATGTTTGCAAGGGTTAGCTTGCCACTAATAGCTTGCCTTGGTTGGTGTAGTTGTTGAAGTTTTCTTCTTCTTCTTCTTGGTAGAACTCCTCCTCCTCGAAGGCTTGGTCGGTACTATCGTCTAGAAATACATAGGGAGTGCACAATCACCAAACAATCCTTAACTAGGGTAAGTATTATTCTAAACCACACAATTTATGATCTATTATCATCACAAGCATCACAAGTTTAATTCAATAGTTTCAACCTTTTTATTTTGGAAAAGTAATTTCTACTCATTGAAATATCAACTAGAATTTAATATTCACCACCAAAATATGGGATCATGTGGACACATGTCCTCACCACATATTCTAACATGTGGGAATGAGATTTAAAGGTTGGATCAATATTACTTTGGTTTAAGTTCATTATTTAATGATTTAAAGTGACTAAAAATGCCTATATAGCATTATTTTGGTACTAGTCCAAAGTCACTGCCTGTAAACCTTAATATTATTACATATTTGGATAGATATGATGAAATGTGATTTTTGAGAGTTGGAATCAACTCAAAAGCTAACTTGGTTGATTTTACAAAAATGTTTCAAGTTGCAAAAGCTTCTGTCTTCTTATTTTTATTAGGAGAAATCTATAACTCTAAATGAATTAAATCCAACGGGCTTGGATAGAGCATTTCAATACCTTTCAGACAAAATTAGTTTCATGTATTTGGATTTGTCAAACTCACAGAATTGAATTTTGAAACACTGGACATAAACTATATTCTAACTAAAAAGAAAAACCTAGATTTGAATCTACGGGCTTACGCGGGAAAGGAAATGGGCCGGCCCAGTGCCGCTACGCGGCACGGGGCTCAGCTGACAGGGGGGTCCCACTTGTCAGCGGCACTTAAAACGCGAAACGGTACGCGCTCTGTGGGCCGTGCGATTAGAGGTTAGATCTACGGCTGAGGGTCGTCGTTGACAACGGATTTGGTCGCCAGAGCTCGAACCCTAGCAGCGGCTCTGGGGCTCTCATGGGGCACAGGGCTCCAGCAGGGTCGGTGATGTGGGCGAACAAAGTGAAGACGACGGCGAGGCAAGGCGTGGTCGCGGTGGAGCTTGGGGTGGCCGGAATCAACATCACCCTTCTTCTCCAGAGGCGGCGGCTCCGGCTCCAATTCCGGCGAACTGCTGCTGCACTTGCTCCGGCGAGAGGGGGGTGAGGTTCAGAGAGGTGAGGGGAGTGGAATGGTGTGAGTCTTTGGTGCTGGGGAGGGCTCCTTTTATAGGCTCGACGGTGAGACCGAGCGGGATGGGCGGTCGACGGTGGCGACATGGCTACGGCGAGCTAGCGACATGGCTGGGGGTGGTGATCGATGGGCGGTCCCCTGGCGGTGCTCTAGTGCTTCAATGCGGTCGTAGGGGCGGTGGCATGCGATCGGGTGAGGTGGCGGCGCTCGGGCAAGCGGCTGCGTCCACGGCGAGCGGTGGCTGTGGGGCTTTGGGCGGCGAACGGAGGTGTCTAGGGTGTTCTCCAGGTCGAGGCGGAGCGGTGGGCGCGGGCTGGTGCCAAGGGGCGGTCGGTGCGAGCGGGGACAGTGCACGCTCTGCGGGCGGCATCGGCATGGTTCGGTGGCACTGGGCGCGGGTTCTTCTCTGTGGTCCATGGCTGCTCTTGGCTCGGGCAAGGGACAGAGAGAGGCGGTGCGGTGCTGGCTACCTCCTAGACATGGAGAGGAAAGAGGAGGTGGTCTGTTGTAGCAGGGCAAGTTTGGCCGGCCAAGGTGGTGCTCGGCATGGCATTGCCTTGCCACTAGGGTGTAGGGGATGGGTTGCAAATGGCATGGTTTGATCAGAGGGGGACATAGAGATTAAATGGAGATCAAATGGGGGCAAAACTCTGTTCAAAACAGTGAGCTAGGATTAGAGGTGTGATTCTGTCTGCCAAGTGTTTGATGAAATGGCTGCAAGAGAAAAAGTTTTGAATTTTGAGTTCAAAATTTTTGGGTGATATCCACTAGTGCTAGGTAGTCTCTGGTTGCAAGGGTTTTGAAAATGGTGCTCAATTAGATGGTTTTTGAAATAGGGGTGATCTATGCATATGCATTAGATTCAATTTTAAACTGTCATTTAAAATAGTTTATAGAAGGTTTTTAGTAGATCAAAAGGTGGGCCTCGGTACCTCATTATGTGTACTAGCAAGGGGTGCAAAGATCAAGAATTGTTTCTGTTAAGAATTGAGTACTAGGAATAGACAAAGTAGGCATGAGAGTTAAATTTGTCCAAATGACCATTCCTTCATTTTAATTCTTTTTGATTTGATTTCTTTTAGGAAAAGTTTGGGAATGATGTAGATGATGTTTAAATCACCTAAGAAACATTTTAGAAGCAAAGGATCACTCAATCATGGCAATTCAAAACAACTCCTACTTTAAATGCACACATATATGAATGCTTTTATTTTAAATATGGAAAAGTTTTTGTTAATCCTAATTTTGGATGACTTGATTTTGATAAGCTTGCATTGAAGTTTTGGGATGTTACCGTATGTAAAGTAAAGGACCGGGATCCATAGTTCACTAGAGGTGGCTCTCCTTAGATAGATAACATGCTGGGTGAACAAATTACAGCGGGGCAATTGATAAACACCGAGAAATCAATACATGCATATACTAATCATCTTGACTCCTTTGAGACTTGATTGGGCAATACAACATAATACATAGACCGCCATCCAACTGCATCTATGACTAATAATCCACCTTCAGGTTATCATCCGAACCCCCTCCAGTATTAAGTTGCAAGCAACTGATTATTGCTGTACGAACTGCGTGTAAGGTAAACAATACGATTGTTCTATGAACAAAGGATCGTTGTTTTCTCCCTAGTAGCAACAACACATCTAGTACCTTAGAGATTTCTGTCACTTCCCTAGATTACCAGATGCATGATCCCACTATCGAGCATAAATACTAACTCTTGGAGTTGCTAGCATCTACTTGGCCAAGATAGCTACTAACAACGGAAAGCATGCAAGATCACAAATAACAAAGTTCTAGCAATAAGCAAAGAAACTAAGATGCAACATGAAAAGGCACAAACAAAAGATTCATGAATAACATGCTTTGCAAGACGTTTGTTTGTTTCACATAAAGAAAAAATAGCATAATAGTATTCAGCTTGTCCCTCAATAGAGTAGCAAATATAAATGCATAAGACACCTTCAAAGTTCATAAGAGTGACTAGATACAATAGTTTCAAACAAGCAATAACAAGTTATGCATCAATCAACTAGTCTTGGGACAATGCACATAGAACTAAGAATGGACACTATGCTCTCAAAGTAGGTGCATAAAGATAGAAGGTGGAGACTCAATATAATAGTGGAAGAAAGGCCTTTTGTAAAAGGAAGTAGGGATTCAAGTCTCATAAAGAGCTTCCAAAAATTATGGTACTTATAGCTTTCAGCTCTCATTGCCCCTATCATAAGCATCTTTAGGTAATTAAGGTTAAAGTGACATAACTAAGAGGATATGCTTGACAAGTTATAAACCGAAATCTCATGCCCCTTACTTACGAAGACCGAACCTCATGCTACTCAACTTCAGTCACGAGTAAGCTCTTGTCATTCTAAGTACATGTGTATCATTAAGAACCGCCAATGGGGTACCCCTTTCACATGATACGGGAGATTTCCCATAATCAAAATGACAAGACAAGCAGATAATGAGCATCTCAGCGATCTTTTTATTTGCTATTTGCATAGGTTTTTATTGAGGATGCTTCATAGAGTGCTCACTATGGTGATGCTACAAGTTTCCACCATGATTAGGCATGGCTTAGGCTAGCGGCCCAGGCGTTTCTCTAACACACATACAAACTCCATGATCTTACAAAATCCACATTTATTTCACACCGCCGAGATCCATAAGCAAAAGAACATGATATCAACGGGGTACAAAGTACAAGTGCAATGTTGAAAGCGTTCCCCATGAAACATGGTTCTGCTAACTTCAACTTATAAAGCGCAAGCATATACGCAACAAAGAAGGACCCAATGGTTCAAGTTTATTAGAGGCAATAAAGTAAAGTGTGCCATCAAGTTCGTGAGAGATTTAATCACTAGTTTTCTGATAACAAGTGAAAGGTAGACAAAAGCATGAATATACTTGGAATAGCATAAGCTAGTAGGTAGGTATGGTGGACTCTCTGGAAAAACTTGGTTTAGGGAGTTGGATGCATGAGTGGAACTCATACTTTGTTGTGGATGCTAGCAAAATACTGGGAGCGACAAACTAAGAGAGCAATAATGGCCATAATCATGCAGAGCGACAAAACATCATTGATCAAAGCATAAAGTGATACTACAAGTTGAAAACTAAAGTATCATAAAGGCTATGGTGACTTGTGACAGTCATAACATGGTGTGAGCATGTGCCAAGTCAACCCAAATAAAGCATCAAAGGAGAATACCACTATACTATGCTTTAATATGATAAAACAACGCATGATTCATCCAAGGCACATCAAGCAATCTCAATTGTTTATAACAAGTCATGCTACAGCAAATAATTCTAAGCATAAAGCCAAAACAATACCAAGCATGGCATGACAAAGCATATCCACAGTCAAAAAACGAGCTCTTTTTACCACATAAGCATGAACTTTCCTACTCTTTTCCAAACCAAACCAAACTATTTGCAAACCAATGTATGAAAGAGGGGGTCCAACCAACTTATTAAGAAAACTAAGCAAACCAAGAAAACTAAAAACCAAAACAAAAACGAAAAAGAAGACGCTCCAAGAACAACACAACTGTGCATGAAACAATAAAAATGAAGCGTTTGGAAGAAACCTGAAATTTTTATTGATGAAGAAGGGGATGCCTTGGGCATCCCCAAGCTTTGGCGCTTGTACTTCTTGGATATTTCTTGGGGTGACACACGTGGAATACCCAAGCTTGAGATTTAGTCCATCGTTCATCTCGTTACTCATTTCTTCCATACACCTGAAAATTTTTCTTCATACAAAACTTCACACAGTCTCATTAGCAACATTAGTGCACTTAAGATAAATAAGTCTCAAGGTTCAGTTCTAACACCAAATAAACTTCCATTAGAACACTAGATACTGTAGCACTTCCCTCAAAAATCTCAATTCCCCAAAGGAACTCAAGAAGGAACCAACAAGAAGCAAATGCAAAAAATGGCAGAAATCTGTCAAAACAGACCAGCAGGTAAACATGAATTTTTTCGAAGACCTTATGTTGCTCAAATCAAAAAGTGTTGAACTAACTAAAGTTATATAACAACCTGGGTCAGAAGAACAAACAATTATAGCTCAATCCGACATACAGAACTCTCGCGGGAATTTTTATGGTGAAGCACAAAAATCTGTTTCGGGACAGCAACTTTCCCAATCATTACTTCACTCTCATTAGAGGTTACTATTGGCACAAAAAGAAAATAAAAAGGATAAAGAGAGGTTATTACAGAGGTAATAACTTCCAAGTCTCAACTAAAACTCTTGGGTTATCTCCCAACAAGTACTTTTCTTTAACGCCTTTAAGTTAGGCATAAGAAGCAAAGAAAGAATCAAGTGTTCTCGAATGAAGAAGCATTAAAACCAACTTTCTTGCCCTTACCTCTCTTATTTTTATTCTTATCCTTTGGGAAAATGTGATTGTTTGGTGGAGAAGAAAGGTGCATGGTCCCCTTTCCCACATCTATTATTTCTCTAAGGAGTTCTAATAGGGACCTTCCAAGTGTAATTTGTCCTTTTCCTGCACATTCAATAACAAGATAATCAATAAAAATCATTTTGCCAAGGATCTTTGTAAACACTCCTTCAGCTATTCCAAGAGGTAATATGGTAGTATTATTAGCAAGATATATTTCTTTTCCTCCTTCCGTAAGCCCCCAAAGATTCAAAGATTCATAAATATCCTTGGGCATAAGGCAAAATTCAGACATGATATCACAGCGGGCTTGAAAAGTTTCAGTGTTTATCTCAATCTTTACTGTAGGGAGCCACTTTGATGGTTCAGAATTTATTGGAACATAATTGTGATGCTCCCTAAGCGTATTATAGCACCCTTCTAATCTAGCAGTGCTAGCCTCAAGAGTGTTCAACCTAGCAAATATTTTTGCGAAAGAAGTATCAGTTTGGCTAGGCATGTTGTAAGTGAGGATCAATTTCTTTATAGCATTAATGGCATCATTCTCATTACTTTGGAGGAAATATCCTCCCACAATAGCATCTAAAGCATATCTATAGCAAAGAGCAATCCCAAGGTAAAAACTGCTAAGGAACAAGCCTTGAATCATTTTAGGCTTGGTCTTTTCATGTAGATCAGAGATTATAGACCAAGCTTCCTTAAAACTTTACTCAATTCCTTGTTTAAAAGTGAGAATCATTTCCTCGGGTGACATAGTGATTGGAGCAAGGCTAGACATAGTGGCAACTCAAGATAGGAACTAATTTTTTTGTGTTTTCAAATAAGAAAGCAAAACAAGTAAAACTAATTTTTTTGTGTTTTTTTTAAGAACAAAACAAGCAAACAAAGAAAAAAGAAACTAAGCAAAACAAAAACAACAAAGTAAAGAGATTGGTTATGAGGGACTCCCCTTGTGAAGATGTCCTTGACTCCCCGGCAACGGCGCCAGAAAATCGCTTGATGGCTCAATACACGGCGCCTTAAAAGTGCTTGGTGCGTGGTGTTGATGTAGAGCTCGTTGGGAACCCCAAGAGGAAGGTATGATGAGCACAGTAGCAAGTTTCCCTCAGTTATGAAACCAAGGTTTAATCGAACCAGTAGGAGCAAGGAAACACCTCAAAGGTGTTACTAGCTGAGCTTTGGCAGGGTGCACTACCGGTGCTAGTAGCAACGTGGAGACCTGCACAACACAACAACAGAACTTTGTCCCCAACTTGCGATGAGGTTGTCAATCTCACCGAGTTTTGCGGAAAACAAAGGATTAAACGTATCGAATGGAAAGAAGTAAAAGTTTGCAGAAAGTAAACACAAAGAAGTAAACAGTTGTAGATTGTATGTAAAGAAAAAGGATCAGGATCCATAGTTCACTAGAGGCGGCTCTCCTTAGATACATATCATGCTCGGTGAACAAATTACAGCGGGGCAATTGACAAACACCGAGAAAGCAATACATGCATATACTAATCATCTTGACTCCTTTGAGACTTGATTGGGCAATACAACATAATACATAGACCGCCATCCAACTGCATCTATGACTAATAATCCACCTTCAGGTTATTGTCCGAACCCCCTCCAGTATTAAGTTACAAGCAACAGATTATTGCTTTACGAACTGCGTGTAAGGTAAACAATACGATTGTTCTATGAACAAAGGATCGTTGTTTTCTCCCTAGTAGCAACATCACATCTAGTACCTTAGAGATTTCTGTCACTTCCCCAGATTACCAGAGGCATGAACCCACTATCGAGCATAAATACTAACTCTTGGAGTTGCTAGCATCTACTTGGCCAAGATAACTACTAACAACGGAAAGCATGCAAGATCACAAATAACAAAGACATGATAGAATCAATAATCAATCTGAAATAGCATCTCAATATCCATCGGATCCACGCAAACACAACATGTATGAATTACAAATAGATGATCTTGATCATGAACGGAGCTCACAAGGTCTAAACATGAAAGCACAAAGGAGGAGAAACCAGCCATCTAGCTACTACATGGATATGTAGTCCAAGGATGAACTACTCACGCATCACACTAGAGGCTTGCATGGTGATGAAAAAGGCCTCCAGGGTGAATTCCCCTCTCTGGCAGGGTGCCGGGAAGAGATTCAGATCCCTCCCGATCTAGGGATGGAGATTACGACGGCTACAGACTCTTTCGTAGATTTTTGATCGGGTACCTAGGGTTTTCGTCCTAAGGGCAACTTATAGGCGGAAGGAGAGGCAGAGGGGGTGTTGGGGTCAGCTAAACCACCCCCTAGCGCGGGCCAGGCCTGGCCACGCGGCCAGGTGGTGTGGCCGGCCCCTAGCCCTTCTCCATCTCATATTCTGGAACTTGATCCCTTCCGGAAAAATAGGCACTTTGGCTTTGTCCCGTCCAATTCCGAGAATATTCATTTTCTGACTTTTCTGGAACCAAAAACAACAGAAAACAGGCAGCTAGCACTGTGGCTCTTGTTAATAGGTTAGTCCAAGAAATCATAATAAAAGTACTCCAAAGTTGGAACAAAACACAAGAAAGTGGATAAAACCAAGCATGGAACATCAAAAATTATAGACACATTTGCAATGTATCAGATACTGACACAGAGCCGCTGACACAAGGCAGGTAGACACACGTGCACAACGCCATGTTTTGGACAAGGGAGAGATCAGCTAGACGGGGTGTGGGGATGGTGATGAGGCAGTGAAGGATAGAGAAAACACAATTTGTTTTGCGTGCATATATAGTAAAGGTCCTGAAATTTACTACTACTCCGTACTACTAGTACTCCTACTTGACTATACCCTGTAGCTCGTGTTAGGAAGCCATCAGAGCTTTGCTCTAATATCGCACCGCCTTAAACTCCTCCTCTTTGCTGCTCTCTCAATCTGCCTCCTCTATGCTCATAGTATATCTTCGTGCTCTTTGTTTTCTTTTTGACAGAAAATACATATTCTTCCTACTTGCTTTATAGAAAATACACTCCTATCAGTTGGAAAATTGATTTTTTTCTTTTCCTAATGGCTGGAAACTCTGAGTGGCAACATTGTCACCATGCCATGATTCACCCATCACTCCCAAATATGGGAACATCATGGATGGTGCGAGTAAATTTTACATCAAGGACCTAAAAAGGTAAAATTACATCATGGTCCATACATTTAGCACAAAGCATCCTAAAATTAAGCATGGAAAACAGTCAGGTTGGCTCCTTGTCGAGAGAGAAGCTGATCGAGCCATACTCTTCATAATACTTCCTCTTTGATCGTTTTCAAAATATGGTCAAATTTGGCATCATGTAAATTCTTGGATATGGGATCATCATCAGCATAAAGTATGTTGTAGATATGGCCATGACCTTGGTCGTTCAGCTTGTAATCCAAGAATGTTCATACTCATTGACAACTAACCTTAAATTCATTTAAATTTTACCACTTACTTTTAAGTTTGAATTTTACACGGGCGGTGGGAGTACGTTTTACATAAAGGACCTAAAAAGGTGGAAAATTACATGGAGGTCCATACATTTAGCACGAAGTACCCTAAAATTAACAAAGGAAAATTGTTGGAGTCAGCTCCTTCAAGAGAGAGCACCTGATCGAGCCATACTCTTCATACTACTTCCTCTTCGTTAGTTTTCAAAATATGGCCAAATTTAGTGGTATGCAAATTCTTCGATACGGGATCATGAATCATTAGCATAAAGTATGATGTAGATATGGTCATGACCTTGGTCGTTTGGCTCGAAATCCAAGAATGTTCATTCTCATTGACAAGTAAGCTTAAATTCGTTTAAATTTTACCACTTACTTTTACGTTCAAATTTTACATGGACGGTGAGATTACATTTTACGTCAAGGACCTAAAACATGTGAAAATTACATCGAGGTCCATACATTTAGCACGAAGCACCCTAAAATTAAGCAAGGAAAATAGTCAGGTCGGCTCCTTATTAAGAGAGCAGCTGATCGAGCCATGCTCTCTATACTACTTCCTCTTCAATTCTTTTCAAAATATTGCCAATTTTGCGGGCATGAAAAATTCTTGGATATGGGGTCATCATTAGCATAAAGTATGATGTAGTTATATGGCCATTACCTTGGTCCGTTCGGCTTGAAATCCAAGAATGTTTATACTCATCGACAACTAAGAATAAATAAGTTTAAACTTTACCACTTACTTGGACGGTGCGAGTACATTTTACATCAAGGACCTAAAAATGGAAAATTATATCGAGGTCCATACATTTAGCACGAATCACCCTAAAATTAAGCAAGGAAAATTGTCGGGTTCGGCTTCTTCTCGAGAGAGTAGTTGATCGATCCATACTCTTCATACTACTTCCTCTTCGATTGTTTTAAAAATATGGCAAAATTTGGCGACATACAAATTAATGGATATGGGATCATTAGGAATATAAAGTATGATGTAGATATGGCCATCACGTTGGTCATTCGGCTTGAAATCCAATAATGTTCATACTCATTGACAACAAAGCATACATTTGTTTAAATTTTACCACTTACTTTTAGGTTCGAATTTTACTTAGATGGTGGGAGTACATTTTACATTAAGGACTTAAAAAGGGGGAAATCACATCCATGTCCATACATTTAGGACAAAGCATCCTAAATTTTAGAAAGGATAAAAGTCAGGTTCGGCTCCCTCTCGAGAGAGCGACTAATCGAGCCATACTATTCATACTACTTCCTCTTCATTTGTTTTCAAATATGGCCAAATTTGGCGGCATGAAAATTCTTGGATATGGGATCATCAACATAAAGTATGATGTAGATATGGCCGTAACCTTGGTCGTTCGGCTTGATATCCAAGAATGTTCATACTCATTAACAACAAAGCTTAAACTCATTTAGATTTTACCACTTACTTTTAGGTTCGAATTTTACATAAATAGTGGGAGTATATCTTACATGAAGGACCTAAAAATGGAAAATTTGATCGAGGTCCATACATTTAGCATGAAGCAGCCTAAAATTAAGCAAGGAAAACGGTCAGGTTTGGATCCTTCTCGAGAACCATACTACTTCCTCTTTTGAGCCACTTACTCATAGCTCAAATTTAACCACTTACCTGTAGTTCAAACTTTTCTCGTCATACTACTTCAATCTTGCTACCACTTAGTCATAGTTCAACTTTTACCTAATATTGACAAATTGACTTAAATTCCTTTAAGTGGTCAAAGTTTGCTAGGAAGCTTGAGAACTCATAAAACTTGGTAATCAATCGTAAGTGAATCAAGGTCCACGCTTAGTTTGAAAACTAGGGTTGTTGTTGTGGCACTCTGAGCCATTTTTCGTCTTGCTTTCTTTACAGAAAAAATATTGTCGCTTCAAAAATTGAAAAAGTCTTATTGTTTCTATAAGTTGGAAACTATGGTTGCCACCATTTTTCACATTTCCAACATGCACACATCTACCAATTATGGGAACATTACAATACAATACGATGTGCATATGGCTGTTACCTTTGTTGTTCGGCTTGAAACCCAAGAATGTTCATACATGGTACGCCATATTGTGTATCAATTTTTTTCCTAATTTCTAATGACTCACAGTTATTAATTATTTTTCATTGCAAATAGTAATACATGCAAGAGGATGCCATGCGGAAGGATTCATTTTTAGGGTTTTCAATATTTTTGTTCATAGCTAGTGAGGATCAAATTGTCAACATGCATATTCGTAGTAAGAACTTGAATCCTATAAAACTATCGTTGGTTTTTGTTGTATTGATCGCCTCGGTACCATAAAGAGTCAAAGGGTGTTGGTAACTTTTTAAGAGCATTCTATCATGTTTACATGCATTTCAAATTTAAAAATGATTTTTATTCCTAAATGAAACTTCCAGTACTGGCAGCATTATTGTTCACCATGCCAAGATGCACTCATCTACCAAATATGGGAACATTACCATAAAGTATGTTGTACATATATAAGTCCATTTAGCCTTGTCTTTCATCCTGAAGCCTAAGGATGTTCATACATGGCAGGCCATATTTTGAATTAGATTGTTTTTTAAAGTTGTGAACACTCTTGATAATCATTTTTCACAACAAGTAGTACAATTCATAGGACATTGTGCAATGTTTTTTTATTGTTTCAAATAAAAGTCAAATTTGTCTACATACAAATTCTTAGCAACAAGTTGAATGTTTCAACAAATTCATTGGTTTTCGATATATTGATAGCTTGGGACGGGTACCTTCAAAATATACTTGTATAACTTCAAGAGCAATCTACTACTTACTCATAGTTGAAATTTTACCTAACATTGACAAATCGGCGTAAATTACTTTAACAGTTTGAAGTTTTCTATGAAGCTTGAGAACTCATAAAACTTGGTAATCGTAAGTGAAACATGGTTCAAACTTTGTCTATAATCTGGGATTGTGGCATTCCGAGCCATATTCACCGTGCTTGCTCTCAAGAAAATAAATCATGGAAAAACAATTATATGCTTAATGTTTATGAAAAATCAAGATGCTTTTTGTGTGAGGTGTAATAAACAGACATAAATCATCCGTCCGACACTTTAAAAGAAACTCTTCGATGGACATCTAGTTATGTGAATGAAAGGTCAAACCAAATGTACAAACAAGTTATGTTCAAAAACAAGTTTATTATGACCAAATAAAGCATTAACAAATTCAATGTCTGGTGGACAAATATTTTTTACTTTTGTGCAAATATTGACGTTTCATATGAAATGAGTCTCTTACATCCTAGCTAGATGCACCCAAAAAATATTGTGGGTGATAAATTTTGTTAGTATCAATTTTTTAGCATCATTCAATCTTTTTGTATGAATGGGAGCATTGACATTCGGGGACCACTTGTCAATATTTCTAACAATGTGGTTAAATCGGTCATTACAGGACTAACTGGCCAAATTTGTACATATTAGGCCAAAAACTGTTAAAATGTGCAAAAAATAATGCCCAATAGTTGTTTTGTGTGGAATTGCAATGAAAATATGGTGGATCGTGCAATTTCCTCAATCAAAAAAATGTTGTATACTGCCATGGAGGGTAATACAAAGTATTTTTACTGTACTTACTACTAGCAAAATAGGTACCATATGGAAGTTTGGAACCTAAAGGGTACCCACTATTTTAGTCGGTTCAAATAAATGAACAGTTTGTCAAAACGTGATGATATGTGAAATGTAGTTCTTTTTTTGTAGTACAGTACCACTAAAGAGGATATAGGGTTAGCCACTCCCATTCTAACTCCTCCCACCATCCCCTCTCTCGCTATCACATTCCCACACGGACCTCTCAACTCTCAATTGTTAACCCAGCCATTGCTTCGATGAAACCAATACTGAATCCTTTGTTTATGGTTGAGCTAGGGTCCTCATCAAGCTCTGCTTTGGAGCTGCATGTGGGTTGTTCGATTTTGCTGGCCACAACGCCTTTTATGAACATCCTTCGCCTTAGGTGTGTGTGCGGGTCATGCCCAAGGTGAGGTGTCCGATGCCCTTAGGGTTTTGGCCGGCAGCGCCGGAACCCTTATCACCTGCCGAGTGATCGTCCAAGCCTTCGGTGCCGCGTGCGTTGGGACCGAATGCTCGTGCGTTGGGACCATATGCAGGTTGGACTCTCATTCCCAATGTGCCAAATTTCAGGTGTACATGGCGAAACCCCTATCGGTGGCTCCCCCTTCATCCGTGATTGTCTATGCTTCTTCTGTGTATGTGGATGGTTCTTCATAAGTGACGCCTTGTTCATATTCTCAACCCATCGACCCCTACAAGTTCGCTCCCCCAAACGCAACGTTAGATTTGGAGGATTAGGGCTTTAACCCAAATTCGATATGCATCTAGTCATATTTTGGCAACGTGTACTGCAGGTCCTTTGTTGAACTGCTTAATTATCTGTCATATGACTGATAATTTTCTTTTATGTTGTTATTTATATGTCATATTCTTGATAATTGTCTTTTGTTCTGTTTTGCTTAGTTATGGAATATTCTTGATGATGATGATGATGCAGATTTCTGTTATGGTACTTAGATGATGCATTGTGTCATGTCTTCTCACTATGTTGTTTCTTCCATTTTGATTTGCATTCTGATGTTTAGGATTAAATGATATGCCTTCTAGTTGTTCATATTATTTCAATGACTCACAAATTTAGGTAATTTTGATTATGCACACACAGTTTATTAAATTTAATTACATGATACCATGTGCTGTTTTGGTATTTTTGATGATGTACTGCATATATGTTGTTCTACCTATCCAGATAATGCATTGTGCTGTTTTATCCATTCAGATTATGCATTGTGCTGTTTAATCAATCTAATTAAATGTTATGCCTTCTAGTTGTTCAGATAATTTTGAGGACCCATTGGGTTAGGTGATTCTGATGGTGCATTAAGATCTTTAGGCAATTTAATTTACCTAATACCTTGTGCTATTTAGGTAATTTTGATGGTGCAATGACGCATTGTGATCTTTAGTCAATTTATATGATGCTTTGTGGTGTTTTGGTAATTCCAAAGGACTCACGCAATGGTAATTTTCATGTAGGATGGCCCAGTTGTAATTCTGAAATTAGACTATATTCTTGATCGTACTGCTCCAGCTCCAGGTGTCTATGAAGATGCTCTCCCCATCATACCAAGGCAGTTGAAGCTACCGGGCAAGAGAGTGGAGGCCTTGGCAAGGGCAAGTGCTGCCAGGTCGGTCGCTAGTTCTTCCAAACCGAGAAGACGCCCTTGGTCGGTCGGACACCATTCCACCATGCATTGTCCTAGGCACTTCTATATCCAGTTAGTCCATAGTGACCTGTATATCCTTATCATCCTGACTTACTTCAAGCCATACATGAAGGGACGCTCCTACCCACAACTAGTGGTGGTCCAAACATGTGAGGAATGCGAGTGGGTTGTCCATGCCAACCGCAACAAAGACCATATCATCCTGGACAAAGAGTGGGCTACCGTTTCTTCTTTCCATGAGTTGACGGAGGGTGACTTCTTTATGTTCAAGGTCACCGTAGACGGGTTCAAGATGAAAATCTATGACCACATCACCTCCTGCCGCAAGGTGTTCGTCTGTCGTGAGCACACTCATCTTGATTAAGGGCCTATTTGGATTGAAGGATTTTCAATGGAATCCCATTTGGAGGAATTCAACACGTAGGATTTTTCATAAGGAAGCCCTTTGGATGAAAGGAATCATATCTCCAAAATTCCTATGGATTGCATTCCTACACCCTAATCCCATAGGAATTTTAGCATCCACTTTTTTATACTCATACGTGTAGGATTGAGGCAATTTTCCTGTGTTTTTCCTATGTTTCATCCAAATGACCTTAAGCCTACAGATTCACTCTGTTTTGTACCTGTGACCCTATTAAATGCCTGTGTTTTGAAATCATGTGATCCAAAGAAAGCTACAAATTCCTCTGTTTTGCAATCATTGTTTCGTACCTGCGACCCAGTCAAATTCATGTGTTTTGAAATCCTGTTATCCAAAGAAGCCCTAAGTTCTCTTGAAGTTTGCCAGTCGATATTTTGGTGACCGTTGTGATGATTATGCATCAAGCCCTAAGTATATTTAATGTGACTACTACTACCACCACTACCACTGCCACCACTACTACTACTACTACTACTACTATTATGAGTAAGAACATCGTGAGCTGCTAGACGTGGCTAAGAAATGTACCAGCCTTTTTTTTGCGAATCTACTAGAAGTTTACTAGACTCGCCGACATCACCTATGTATATGGAAAAACCAATCCTTAAGATGGGACCCACTTAGTACACAATAAGACAATTGATTGCACCACTATGTATCTAGCCAAACTTGTCCAGAAGCTAGGACCCATTTGTAAGAGCTGCCATCTCACACATTGTTGTGATTGGAATTTTTTATATTGCTATTTGTACCTAATAATACTATTTTAATGCTTATGTACTATCCACAATGGTCACCTTTAAGTTTTTGAGCTTATGGATAGCTAATTGTTGGGCTCCACTATGGATGTGAAACACCTTATCCCTTTTTCCCTTAATGGTAGCTTGTGGCCAACACAGTGGATGCCCTAAGAAAATAAAATATGCTCCACCATTTAGACCAGGTAGGGTACCCACTTATCTGAGTAGAAAGAAAAAATAAATAAAATATTTTTTGTGAGTTTTTCTATCACGCATACTAGCTGAACAAGCAAATAAAAAAACGTCTCTCAGATGGAATCTTGTCCACTGCTTTGACAAGACATTAGTAAAGAACTTTGGGTGGGTCGTAAATATTTACAGCTAGTAGCTCGATTGCTAGTATGATGACCTACCCAGTCTACTATGGTACACCTAGGTTTTCCTTGCTATTATGGCAGAGCTTTCATCCTGCCTGCTGGGTCTTGGATGGACCGACGAGATTGCTCAAAGGGCAGCGACGAGACCTAGAGTTTGACATCTTGCTTCCACTATTCACTCTCCTCCTACTAGTACTACCTCGCTCCCACTTTGCAGAAACCATTTTCTTCCACTGCTCCTCCCTTGCTTCTTTACTTCTTCATCCAGCAATGTCACGAAATAACCTATCTCATCGGAAGAACAACAAGATGGCGGTGGTTAGAGCTATGGAGAAATCCCGCCGACAGGGGGACCTGCAGGCTTGTACCCAGAAAGGAGACCAGCCATAGGGCGAGTGATACCTTCGATCCGGATTCACGAATGCAGTATAATAGCTTTTTCCATAGAAGACCTAAGTTTAATTGAACCTCGGAAATCACTGCTAAAAGGTAATAAAAAAGGACACATCTACAAGACTTTGTTTGTTTGATTTACCTTAGGTGACTGGACCAATCTAGTTTACTTTATAACGGATTTGAATCAATGGATGGAGATAGGCTAGGGTTGAAGATCCACCTGTAGCTGGACATCAAATGGGATAAAATATAATAATAAGCATAGTCATGTATAACGTTCGTATTGAGATAATCTCTTGTGGAAAACACATCCTAGTATTCAGCGGGCATAGAAATAGACTTTTAATCCAACCGAGAGTACACCGAAGCCACGGGTTACAAACGATTATTAAGTGTAAACACAGATCAAAGCTTTAAGTGGTGATGTTGTTGTTGATCCCAAATGGGGCGCTAAGCGAAGACCGTACTACCCTTTCTGTCACCGAGGTTCCTATGAGATCGCCCCAAGCCAAGTATCTTACGTCAAGCCTTTATCAATCTATGGGATCTTGGGGTACCTACAAGTCCACAGATTGAGACAAGAGACGAAAAAACAAAAGATACAAATCACAATTCCAAATAAATTACAATTCTCCCATGATCTAGATGCACATAATCGCTGCAAGGTTTATCCCCAACCCGCAGCCTGTGAGGACTACTCACTCATAACAAATAGATCGGAGATAGAAAATATCATACAAATACTTAGATTGAAATCAAATATTCTTACAATGGTCGCCAAATCACAAGGATATCTAAAGTACAAAGCAATGGCTATGGCTAGTGGATGGATGGACGAGGGAAGTGATGAACAATGGATGATCAATGGTGTGGATATCCTTTGGTGTTGTTGTGATGCAAATCTGAGAATGCCGTCTCTCTGACCGGCGGCTAGAGCCTCAAAATATATATGCATCTTCATGAAAGTTGTAGGGTTTGACGAGACGAAGTCATCGCCATCTGGTACAGGTGGGCAGTACAGGCGTACCGCGCCCATACCAGTGGTCGTTAAGCCTTTAGGCGCCCTGGAACGCCTCTCTAATTACTTGGCCGTGTGTACTTCCTCAAAATCCTTCATTATGACTCCTTTTTTTGCTTTAAAAGTCATGATTTCCTGCACAACATAAATCAAAGAAGGGATTTGCATATCTTTGCAGTTATTAGTCATTAGTGGCAAAAGTTGAGTGTTTCTTTGGCAATTTCTTGACAAAAACAACGTTTAAACAAAGTGGAAGTTGGCAAAAATTGGAGCCATCAGCGAGGCTCATCTTCACGCATGTATCCGAAGAGCGGCTATCATGGGGACCAAGAGTCCAGGTAGGTTTGTACTTCCGTTGATTCCTGGGCTGTCTACTCCTACTATTCAACCATCTATGTACATCATCTAGGGCAGGAAACTCGAGCATCAAATTTTCCACCCCATGGGCCGATAGCCTGATGGATATCTCTGACGCGTACGATGACATCATTCCCGCTCTCAGTCCAAGAAGAGAGGTAGGCACTATACATGTATTGGCATTTTATGTTCTTCTCTACATGCTTTCCATGCTCTCTTGTTGATGATGAATTTTCCATGCAGGAAGTAAGGGCGAGAATCTCAACCAAAGTATACGAAATCAGCATCCATGACATCAACATTCTTCAGAAAAACTTTGAGCTCAACCTGGAGTGTGATCGCCTCTGAGCCGATTTGGCTTTTCAAAAGAAGCTCACACGGTCTTACGAGCGTGACTCCTCGATTCTTTGTGCTAAGTGTGAATTTTTTTAGAAGTAAGTCATGGAGATCCACATCCAGCGGATACCATTGCGGAGGTCGTCGAGGTCATGCCTTTCTAAGTCGGAATAGAGAAGACATCTCATGTTGGTCATCGAGGTCGTGACCTTTGCGGATGTCATCGAGGTCGTGCCTCCACAGGGAAGCCACAGTGTTGCAATCACCGAATCTGAGACAAGGAATGATTTGGCATTGGAGTAAGAACTAGGAAGGGAGAAGCCTTCCCCTAGCCCTCTTTTTTTCTTTTGGGTGCATGGATCGTTTTTTTCTCATCCGTCTTCGCACAATTATATTGCACTCTTAACAATTGAATGCTCTCTATGGAGCTTTTGTAACGATATACTTGTTGTATAGTAGTAACTATATATAGTAGTCACTATTTAGTGTACATATACATTCAAATTTAGTCAAATATGCAACATATTTTTTAATTAGGTTGGAGGGCCTTACAAAAAAATAAGGATGGAGGGAGAGTATGTCTTATGAATCAAAACAATTAAATTGTAAATGAGTGATCTTTAAATTTGGTCATACTTCTACTTTGTCAAATGTATAGGGATCCAGTGTCTAGTATACTATCAACTGTTCTACCTCCCCTATATGTGGGCCATACATCGATGAGTGATTTGTTGGGTGATTTTTTTTATAAAGTGTGCTCTTCCTATTAAAATATTGTGGTTATGATATAGGGAGATAATTTAGGGTTGCTGCTGGAGATAAGAAAAATTTAGGGGAAGAATCTTTTTAGGCTAGTCATAGTGCAAGTAACTTCATGAGTAACTAAGGGTCCAACTCAGCAAAATTGCTTATATGGTAGAGAGTTAATCACATATACCAAGGTGAAATGAGTCTATTACCTAATAAATGAACTACTCCTCTATGCAGGTAGTAACATAGACTAATAACTTATGCATGTTATAGTCTATGTTACTCTCCACTATGACCAGCCTTTGGGAGAGGCCCCTACATACACACATAGGGGAGAAAATATCGGCTTGCTGCTGGACTTTCTCTTAACTTACAAGTTTTTTTCAACCTTGTTCTCTTCTTTGGTTCCTTTTTCATTTCTTTATTACACTAGACATTTTGTATAGTACTAGACTCATCTCAGGGAATATTTTTCTTACTCAATTGCTCCACCATTTAGACATATATCTAAGGCTTCTAGCATCCGTAATGTAGAGGTGATATTTTTCTACAAGGTAGGACCAACATAGCTTATCGTATTGCTTCATGCAAGAGAGAGGAGAGAGGTAAAATCATTTTTCTATTCCTTATGGGAAACCCATAATCTTGAGGTGAACCTTAGGATTTTTTGGACATTGCGGATGCCTGACTTAGAAATTTTAGTATGTTGCATATGCTCTAGGAGGAGGTGTCTATCTAGAAAAGAAAATGCACCTTCAGCATTAGGGACACATAGCTATTGTCTGGAGTACTTTGTGTCACAAGAACAACTATCCCTATAGTTTACCCAAGGACACCCAATGATTCCTTGCATAGGCATTCACGCTAGAGCCTTCGCAGGGAAGGTATCCGCTCTGGCCTGTTGAATTTGGATTGGATAGACAAGATTGCTAGACGCTAAACTTTGTCTCCCTAGTTGTTCCTACTACTATGTAAAATACACATCTAAAAAAACACTTTAGTGGTGCTTATGAGTTACTAGTCCGATTTCATTAGAAGTCTGGTTATGACTGCAAACTACAGTATGTGCTGCATTGATTAGCGAGAATCATCAGTGGATGGGGGCCTCGACCACACAAAAAAAGGTTTGTCACTCAATAAAAGAAATGGAGCTTGTGCACACATGCATGCAACTCAGTAACTAGACTATGATCAACGCATATACGGAGAGAGAGTAAAAGTAATATGATCAACCCAATAGAATCCACTCATTACTACACGATGCAGGCAACTTTGTAACCTTATATCATGCACGTAATCACATAAGCATTTTTTGAGATCCATGCATCCACTCCTGAAAATGGAGTACACTAGTAAAAGTTTGAACTCGTGGAGTGCCCAAATCACGTGCCCCCCCAGCTAGCCCGATTAATAGTGTGCTACTACTACATTGTGACCTAAACATCTTCCCCTATAGTCCCTCTAGGACACCCAACTATTGCTTGCATAGGCGTCTGCGCTAGAGCCTTCGAAAGGAACGTATCCCCTCTGGCCTGTTGATTTTGGATGGACATACAAGATTGCTAGACATCGAAAATCACGTGATCCCCACTCCCCCGTGTCGCTCCATTTCAAACACTGCGAAATATCTCACACCCCTCCATTTCAAACAATACTAATTAATAGGATTTCCCTCTTAGGTCGCTGCTAGTACCAATATATTTCAAAGAAATGATTCTTCCCCACACACATAGAGAAAAATTCTCAAAAAACCTAGCCCCTGTCACACTATCTTGCCTCTTCAACCACCGCCTCCAGCGGCTGGAACCTCCCACATCACTTCTTCGGCTGGCTTTGTGATACATTGCAAATGTATCTATAATTTTTGATGCTCCATGCTTGGTTTCATCCACTTTCTTGTGTTTTGTCCATACTTTGGAGTACTTTTCATATGCTTGTCACTAGGGCCCGAGTGCCATGATTTCAGATCTGAACTTATTATTGATTCATTATGATAGTATTGTTTTTTGTCTTATCAGCAAGTTGTATACACACGTTGTTGTCTAGAACCTATGGCCCCGAAGTGACAGAAATCGGGATAACCGGAAGGGAATGGCTTTGATGTGAGGATCACATGTGTTCACGGAGTGTTAATGCTTTGCTCCGGTGCTCTATTAAAAGGAGCACCTTAATTGCCAGTAGTTCCCTAGAGGCCCCGCTGCAAACGGGCTGGCAGGACAAAAGATGTTGTGCAAGTTCTCATTGCGAGCACGACTATATATGGAGCACATGCCTAGGATTATCTAGTACTTGGATGCTTTATCTTATTTATCTGCAATTGCCCTATGTTTTGATTGTTATGCGAATTGTCTTGTCCATGCAATGCCCATCCATCCATCCCTATGCCTATCGCACTCGAATCGCACTGTTACTGCTTTTGTTACTACTGTCTTTGCTTTACTACTGCTGCTACTTTGCTATTCCTACTACAAAACTGTTGCTACTGATAAACTGCTGTGAGCAAGATTGTTTTCCAGGTGCAGCTGAATTGACAACTCAGTTGTTAAGGCTTATAAATATTCTTTGGCTCCCCTTGTGTCGAATCAATAAATTGGGTTTCACTTCCCTCGAAAATACTGCGATACACCCCCTATACTTGTGGGTCATCAAGACTATTTTCTGGCACCGTTGTCGGGGAGCATAGCTTTATTTATCAAGTACACTTGGATTCACTATTGTTCAAGCTAAGTTTATTTTCTCCTTGTTTGCTTGTTTCTTTATCAAAAATACAAAAAAAAATTAGTTCCTACTCTAGTTGTTATTTTCGTTGGTCTGTTATTGTCTTGCTTTGTCATGCTTGTTGTCAATGGTTGGTTTCTTTGAAACTGAAGCTTATTGGCAAGGTGGGTTCACGGAAGATCAAAAATATTATTATAAGGAACACCGCTTGTCACAAAAAGGGAAACACTTATGGGAACAAATTGATAGATTGTATACCATTGCTAGAAACGTGTGCTCTATTTATAATGTTACTTATTGCTGCAATGAATCTCATTGCAGAAAGAGGTATAAACACCTCCCTTTTCAATGTGAGTATAATGATAATGATACCATATCTTCCTATTCTAAAGGAATTTATGACTTTTATGATGCGGAACAAATTGAAGAATTTATTGCTTGGAAGGGTGCTTTTGAACTTGCTAGTTTGCTTGAAAATATTGATGATTCAGCTTATAAGTATGAGGTTTATGGTGTACTTAAATTTTGCTTTGATAATTACAAGGATTAAAATGGATATATTCTTGAATATTTTAATTGATGCTTTCCACAAATGGAAGAGACTAATGCCTTGCAGGATCCTATGGAAGAAGAAATTGATGAACCTGAAATCTCATTAGATGAAAAAGAGGAGGAGAGTGATGAACAAAAGGAGGAAGAATGGATTAGCTACCCATGCCTACCTTCTAATGAGAGTAACTCTTTATCCCTTACATTATTTGATTGTCCCCCATGCTTACTAAAGGAGGATGAATGTTATGTTCCCGAGGATTCTTTTGAAGATGTTTATAATAAAGCTCTAGTGCTTGTAGATCATGAAAAGCATGCTTTATGTGATAGTTATATTATTGAGTTTATTCATGAGGCTACTGAAAATTATTATGAGAGAGGAAAATATGGTTGTAGAAGTTTTCATGGTATTGAAACACCTATCTATGTGCTTAAAGTTTTGAAGTTACTCTTGTTTTATCTTCCTATGCTTGTCACTTTGTTCATTGCGAATTTATTTACATACACGATTCCTATGCATAGGAAGCGGGTTAGACTTAAATGTGTTTTGAATTTTATTCTTGATGCTCTCTTTTACTTCAACTCATATTTCTTATGAGAGCATCCTCTCAAAATTTTATGCCTGAAGATGATAATATGTCTACTATTCTTGGGAGACCTTTTCTTAAATACTGCAGGAGCTGTTATTAATTGTAATCAAGGGAAGGTGACCTTCAATGTCAATGACAAGGAGCATACTATCTATTTCCCCAAGAATATTGATATACTTATGGTTTTGAATTCAATTGAACATGTTGAGGGCATTCAAGTTGGAGAAATATATTGTCCCATACCAAGAGAAAAATTTGAAACTATTATGATTGGGACCATTGCTATCAAGTTTGAGGTAACATAATTATTAGTGGAATACAAAGTTTTGTCTCATATGAAATTGTTTTGGTAACAATACCTGATCAACCTTGTTAACAAAAGGATTTCATTGAACAAAACAATGTTTTTCACCATGATTATCTCCGCTTACTTCTATTCTATCCATTTTTGTTTTTGCTTATGTGTAACTTAAAGGCGTTAAAGAAAAGTACTTATTGGGAGATAACCCAAAAGTTTTAGATGAGTCTTGGAAGTTATTACTTCAGTAATAACCACTCCTTATCCTTTTTATTTGCTTTTTGTGCCAAGAATAACCTTTAATGAGAGAGAAGTAATGATTGGGAAAGTTGTTGTCCCGAAACAGATTTCTGTGCTTCACCGTAACAATTCGTGTAAAATCTCTGAACGTCTTTTTGAGGCGTGAATTTTTGTGCTTCTGACCCAGGTTGTTATCTAACTTTAGTTAGTTCAACACTTTTGATTTGAGCAACAGAAGGTCTTCGAAAAAATTCGTCTTTACCTACTGGTCCGTTTTGGCAGATTTCTGCCATTTTCTGCATTTGCTTCTTGTTGGTTCCTTTTTGAGTTCTTTTGGGGAATTGAGCTTTTTTAGGGAAGTGCTAAAGTATCTAGTGTTCTAATGGAAGTTTATTTGGTGTTAGAACTGAACCTTAAGACTTATTTATCTTGAGTGCACTAATGTTGTTAATAAAGATTGTGTGAAGTTTTGTATGAAGGAAAAATTTCAGGTGTATGGAAGGAATGAGTAATGAGATGAAGGATGGACTAAAGCTCAAGCTTGGGGACGCCACGCGTGTCACGCCAAGAAATATCCAAGAAGTACAAGCGTCAAAGCTTGGGGATGCCCAAGGCATCCCCTTCTTCATCAATAAAAATCTCAAGTTTCTTCCAAACACTTCATTTTTATTGTTTTATGTACAGTTCTGTTGTTCTTGGAGCGTCTTCTTTTTTGTTTTTGTTTTGGTTTTTAGTTTGCGTGGTTTGCTTAGTTTGCTGAATAAATTGGTTGGACCTCCTCTTTCATGCATTGGTGTTCAAATAGTTTGGTTTGGTTTGGTTTGGAAAAGAGTAGGAAAGCTCATGCTTAAGTGGTAAAGAGAGCTTGTTTTTGACTGTGGCCTATGCTTTGTCATGCCATGCTTGATATTGTTTTGGCTTTATGCTTAGTATTCTTTGCTTTAGTATGACTTGTTATAAACAATTGAGATTGCTTAATGTGCCTTGGATGAATCATGCATTGTTTTAGCATATTAAAGCATAGTATAGTGGTATTCTCCTTTGATGCTTTATTTGGGTTGACTTGGCGCATGCTCACACCATGTTATGACTATCCCAAGTCCCATAAGCCTTTATGATCCTTTAGTTTTCAACTTGTAGTATCACTTTCTATTTTGATCAATGATGTTTTGTCGCTCTGCATGATTATGGCCATTATTGCTCTCTCGTTTGTCGCTCCCTTACTATTGCTAGGCTTCACCTTCACTGAGTATGTTTTACTCATGTTTCCAACCCCCTAAAACCAAATATTGCCAAAGTGTCCACCATACCTACCTATTAGCATCATTTGCTACTTCCGTGCATATTCATTTTCCTTGTTTTCTTTCGAATAAAATGTTTTCTTGTTATGAGAAAGTTAGTTAGTAAAGCTCTCATGAACTTTATTTTCTCGCATTTAATAAACCTGAACCATTGCATCCTTCTTTGTTGTGTATATGCTTGCACTTTATAAGTTGAAGTTAGCAGAACTATGTATCATGGGGAACGTTTTCAACATTTCATTGGTACTTAATACCTCGTTGATATCATGTTCTTTTGCTTATGCATCCCGACGGTGTGAAATAAAAGTGGAACTTGTAAGATCATGGAGTTTGTATGTATGTTAGAGAAACGTCTGGGCCGCTAGCCTAAGCCATGCCTAATCATGGTGGAAACTTGCAGCATAACCATAATGAGCATTCTATGAAGCATCCTCAATAAAAATCTATGCACATAGTAAATAAAAAGATCACTGAGATGCTCATTGTCTGCTTGCCTTGTCATTTTGATTATGGGATAGCTCCTGTATCATGTGCAAGGGGTACCCCGTTGGCGGTTCTCTATGATACGTATATACTTACGATGACAAGAGCTTACTTGTGACTGAAGTTGAGTAGCATGAGGATCGGTCTTCGTAAGTAAGGGGCATGAGACTTTGATTTTTAACTTGTCAAGCATATCCTCTTAGTTGTCTCACTTTCCAGAAGGTTCGACGTTTTTCCAGAAGGAGTTCCGCTCCGCCGCCACCACCAGATTCCACGAAACAGCACCAAAAACTCCGTTCTGGCACCCTGCCGGGACGGGGAATAGGAGGAGATCATCGCCATCATCATCACCATTGTTTCTCCATCAACCATCCATGTTTTCCCCATCTATGATTGAGTAATCCCCCGCTGTACGCTATGGGGATGGTAGGGTTTGGATGAGATCGTTCATGTAATGGCATCAGATTGTTAGGGCATGGTGCCTAGTATCTTTTATTAGTGCTTTATGACTTTGTTGTGACTTGTTGTGTTTAATGCTTGTCACTAGGGCCCGAGTGCCATGATCTCAGATCTGAACTTATTATTGATTCATTATGATAGTATTGTTTTTAGTCTTATCTGCAAGTTGTATACACACGTTGTTGTCCGGAACCTATGGCCCCGAAGTGATAGAAATCGGGATAACCGGAAGGGAATGGCTTTGATGTGAGGATCACATGTGTTCACGGAGTGTTAATGCTTTGCTCCGGTGCTCTATTAAAAGGGGCACCTTAATTGCCAGTAGTTCCCTAGAGGCCCCGCTGCAAACGAAATGCGGTGACAAAAGATGTTGTGCAAGTTCTCATTGCGAGCACGTATGACTATATATGGAACACATGCCTAGGATTATCTAGTACTTGGATGCTTTATATTATTTATCTGCAATTGCCCTATGTCCTGATTGTTATGTGAATTGTCTTGTCCATGCAACGCCCGTCCATCCATCACGATGCCTACCGGACTCGAATCCCACTGTTACTGCTTTTGTTACTACTGTCTTTGCTTTACTACTGCTGCTACTTTGCTATTCCTACTACAAAACTGTTGCTACTGATAAACTGCTATGAGCAAGATTGTTTTCCAGGTGCAGCTGAATTGACAACTCAGTTGTTAAGGATTATAAATATTCTTTGGCTCCCCTTGTGTCGAATCAATAAATTTGGTTTCACTTCCCTCGAAAATACTGCGATACACCCCCTATACTTGTGGGTCATCACTTTGCCCATCGGAACTCAACACCATGCACTCCTTCCCCACCAGTATACCAGAGCTGCATCAACTACGATCTCATCCAACACACCCTTGTCGGTTCACCAATGTCCAGCACACCGATCTAGGTCACCGAGTCCGTTGTCCACCGCACGTGACTTCCTTTCCCCACTTTCTCATGTCCACGGCGCCGAATTCGTCAATGATTGCCCAAGATCTTGTTCAATGCTACCGGCATCCACCCCAACCATCCCGTACTGTACCTGCCGTGCAGTGCACCAATTCTGCCTCAGTGATGCTCTCGTCCACCCCTCTCAAGCTAGCATCGAGCTCCCATGATCTGCTTCCCCGACGCAAATAGCCGGCACAACCATAGCACCTTCAGTGACATGGATGTCACCCACACGGGTACGGATGATGCTTTGAAGCCTATTCAACCATGGTAACCAAATCTCCAACTCTTTTTTTATTTTGTCAGTAGTACAACAGATTCAAGCCTATCGTAGTGAACTGCATTTTTGTAATCGTGCTACACACCAATTCAATGTGCACGTCTGTTCTTCGTGCTACATACAAGGTCACTAGACATGTTGGTTTGCATTCACTGGTCTACAAATTTTAAAGACATGCACATGTTCTTAGTTACTCTGTACAATAGTAATTGCCTGCTATCGTGTAATTCTTGTAAAATCTAAAGTCAGTGGAAAATATTAGTGTGGATTCCCTGCTCTACAGTTACTGAATCTATCTGGTTCATCCTGAGATAATTTCCTATTATTATTTCCTCCTTGGCATTATTCTACTATCCTCTAGTACACGTCTAAACTCTACATACTAATTCAATTATAATTTTGTTGTTCACATCTGGTTCTTCAAAAGCTGCAACACTAACTATTTTCTTTTTCTTGCACATACCTCAAAATGGAATAATGAATATGTTAGTTTGCATAGCCTCTTCTATAGTTTCACAACCGATGCTATTATTTCCTTATCTGGTGCTGGTTCATCCTAAGCAATAGTATATATGTCCTCTACTATGTAGTTCACTCGTGGTTTGCATTCCTGCTCTACAAGTTCCCTTATGATGCCATTATAATTTCTATCTAGTTGATTCTTATCTATGACAGTAACTACATTCCATTGTGTAGCTCACCGCAAATTCCGAGTCACCCAACATCTCTTGCATTCCAGGATATACTATTGCTTCCATATATATTTGTTGAAATGACCTGGCTAGTTTATATTTGCTAAAATTCTAAGAAACACTTTGTTTGATTTCTTAATTCATTTGTAGGCACACATGTGTAATGCATGCTTGTCATGTTCTACAGGTTCACAAGCAACGTCATTATATTTTATATATGGTTCTGGTTCGTCCTAAGCAACGACATAACTGTCATGGAAATGGCCACGACAGTCGCTGCAGTAGGCAGCGATTGATAGAATCGGGGGCGAGAGCTGGCGGCCATCTGCGGTGCGAGATGGGGGCGGATGCACATGGGTTAACCCAGGTTTGCCCCCCGGAGGGTAAACACCTACTCCTGCTAGATTAGATTGATGGAGTGCGAGTTACAGGGGTGGCGAGCTCGGCGTCTAAGCAGCGAGTCACTCGAAGGGGTGTATGATGGAACATAAGTCCTCAGAGTACCCTAGGGAGGTTTATATAGGAGGCACCTTGCTAGGGTTTACAGTTTACAACCGAACAAGATATAGATTCAGAGGCTTTGACCTAATCCTACTGGGCTTCGAGTATGCTTCTGGGCCTCCAGTCTCCAATCGCCAGGCCTTCTCCTCAGTCGCATTCCAGTCACCGTCCTGCAGGCCCACTCGCCAAACCTTTGACCCAATCAGAACGTCCTGCTAGGCATACCTCGTTTGGCATATCCCCATCAGTAGTCCCCGAGGCCATCGTTGATTCAAACACAAGTGTTCATTTGGCAGTCGGAGTAAGTGAGTCCAATTTGGACGCCCAGTCGAATTGGCGATGGACTCTGCCGAAACCAAGGAAATTTTCCACAAGGTTTCTAGTCGCTGCTTTGGTGAATGCGACCGTTATCAAGTCGCTGCTTCGGCAAATGGACGGGGCATAGTTGCAAGCGAGTCGAGTGAAGGAGTTGGACCGTCAACTTGGTCAAAACTATCCGTTGGGTAGTCCAACGGTAACTTCGACGCAATTACCGCGGGTAACGGCTACCCCGATATTGGCGGGTAGCACTCCTTTATAAGGGGAGTGACAAATCAGCCCTGCAGATCCTTCCTCACGTTCTTCATTCTCGCGCATCCATTCCTTCTGTCTTCCCTTGATCCAAACTCTCTAGACCAAGCGATCCGGCTTTCTTCCTGATGGCGCCTCCAAAAGGCTCGTGGGGGAAATCTAAGTGCACCACGGTGCAGCTCAAGTCCTTCGAGGACACCGAGGTCCTCCGCAAAGGAAATTGGCGGATTCCCACGTCTTCCAAGATCGAGCCGAAGCCGGGCGCGGGCGAGTTCATCTGCTTCCCAAGCCATTTGGAGAGGGGCTTGGGGTTCCCTACCTCATTATTCTTCCGGCGGTTCTACGCATATTATGCGATCAAACCGTCGGATCTCGGCCAACACAGCATCAAGCAGCTGGCGATCTTCATTGCCTTCTATGAGTGCTACCTCGGCTGCAGGCCATACTTCCCACTGTGGCTGGTGCTTTTCCACGGCCGCATCGGGCGTGAAGGGTCCGACGGCCCAATCTTGGCGACCGGAGGCATCACCTTTTAGCTGAAGCCGAAGGTCAACTTCATCAAGCTCATGCTGTCGAAGAAGGCCGTGAGCGAGTGGAAGAAGAGCTGGTTCTACGTGAAGGAGTCCACCCCCTCCGGTGAAGTGGTGTTGCTGGAATTCGTTGTCGAGAGAAGCGAGCCCTGTCGGCTGGCAGCAGACAGGCTCCCCGACGATCAAAGGATGGCTGTCACGGAAATGATGGACCAGATCTAGAAGCTGAAAGGTCAAGGGCTGTCCTTGATCAACCTGTATAACTGCTGGCTCGGGCGGCGCCTGGTTCCATTGGTGGCCCGGCCGCACTGGATGTACGAGTACAGTGGGAAGAATGATCCTTCCTGGACCAGCAAGGAGTCGTGGCACGCTGAAGACTATATGGCCGACCTGAAGAAGATCACTGACGCGGAATTGACAACCACATCGGCCGGGCTCACTCCATACGTGCCTGTGAAGAACAAAGCCCCCATAGTAAGTCCTTTTCTCCGAATTTATCTTCCGTCGTGATTCCCATGGTACAATTTGCAGCCACATCGTCTGAAAATCATTTGTGTCCACTCTCAGTTGTTCCATGTTCTGGAAGGCTGGCTTCCCCCACTCGACGAAGAGGTCCCCCAAGAGTTTGAGGAGGGTGCCGCGGGAGAATCTTCCAAGGACGAAGAGGAGGAAATGGAGGTCCCTCCCCCAGCGCCCGCGGCCCGCAAGACTCGCATGCAGAAGCAGCGCGAGTTCGAGGCGAGCCGTAGTCTTGAAGAGCACAGAGAAGACAACGAGATCTTGCAAGAGCACAGTTCTCGACGAACAGCCACGCCGGTGGAGCCCGCACGCAAGCCGAAGTCGCCAGTGAAGAAGCCAGCGTCACTGCCCAGGTGGGCGGTGGTGTTCGAGTCGGATGGCGAGTCCGACAATGACGCGGCCGAGACCTCACGCAAGATCCTGGAGGGCGCGATTCCGATGATGGGATCAGAGGCTGAGGGCACCAAAGCGGTGGTGGAGGTTCCTCTTCCAGCGATCGCACCAACAACTTCGATGGCGCCAGAGTAGGAGGAAGCTGAGGCTGCGGCGTCAACGTCGCCGTGACCTTCGGGGGACGGCGGCGTCTTCTAAGCCGGAGATTCCTTTGACCACGGCTTCATCATCGAAGAGGCCCGCGGTGTCGTGGGCTTCGGATGCCTTCAAGAAAGGTCTCACGCACAAGCTAGGCCCGGAGTTAGGGGTCTACCGGGCTGCGGTACCAAAGTTTGTGGGTGAGTGCACCAAGGTACCTAAGTTGCCTGAAATTGCCGCGTTTAGAAATGTTGGGCTGCCAACTACCGAGAGGGGCCATTTTGATGCAAACTCATCTCACCCCTACCAAATCCAAACATTCTATGAAACTGCCCCATCAAGTAGACGGTCGGGACCCTGATGTGAGTAATATTTCCGTGACGCGAGTGCCAACGTGGCAACCACGTAGGCGGAACGAGAGACTAAAGGAGCATGGTGCGTTGACCAAATTCAGAAATCCACTCCCTCCCTCCTTTCGCATGAACCCTAGCACCGGAGGCGTCGAAATCCCCTCTCCAACCAGAATGATCTCTTCAGGCATTTGACTTCTGGCGCCAAGTTGCTGCGCCTACTCGCTGCTACCAAGCTCTAATGCCCAATGTCGTGCCAGCCGTTGCGACGATCTAGCCCGCCTCTACCGCCGACGAGCTGAACAGCGTGAAGGATGGCAGATCCATTTGCCGAGGAAGAAGTACTTCTGGCTAATTGCGGGTGAGCTACTCTTCTCTTTGCTATTCGCACTACCTATAACTTCTAGCTGGCTATTGGCATTACAAAGATATATAGAACATAGAATTGTTTGCTAGCACGATGCGGACAAACAATTCTTATCTTTTGTCTCCAATTTTCTGTCAAGTAGGATCTCTGCTAAACCCAAATACACGGTTCTGGTCACCATCTGTGGCTACCTCATTAAATTAGCAGATGGGAAGAGCACGTGGAAGCAAGCTCAGAATCTGAAGATGGAAGTAGCGCCTGTGCAGTTATGCACTATCCCTGGTTTGGTTGCTGCTGTGCATGAACTTGCTGAAATGAGGCCGGAGCAGACTGCACGGTTCAGCATCATTGATGAACGAGGATTCAAGGTTCCTATAGCGTGTGACAGTCAGCTAATTGCGTTGATGAAACAGCATGTTGGGCGTCGCATGGTTATGCTGATGTGTAACATACTGGATGAGGAAGCTCCTGCTACTGGGAGTCCCCCAGCTATTATTGGACAGGGAGGTCTAACTCGAACCCCTGCTGCTATTGAGCAAAATGTGGTTCCTCGTCCGCGCATGCTTCTGTCAGGCAACCTCCTCCTAGGAGTCCCCGTATTGCCATTGTGGAAAACTCTGCTCTAGAATCTGCTGGTACTGGTCATCCCCGTCCACGTGCCCGTGTTGCTGCGGCTGCTGCTCACCCAATCCATGCCGCTATTGAGCAAACTAATGCTTCCAGAGGCTGCCCGCTGTTGTTGCCAAGACCGCCGCCTTGTGTGATGCTCCTCCTCGAAACCGTCCTCAAGTTGTGCGAACCTGTGCTCTGGAATCTGCTGGTACTGGTCGTCCTCGTGTTGTTGTTGATCTGGCCACTGTTGACCCAATCCCTGCCGCTGTTGAGCAAACTAAGGCTTCCGAAGGCTACCCCACTGTTGTTGCAAAGACTGATGCCTTGTGTCCTCCTTTAACCCGTGCTGAGGTTTAGCGAGCTGCTGGTCTGGAGCCAGCTCATGGTCTAGACTCTGCTAGCACTCGAAACACTGCGGTTGTGGGAACTGCTCCTGATCGTCAATGTGGCATGGCAGCAGCTGATCCTATTGTGGCTGCCGTTAGAAGGGGCCCTGCCTGTCCACCATGTAATGTAGCTCCCGTTGCTAAGGGCCCTCGCCTTGCTCTTGGTCCTGGTACTTCCACCGAGGTTGATCCAGCTAATGATGACGCTGGTGATGGAGGCAGTGGCATTAGGGCTGGGTCTGATGGTGCTGCTCCACCTCTCGAACATCTCGGAGGTTTCTATCCTGAAGAACCTGATGATGGCAAAGTAATCATTCATATCGGTGTCGTGGATTATACTGGAAAATTAGATGATGGCACGGAAAAATTCTATGACGAGTTTGATGTAATCCTTGGCAGATATGATCCTGAAGTGGTAGAGTTATCTGACCTGATGGCATCGTTACGTGTGAAGGTGCTGTGGGGGTCCTCCCAGGAAGCATGTTTGTTATATTTTTTTTACAGGAGCAAAAATTCTATCGAATTGAAAGATACCAGGGATTTAGTCGTACCGTTTACAAGGAAACATTATAGAGGTGAAGTGTACTTCCACTTGATAGTGCAAATGGTTGGAGAGGAATTGGAACTCGACAATAGATATGATGGACTTTTAGAAGGCATGCGTGACCTGATCCATGGCATCACTAGGGATGGTGCGACTGAGGGTAGCTTTGAACACAGGAGAGTCTTACAGAGGAGCATCATAAAGAGGAGCAGGAAGAGCATCCCCAGAAAGGGCACCCCGAAGAAGAACGTCACCAAGGAGACCACGCTAGAGAAGAGGAGGCACAAGAGTCGCACGCAAAAAGGCACCACTCCTTAGAGTACGCCCCTGAGATCCAGTCAAAATGCCACACCGAACGGTAGCAGCAAAAACGGTAAGAGGGATAGCATGGTGGTGAACACTCCCAGGAGTGGTATCAAAGAGGCGAAGATGGCCAGCACGGAGGCTACCACACCCAGTGGGAGCAGAAAAAAATACTAATTTGGAGCGGAACACGCCGCTGTCAGGGAATAATGCCAGCACGAAGGATAACACGCCCAATAGTAGCAGCAAAAGGGCTAATTTGGAGAGGAACACGCCACTGAGGTCAGGCAATAATGCCAGCACGAAGGAGAACACGCCCAATAGTAGCAGCAAAAGGGCTAATTCGAAGAAGAACACGCCGCGGAGGTCAGGCAATAATGCCAGCACCCTGGACCAACACCCGTGAGCGGAGGCAGTAAGGATATCACACCCAAGAGCGGCAGCAAAAACCCTAGTTTGATGGGGAATGGAACGTTGTTTGTCCACTGAAGTACCTGGGATGCGTGCAAACATAAGGCCACCCCATGTGGTTGCAGCAGAACCAACCGAGTGTCTTGGAGAAAACAGAGTTGCCGGTGAGGTAGATTGGGGCAATGTTACGGTCCATCTGGGTGGAGACGATGGTACAGCCCCACCCATGGGAGTCAATATGATGTGTGCAGTACTAGGCATTAGATACGATGGCGAGGATTCTGAATTAGATGAAGAAGAAGGCACTATAGAGGATCAAGAATCTGGTGATGATGAAATAGACGAGGAACTTAACGATGAGGTTGGTATTCCAGTCGATGATTTGGGTGTTGAAGTAGAAGAAATGAAACATGACCACGAGTATCCTATAATTTCGGTCGGCACTGAGTTCAGGAGAATGCATGAGTTCAGGATGTCGTTCTGGCATTTTTGTATCAGGGGGGAGTTCGACGTTTATCGACTAAAGAACACTGCCCAGAGGTATGAGGCGGTTTGCAAGTTAACATGGATGAATGGACAGGCTGAGGTACATTGTCCATGGAGGATCACAGCAAGAGCCTTACCCGCGTCGAATGCAATTAGGGTACTGGGGCAATGAATGCAGCAAACCATTAGAACTCTCTCTCGTTTCACTCTATAACTACAATTGATGTGCGATATCTTTCTGGCAACTAGTCGACTCCGCTTATCTTTTAAATGAATCTGTGTTGCAGGTGAAGAAAATGGGCCCTCCACACATGTGTCTGACAGGCAGCAAACTAAAATCCTCAATGGCTAATACATAGTGGGTGGCTATGCAATCTATGTTCATACTAAAGGATAACCCTAAGGAGACCGTGAAGAATATTCAGACTACCCTCGGTTCTAAATACAACATTGTCCTTCCATATTACACGGTTTGGAAAGGTAAAGAGAAAGCTCTAGGGGTCTTGCACAGGGATTGGACTAATAGCTTCAGGATGTTGTACAACTTCAAGGCGGAGGTACAAGCTAGGTGTCGACGGAGTGTTGTGGAGATTGACACCGAATCAGAAGGTGGTAAAATATATTTCAAAAGATTTTTCATGGCGCTTAAACCTTGCATCCAGGGATTCAAGGATGGTACGTAAATGTCGAGTGTAGACAGCACTATCCTAACTGGCAAATGGAAAGGTTGTCTGCCATCTGCCACAACACTTGATGGTCACAACTGGATGTTCCTAGTGGCATTCAGGATGTTTGAAATAGAAACGGAGGAAAACTGGGTCTGGTTTATGAGGCAGCTCAAGAGATCAATAGGCCACATGGATCCATTAGCTATATCCACGGATGCATGCAAAGGGCTGATGAATGCAGTGAATGAGTTCTTCCCGCGAGCAGAAGGTAGAGAATGCCATGCCCATATGATGCTCAACTTGTACTCATACTATGCAGGCAGCGTATTTCGTTACATGTTTCCTGCTGCTAGAGTTTACAAACCTAGTAGTAGCGAATATTTCATGAGCAAGATTTTTGCGGAAGCCCCTGAACTTCTAGAGTACTTAGCCATCCATCATTTGCAGCTATTGAAGAGGAGTCAATTCAACCCTGACATCAAAGTTGATTACATAAACAACAACCTTGTAGAATGCCTGAATAACTGGGTGAAGGACATAAAAGTGCGTCTTGTTCATATCTTGATGGACAACATACGTGGTATGATCATGAAGCTGTTAAATATAAGGAGAGAGATCGGTAGGAGACTTAGAGGACATATGATACCGCTAGTTGTATAGCAACTGCACAAGGGAAGCCGAGGACTTGCTCATCTTAAGGTTCTCCCATCAACCAACAGAAGCTGTGAGGTGGTCGATTTGTCCAAGAGTGGCAAAAGGGATGTTGTGAACATCCAGCTGCGAGAATGCACCTGCTTAGAGTGGCAGCATACCGGGAAACCTTGCGACCATGCCTTGGCCTTCTTGGTGAAGAAAAGAAATCTACCACATTTGGATCAGTATTTGTCAGACTACTACTCTATGGAAAAGTTCAGAGCTGTGTACGCTGGATCCGTCGAGCCATGTACAGACCCATCTCAGTGGCCTCAAGTCCAACTGTCTTTCAAGCTTTGCCAGCTAGTTACAAAAAGGGGAAGAGGAAGAACTCAAGTGAATAGGTTTAAGAATTTTCTCGAGAAGAATTGTTCGGCTTTCTGTGCTACAAAGAAGGGCAAAAACAGATGCAAGACCTGTCATCTTATAGGCCATAGAGCAGTGGGCTGTCCCCTTGATGCTCCCAAACCTAGGTATGAGATGGTACATTCACACACAAAATTGTTTATAGTCTGTAGATATAAGGTAGTAATCCATGTACTGTTTTTTTACAGGAAGCGCAAGGTAAGAAGCAAGACAGCCGACTCAGTGATTTTGCTACGGGAAGAAAACCAAAACGAGTGGAGTGATGATGCCGGACAAGATTCTGGTGCTGATTGTCCTGACTTCCCTCGACCCGGAGATGCAGGGTACGTGAAGGTAAGAAAATTGGCACCTAGGAAAAGGAAGAAGGCAGGATGAAGAAGCCAGTGGACATGAAGGCAAGAGGAAAAAAGTTGGCACCCAAGCAGAGAAAGAAGGCTAGCACTGTAGAAGCCTAATGATGTATTGAACTTGAACCTATTCACCTGAGCATCCAGATATGTCCTATGCTCTAAATGTTATGAGCATATACCAGAATGACTCATAAGATGATCATTGGACAATAGTAGGGATATTCCTATGATCTTTGGAAGAACTAGGAATATATTATTTATATAGTGGTGACAAATAGTTCATTGTAAATGGTTGCATTGATACTAGTTTTGTCACAAATTAAGTTTATCTCAATTTAAACTATGGGTGGCACAATGTAATGGAAAGGAAGTTCCATAACGGATTTGGTTGAGTACCAAAGTTAAAATATTGTGACAGATACTACAACAAAAGGCTAAGTATATGACTGCTATTGTAGCAGCAAATGAGGGCATTTGCATCAAGTAGTTTGTTATCAAACTAGGTGTGGTTCACATCGGGATAATACTATGAAGATACATTGTATGACAATTGTATCAACATGATTTAATCCCAAGGAACTAAAGGTCTCACCAAAGGACCAAATTTATACAATGCCATCTCATTGGAGAATGAGTAATGTGTAGAGACGCAAGGACATGCAAATACACACGGACCTAGAAGTGTCAGATCCGAAGATTATGTTTACCACTAGCAATAGTGTCTATACAACACCAGAAAGCCATAGGTGTTGAATGCACAATTTTTAACTAGATTATTGACTATAGTGCAATTGGGAGACTGTTGGAGATATGCCCAAGAGGCAATAATAAAGTGGTTATTATCATATCTTTATGTTTATGATAAATGTTTACATCCCATGCTATAATTGTATTAACCGGAAACATTAATACTTGTGTGTTTTGTAAACATAAAAGAGTCCCTAGTAAGCCTCTTGTTAAACTAGCTTGTTGATTAATGGATGATCATGGTTTCCTGATCATCGACATTGGATGTCGTTAATAACAAGATCATATCATTAGGAGAATGATGTGATGGACACACACCCATAGTAAGCATAGCATAAGATCAAGTCATTAAGTTCGTTTTGCTACAAGCTTTCAAATGCATAGTAACCTAATCCTTCGACCATGAGGTTATGTTAATCACCATCACTGGATGGGTACTTTGATGACATCAAACGCCGCTTCGTAACTGGGTGGTTATAAAGGTGACATTGGGTATTCTGAAAGTATGTGTTGAAGCGCATGGACCAAGATTGGGATTTGTCCATCCATATGACGGATAGATATGCTCTGGGCCCTCTCGGTGGAATGTCATCTAGTTAGCTTTCAAGCATGTGACTAGGTCACAAGGGATGACATAACATGGAACGAGTAAAGAGTACTTATCGATGTGAGGTAGAACTAGGTATGGAGATATCGACGATCAAACCTCGGATAAGTAGAATATCGCGTGACAAAGGGAATTGGTTTCGTATGTTAATGGTTCTATCGATCACGAAGTCATCGTTGCGTATGCGGGAGCCATTATGGATCTCCAGATCCCGCTGTTGGTTATTGATCGGAGAGGTGTCTTCATCATGTCTGCATATTCACGAACCGTAGGGTGACACACTTAAGGTTCCAAGTTGTTTTAAGTAGATATGGAATATGCGTTGGAGACCGAATGTTGTTCGGAGTCTCGGATTGGATCCGGGACATCACGAGGAGATGCGCAATTGTCCGGAGAATAAGATTCATATATTGGGGATCATTTTCTAAGTTAGGAAATGTTCCAGAGTATTTGTATGGGGATTCTAGAAGGTTTCGGAATGTTCCGGAAGGTTCTAGAAGATTTCTTGGAGTTTGCTTGAAAACCAAGAAAGGATCAAGTAATCCTTGTAGGGCAAGACACGGATTCGTGGGGGAGGAGGACTCCTTCCCCCCTCCCAATCCGCCGGCCAAGGAGGGAGGGGAGTCCTACTAGGACTCCCCCTCCCATGGCGCCTCCCTCCTTTAAATAGAGGGGAGGGGGCGCCACCCCCTAGATCTCTCCCATAACAAACCCTAGTCGCCGCCTCTCTCCTCCTCCTTCGCTCTGCTCCGGCTTAGGAGAAGCCCTGCAGAAATCTCTACTCCACCACCACCACCACACCATCGTGCTGCTGGGATTCCGTGGAGAAGATCTACTACCTCCGCTGCTCGCTGGAACAGGGAGAGGAAGGTCTGCTTCGACTCAGCACCTGTGACCGATTGCAGGCCGCTGGGAACGCCGGAAGGATCGTCCACGATCTTGAGATCGACAAGTGATCGCATCAACCCCGAGATCTAATCTCGTAACGCTTCGGATCTCTGAGGTTAGTACAGATCTATCTCGTTGCACATGTCTAATAGATTAGATCTTGGCTTTTATCTAGATTAGATCTGGGTTTTGTTCGTTCTTAGAGAATTTTTTGTTTTCCATGCTACGAATCCATCGGTGGTATCGAGCCATGTCTGTCGTAGATCTGTTGCCTGAGTAGAACACAATGGTTTTGTGGGCGTTGGTGCTCGTCTTGTCTTTTGCTTTGTGTACTTTGCATCTTGCGGTATGGTGGGATGAAGCAGCTCGGGCTAACCTTACATGTCATCGCACATGAGACTTGCTCCATGCTTGACGTGTAACTTGCTTTACAAGTGGCTTTATGGTGTCTCTCTCTCACCATAGTATAGATCCAATCTACACTTTGCACTTGATAGCACTTGTATCAACGTTGTGGTTCAGTTTCGTAGGTAAGATCTGTTCTTGTTCGAAAGCCCCAAACCACGTAAAACATGCAAAGAAAATTAGAGGCGTCTAACTTGTTTTTGCAGGGTTTTTGTGATGTGATATGGCCATCATGTGATTGTGATTATATTTGACGTATGCAATGATCCTTGTTGTAATATGGCAACCGCGTGAAACTAATGGTTGTCTTTAATTCTGTTAAGACCTGCGTGTCTATTCATCTTGTAATAGCTTTATTCCAAGTAGTTGTAATAGTTGCTAGTGATGATGGACAACCATGAAGCGGCATCGACTGACCTTGGCAATCTTTGGTGATGATGGAGATCATGTCCGTGCTCTGGAGATGGAGATCAAAGGCATAAGAAGAAAGGGCCATATCATATCACATTAATTATGAATTGCCTGTGATGTTAATCCTTTATGCATCTTGTATTGCTTAGATTGCGACGATAGCATTATAAGATGATTCCTCTCACTAAATATCAAGTAATAAAGTGTTCGCCCTTAGTAGGCACCGTTGCTAAGACTCGTCGTTTCGAAGCATCTCGTGATGATCGGGTGTGATAGATTCTACGTGTGCATACAACGGGTGCAAGCCAGATTTGCACATGCGAATACTAAGGTTAACCTTGACGAGCCTAGCATGTACAAACATGGTCTCGGAACACAGAATACCGAAAGGTAAAGCAAGAGTCATATGGATGATATGATGAACATGTTGATTGTTCGCCTTTAAAGCTACATCATCTCACGTGATGATCGGACTTGGTGTAGTGGATTTGGTTCGTGTAATCACTAAAACAACTCGAGGGATGTTGTTTTGAGTGGGAGTTCATTTGTAATTTGGATTAGTCGAACTCAATTTATCATAAACACAATCAAAGTGAATTTTCATAGTTTGTTGTAGTCATTGGCATCCGTTCACCACCTTACGCTTAGTTATAGTTGAGATAGTGGAACTATAGAAATTCTGGATATTTGCTTTACGAACTGGTATCGTATTGTTTTGAGTGTCAATCTAAAGTTTAAAAGTCATATTGCAAACTTTCAGCAAACTCCATATACTCTGTGAAGTTTAATAAACAGTATTAAATCAAGAGTAACAATTCTAGTGTTAGTATCTAATGTATCATGTTTGCCTCCAGGATTCTTGATACTCAAAAGATTGTTTTTAATATCAAGTTTATCTAAGAGCTGAAAGCAATGTTTCAGAAACCATCATATGTGAAAGGTATTGCGATATCTAAAACAATATGTTGGTTACAACATGATAGAGTATATGTCCTCATATTTGATGAGAATTTGTGAAGATTGGAGATGCCAGTCGTCCTAATCCTCCAAAAAGGTTTTGGAAAAGAAACATTATACTCACAATTCACCTTTATAAGCTATAGCAGCTTGATCATGAAAGTTGTCATGATAAGGATGAATAGAAGATGTAAGTAAAATGTTTACTACACTAAAAGATTACTAAAGAATGGAATTTTGAAAGAATGCCAAACATTTGATGAAGGTGATCCACTTCAAATTGCAAGTCCAAAGGTATTAGTATTTGACTATACACACTTTGTACTATGTGTCATGTGAATGACACCACTATTGATGTTGATAGATTCTGTTAAGGAATTGTTGAAAGAGAATCTATAAAATATTTGGCAGAAAAGAAAAGATTGGAGATATCCAACTTAGGTATATAGAAGATACATGTTATGGCTGTATTCCTTCGTTGTTAAACAATGTGGTTCTGCGGTATTGGATACCGAATTGGTTGGTATGAAGTGTCATACAGGACAACACAATTCATGAACTGCAATGGCCTAAGTAACTAGCAAGAGAATATGTGATGATGTTCATCGAAAACAAACAAAGGGTTGTTGTGTTGCTCGTTAACATCAAAGCTTGCCTTCAAGATTTGTTTCAATAATTATTATTTTGATCAGGTATTATGACAACAAAAGGTTGTTCAAATAATTACCGTATTCCATAATAGATGGATGATATACAAGTCTGGTTGGAGAAATAACCATAAAACTAATGCTAAAATGTCGCAAGACAAATGATTGAAAGATCACTTGCAAAGTGACATCGCCGTTTAAATTATATTGAAAGGGATACATGAAGAAACTCCATGTTGATGGATTTTTTGGAGTCTTTGATTTTGATCAAATGACGCTTGTGATACTTTCCTGGAGATAATTAAAACTCCGTTCGTGAGCCAAAGAGGCAGACGACTAACTGATTGGAATTTGTACATATTGATGTATATAGTCCATTATGTGTAGTCGTGGGCGATGGATTTCAACTTCACATGCTTTCTCCGAAGATTTGAGTGAGTATATGTATATACTTACTCAATAAGGAATAAGTATGAAACATTTGAAAATGTTCAAAGACATTCAAGATGAAGTGGAAAATTATTGTAATAAGAAAATAAAAAGTTTATGATTGGATCATAAAGAAAGATGTTTGAGTTACAAGTTTAGCAAAACACCTAAGATTTGAGGAATCGTTCCATGGATTTGCATTTCCCAAAACACCATAGGAGTATGGAGTGTTCAAGATATGTAATGAAACCTTGTTTGACATGATAAGATCAAAGGTGTCATTTATAAAACTGCCATTATATTTTAAAGATTAAAGCTTTAGTGACTACCGCTTTTACACTGAAAAGAGCTCCATCGTGATCCGTTGAAATGACACCATATAAGTCATGGTTTGGGATAAAACCCAGGTTGTCTTTTCTTAAATTTTTGGTATGCTAGGCATAAGTAAAGTGTTTACAACCAAAGTCGGATGAGCATGTCTGTGTAGGTTATTTCGACTAACCATTGGTTATTCCTCCATAACACCGAAGACAAAATTGTTTGTCACTTAGAATGTCGAGTTTCTTGAGAAGGAATTTTTGGTTAAAAGTTAAGTGGGAGGACAATAGAACTTTAACGAGGTTGTTGAACCTTGGCTAATATGTGCTGAGTTGCACAGCGTCGGTAAGTGTCCCGGAGGCACAACAATGCTCATGGCTCACGTGCCTCAAAGGTTGTGGTCACGGAGATCTAAGTTCCTATTGAACCAAGTAGGTCGGGTAAGTAATCAAATGCCAAGATTTGAGAGTTAAATCATTGTTGTTTGACAATGATGAACCGACTACATGCAAATAATCAATGATGGGCCCTGACTTTGTTAAGTGGCTTGAAGCCATAAAATCCGTGATAATTCCATACACGAGAAATCAAGCTTTGAATTTGAAAGACCCTCTGGAAAGGTGCAAGACCTTACAGTCGTATATGGATCTATAAAGAAATAGACATGGATGTTTCACATCTATTAAATAGTCGACATGTCGGAAAGAGTTTACGACAATGTTCAAGGAATTGACTATGATAAGATTTGATCTTTCATAGCGATATTTAGTCTGGACGGATTAATGTAGCAACCACTACATATATTTTGGTATATGGTAGTTGAACAAACAAAACAAGTTCTTCTAATAGAATGGTTACCTAGGATGTGTCCTTGACACGATCCAAAGGGTTTTGTTAATTCAAAGGATGCTAAAAGAGTATGCAAAACTTCAATGGTTGAAGTGAGCATCGCGGAGTTGGAATCTTCACCGTGATGAAACCGTTAAAAGGTTTAATTTCATCAGAGACGATGAAGTGCATTTTGCAAGAAATTAAGTGGGAGCGCTAAGACATATTTCTAATACATTATGTGAAAGACATATTATTGATTAGAAATGATGTATCTTTTATTGACACAGGTTAAGAATTTCATTTCGATGAAAGACTTAGGCATAACCCAAGAATTAGGCATCAATGTCTATATGGATAGATTGAGGCGCTAATATGGTTTTGCCAAATGTACATAGATAAGATGTTGAATGAGTTCAATATGGAAACAACAAGAAAGGTTCTTGACGCACGGAAAGGACTGAATCAAGATTCAAGTGTGTTGACACGAGATTCAAGTGTTTTGACACTTGGTGAAATCACAAGAATATTTTGATCAATCATTCTTTGAGATGTACACATCCAGATATGTCCTATGCTCTAAATGTTATGAGCATATACCAGAATGACTCATAAGATGATCATTGGACAATAATAGGGATATTCCTATGATCTTTGGAAGAACTACGAATATATTATTTATATAGTGGTGACAAATAGTTCATTGTAAATTGTTCCATTGATACTAGTTTTGTCACAAATTAAGTTTATCTCAATTTAAACTATGGGTGGCACAATGTAATGGAAAGGAAGTTCCATAACGGATTTGGTTGAGTACCAAAGTTAAAATATTGTGGCAAATACTACAACAAAAGGCTAAGTATATGACTGCTATTGTAGCAGCAAATGAGGGCATTTGCGTCAAGTAGTTTGTTATCAAACTAGGTGTGGTTCATATCGGGATAATACTATGAAGATACATTGTATGACAATTGTATCAACATGATTTAATCCCAAGGAACTAAAGGTCTCACCAAAGGACCAAATTTATACAATGCCATCTCATTGGAGAATGAGTAATGCGTAGAGACGCAAGGACATGCAAATACACACGGACCTAGAAGTGTCAGATCCGAAGATTATGTTTACCACTAGCAATAGTGTCTATACAACACCAGAAAGCCATAGGTGTTGAATGCACAAATTTTTAACTAGATTATTGACTCTAGTGCAAGTGGGAGACTGTTGGAGATATGCTCAAGAGGCAATAATAAAGTGGTTATTATTATATCTTTATGTTTATGATAAATGTTTACATCCCATGCAATAATTGTATTAACCGGAAACATTAATACTTGTGTGTTTTGTAAACATAAAAGAGTCCCTAGTAAGCCTCTTGTTAAACTAGCTTGTTGATTAATGGATGATCATGGTTTCCTGATCATCGACATTGGATGTCGTTAATAACAAGATCATATCATTAGGAGAATGATGTGATGGACACACACCCATAGTAAGCATAGCATAAGATCAAGTCATTAAGTTCGTTTTGCTACAAGCTTTCAAATGCATAGTAACCTAATCCTTCGACCATGAGGTTATGTTAATCACCATCACTGGATGGGTACTTTGATGACATCAAATGCCGCTTCGTAACTAGGTGGTTATAAAGGTGACATTGGGTATTCTGAAAGTATGTGTTGAAGCGCATGGACCAAGATTGGGATTTGTCCATCCATATGACAGATAGATATGCTCTGGGCCCTCTCGGTGGAATGTCATCTAGTTAGCTTGCAAGCATGTGACTAGGTCACAATGGATGACATAACATGGAACGAGTAAAGAGTACTTATCAGTAACGAGGTAGAACTAGGTATGGAGTTACCGACGATGAAACCTCGGATAAGTAGAATATTGTGTGACAAAGGGAATTGGTTTCGTATGTTAATGGTTCTATCGATCACGAAGTCATCGTTGAGTATGTGGGAGCCATTATGGATCTCCAGATCCCGCTGTTGGTTATTGATCAGAGAGGTGTCTTCATCATGTCTGCATATTCACGAACCGTAGGGTGACACACTTAAGGTTCGAAGTTGTTTTAAGTAGATATGGAATATGCGTTGGAGACCTAATGTTGTTCGAAGTCTCGGATTGGATTCGGGACATCACGAGGAGATCCGGAATTGTCCGGAGAATAAGATTCATATATTGGGGATCATTTTCTAAGTTAGCAAATGTTCCGGAGTATTTGTATGGGGATTCTAGAAGGTTTCGGAATGTTCCGGAAGGTTCTAGAAGATTTCTTGGAGTTTGCTTGAAAACCAAGAAAGTATCAAGGAATCCTTGTAGGGCAAGACACGGATTCGTGGGGGAGGAGGACTCCTTCCCCCCTCCCAATCTGCCGGCCAAGGAGGGAGGGGAGTCCTACTTGGACTCCCCCTCCCATGGCGCCTCCCTCCTTTAAATAGAGGGGAGGGGGCACCACCCCCTAGATATCTCCCATAACAAACCCTAGACGCCGCCTCTCTCCTCCTCCTTCGCTCTGCTCCGGCTTAGGCGAAGCCCTGCAGAAATCTCTACTCCACCACCAGCACCACATCGTCGTGCTGCTGGGATTCCATGGAGAAGATCTACTACCTCCGCTTTCATTGGAGCAGGAGAGGAAGGTCTGCCGACTCCATGCGTGTGACCATTGCCAGCGGCTGCCGAACGCGGCGCCGAAAGGATAGTCCACACGATCTTGAGATCGGCAAGTGATCGACTACATCAACCCCAAGATCTAATCTCGTAACACTTTCGGATCTACGAGGGTTAGTACAGATCTATCTCGTTGCACATGTCTAATAGATTAGATCTTGGCTTTTATCTAGATTAGATATAGGTTTTGTTCGTTCTTGCGGTAGAATTTTTTTGTTTTCCATGCTACGAACCCATCAGCTGCTACACTCCATGAAGCAGCAACTTATTTCAGCTACTGGACAACGGCATGGAAACATAAACTGCAAATGCAACAGATAATGCCCAGATAATGAGGAAATTGTTTCCACAATCTGGCCTAATCTTGAGCCCGTCTGTCTCACCACCTCCCTGCCCCTGCCTCCCCTGCACCTGGCGAAGCTCCCGGATCTCTCGCTCCATCTCACGAATCTCCTCTTTCTTGTCCCACACAGCATCACGCAGATCCCGAACAAGCTCTCGGTGAAAACCTGTCAGTGGCTTTTCGATCCACACAAACTTGTCACAGCCAGTCCCCCTCCCTTCCTGCATAGTAGATCGAAGGAAACAAAAAAAGAATTACATTACGCTTTCTGTATCCAGGTTAACATTGTACCTAAAGTAGGAACTTACCGCTGTGATGCTGCAGTTGCTGAATTTTCCTGCAGTATTTTCATCGGTCCAAACACAGCATATCCATCTCGGCATCTTCTCACCGCACAAACACAGCATATCGGGGTAGTAATCGTAGGGCGCCCTCCGGTACCTGATGGGGCCACCCGTTTGACGGCGTTGAGCCGACCCTGATTCCGCCCGAGACGAACTGCACGAGCTGCGAGCCATGAGCGAGGGGAGCGAGGGCAGAGGAAAGAGGAGCCTTTGGATGTCAGTGTAGTGGTGAAGCATTATTTATCCCCACTTAATAACTCGGGCAGAATCCTACCGTCCACATTCGGCTGATAGGTGGCGGACCTAGCGTGTGGACTTGTCAACCAAATCTCGCTCCTTCGTGGTTCAAAAGCCCTCTCACGCGCATTGGACGAAAGTTTTTGGCACCTTGCCCGCGTACATATCACTGGGAGGCCTTGCTCAGGAACTAGACACGCCTGGCCCACAATCTTACTCCCTCCTAGGAACTTGTCACGGCTCGTGCTGGCAGATCCATCCGCTCCACCACTTCCGGTAGGGCTCGCCACGGCAGATCCACCCCAAGATCCTACCGTCGCAGTATCAAATGGCCATGGTTTCTTGAGAGGAGCGATGATGCTACGTATCCGAGCTCAGCCCCTCCTACCTGTAGAAGGACTGATGCAGCGTTGAGCTCGAGCAGGAACCGCCAGGCGCGCGACGCTCGGTCCATGCCAACCCCGTCACCTTTGTCATTGTCGATTCCGATGTGGAGGATGACGGGGACGAAGCTGTGGAGAACGCCATTGTTGCCTCCTTGGCGAAGGGCAAGCCACGGGGAGTGGATGTCATTTGGGAAGAACGCACGCGGTGTCACCAATCGAGGTGGACTCCGACGATAGCGGTGTGATGTGGGTTTAGATATTGTTTAGGATGGTTGCAATTTCGGTTGTGTTTAGTGTGAGTACAAATATTGTAATGGGTTTGTCGAGCTATATTGAGAAATATGTGCAATAGTAGCGTGTGAGTGCTTCCACTTTAGAAATTGTGTCTGTGCCATTTGCATGTTACATTATCAACGTAGATTACATGTAAACAATCCAACGAAAATCAGATTACAACCATCAGACGGGAGTGGCAGGATGGAAGAGAAGTTGGGACGGTGGCTTCGAGGGGAAGGAAGAGAAGGGGCGTGACACTGGCATGTGGGCCCTCGGAACACGTGACACTGACATGCGGGAGCACACAGTATTGCTAGTCTATCTAGAGCAAGAAGACTTTGCAACGTGACAACAACAAGCTGATTGGACCAATATAATAACTCATCAAATTATTAAGGAGTACTAAAAACTACAACTAGGGTACATTCGCACAACACGTATGCTCTACCTACCTGAGAAGCATCGCTTAAGTCTAACAGTAACGACAACACAAGTACTACATTTTCCTGTCGGTCTTCTCGATACAAATCTAGAAATGCATTTGCCTGTTCGGTCCAGCACCGACAAGGTACTAAGATGGCACACATATGATCGACCTTAGGTCCGCATACTCCACCTCCCATGGCGTCAGGCAGCTCGGCGCCTCTGCTAGCACAAGAATGCTATCGGACGACGGCGGCTGGGCATTTGCCCACATGCGCACCATGTATATGGGCCAGGCGCACAAGACAGACCTGACGCATATGGCACACACGACGGTGGGCCCGGCTCTGGTTCCCGGAACAGCGGCGGTGATGGTTAGGACGAAAACAGAGACGTCCCCCCTAGAAAATTAGCCGGCGGCATGCCAGTCAGTGAACGGCACCTGCTCTTGGAGAAGTTGGGCTTGCCCGTACGAGATCCTAATCACTTCGATTAAGTGCTCCTCTGCAAGGTGGACGACGAGCTCTGCCGGCAGGCTAGTGTAGTTGCAGCCCGGCTCCGTGCAGGAGCACGCGCCATGCGGGCACGCGAGCTCGTGGAGAGGGATCTCGTGGTAGGAGTAACGACGAAAGCATCCTGGGTGGGAGCACCACGGCGGGGCGTCGCTGAAGTTCTGCGAGGATCTCCAGATTCTTGGGCTGCAACATCTGCCACATCTGAAGTTTGTCGAGAAATCAAAAAAAAGATCAGCAGTTAGATTGGCGAATAGCAGGAATATGTAGGATAAGTTCAAAAGCTTGTAAAATGATTTCTTAGCATGAAGGTAGCAACCCGAGAATTGGTGGATGTCGTCGCCTTGCGGCTATGGCCAGATGGGAGTGAAGTGGGGAAAGTGGCTTCGAGGGGAAGGAAGAGAAGTACGGGGAGGAAGAGAAGTAATGGGGACGTGACACTGGGATATGGCCCACTGAACTCGTGAGTCGTGACACTCGCAGCATGCCAGTTTGTCCAGAGCAAGCATGGCCAATCATGCCGCAGAACAGCCTACTCGAGGATCGCTCTCACGAAGACCATCCCAATTGTCCAAGCGCCCCGATCGAACGGAATGTAACAATCGTCAAGCAGAACAACTATATTATGGCGTGCCTTCTAGAAGACTCGGTCTAACGGTGGATCCATTGGTGGGCTAAGGTTAGGGCTCTCCTAAGGTTAGGATCCATATGTGGTTTATGAAAAGAACACACATCCAATGACACTGGTGGATCCTTATGTGGTTTGTGAGAAGAACATACATACAATCACACTAGGTGGATCCATAAGTGGTTCGTGGAAAAGAACACACATTCAATGAACACTGGTGGATCCATAAGTGGTCTGTGGAAAGAACACACATGCAATGACTCTAGTGGGTCCACATGTGGTTTGTGGAAAGAACACACATGCAGTGAACACTGGTGGATCCATATGTGATTTGTGAAAACAACACGCATGCAATGCCATTGGTTGACCCATATGTGGTTTCTGAAAAGAACACACATGCAATGCCATTGCTTAATCCATGTGTGATTTGTGGAAAGAACACACATGCAATGACTCTAGTGGATCCATATGTGGGTTGTGGAAAAGAACACACATGCAATGACCACTGGTTGATCCATATGTGGTTTGTGGAAAGAACACACATGCAATAACAGTGGTTGATCCGTGTGTGGTTTGGGGAAAGAACACACATGCAATGACTCTAGTGGGTCCATATATGGTTTCTGAAAAGAACACACATGCAATGACTCTAGTGGATCCATATGTGGCTTGTGGAAAAGAACACACATGCAATGAACACTGGTGGATCCATAAGTGGTTTTTAGAAAGAGCACACATGCAATGCCACTGATGGATCCATATGTGGTTCGTGAAAAGAACACACATGCAATGAATCTAGTGCTGGTTTTAGTATAAGAACACACATGCCATGACTCTAGTGGGTCCATATGTCGTTTGTGAAAAGAACACACGTGCAATGACTCTAGTGGATCCATATGTGGTCTGCGGAAAGAACACACATGCAATAACCACTAGTTGATCCATGTGTGGTTCATGATAGGAACACACATGCAATGAACACTGGTGGATCCATATGTGGTTCTTGACAGGAACACACATGCAATAACATTGGTTTATCCATGTGTGGTTCATGATAGGAACACACATGCAATGACATTGTTTGATCCATATGTGGTTTGTGGAAAGAACACACATGCAATGACACTGGTTGATCCATATGTGGTTTGTGGAAAGAACACACATGCAATGACTATGGTGGATCCATGTGTGGTTTATGGAAAGAGCACACATGCAATGCCATTGGTTGATCCATGTGTGGTTTGTGAAAAGAATACACATGCAATCCATTGGTTGATCCATGTGTGGTTTGTGGAATGATCACACATGCAATGCCATTGGTTAATCCATGTGTGGTTTGTGGAAACAACACACATGCAATGACTCTAGTGGATCCATATGTGGTTTGTGGAAAAGAACACACATGCAATGACCACTGGTTGATCCATATGTGGTTTGTGGAAAGAACACACATGCAATAACACTAGTTGATCCATGTGTGGTTTGTGGAAAGAACACGCATGCAATGACTCTAGTGGATCCATATGTGGTTTGTGGAAACAACACACATGCAATGGCCACTGGTTGATCCATATGTGGTTTGAGGAAAGAACACACATGCAATGATACTGGTGGATCCATATGTGGTTTGTGAAAAGACCATACATGCAATGACTCTAGTGCAGGTTTTATTATAAGAACACACATGCAATGATTCTAGTGGGTCCATATGGAGTTTGTGAAAAGAACACTACTACAATGACTCTAGTGGATCCATATGTGGTTTGTGGAAAAGAACACACATGCAATGAAGACTGGTGGATCCATAAGTGGTTTGCGGAAAGAACACACATGCAGTGAACACTGGTGGATCGATATGTGATTTGTGAAAAGAACACACATACAATGCCATTGGTTGATCCATATGTGGTTTGTGAAAAGAACACACATGCAATGACTCTAGTGGGTCCATATGTGGTTTGTGGAAAGAACACACATGGAATGACTCAAGTGGGTCCATATGTGGTTTGTGAAAAGAACACACATGCAATGACTCAGGGGGATCCATGTGTGGTTTGTGGAAAGAATACACATGCAATGAACAATGGTGGATCCATAAGTGGTTTGTGGAAAGAACACACATGCATTGACACTGGTGGATCCATATGTGGTTTGTGAAAAGAACACACATGCAATGACTCTAGTGCTGGTTTTAGTATAAGAACACACATGCAATGACCACTTGTTGATCCATATGTGGTTTGTGGAAAGAACACACATGCAATGACCACTAGTGTATCCATATGTGGTTTGTGGAAAGACCACACATGCAATGACTCTAGTGTTGGTTTTAGTATAAGAACACACATGCAATGACTCTAGCGGGTCCATATGTGGTTTGTGAAAAGAACACACATGCAATAACTAGTGGATCCATATGTGGTTTGTGGAAAGAACACACATGCAATGACTCTAGTGGGTCCATATGTGGTTCATGTCAGGAACACACATGCAATGACATTGGTTGATCCATATGTGGTTCATGTCAGGAACACACATGCAATGACATTGGTTGATCCATATGTGGTTTGTGACAATAACACACATGCAATGCCATTGGTTAATCCATGTGTTGTTTGTGGAAAGAACACACATGCAATGACTCTAGTGGGTCCATATGTGGTTTGTGAAAAGAACACACATGCAATGACTCTAGTGGATCCATAAGTGGTTTGTGGAAAAGAACACACATGCAATAACAACTGGCTGAAACATGTGTGGTTCATGACAAGAACACACATGCAATGAACACTGGTGGATCCAAATGTGGTTCTTGACAGGAACACACATGCAATGACTCTAGTGGATCCATATGTGGTTTGTGAAAAGAATACTCATGCAATGACTCTAGTGGATCCATATGTGGTTTGTGGAAAGAACACACATGCAATGACACTGGTTGATCCATATGTGGTTTGTGGAAAGAACACACATGCAATGACACTGGTTGATCCATGTGTGGTTTGTGGAAAGAAGACACATGCAATGACTCAAGTGGATCCATGTGTTGTTTGTGGAAAGAACACACATGCAATGCCATTGGTTGATCCATGTGTGGTTTGGGAAAAGAATACACATGCAATGCCATTGGTTGATCCATGTGTGGTTTGTGGAAAGAACACACATGCAATGCCATTGGCTAATCCATGTGTGGTTTGTGGAAAGAACACACATGAAATGACTCTAGTGGATCCATATGTGGTTTGTGGAAAAGAACAGACATGCAATGACCACTGGTTGATCCATATGTGGTTTGTGGAAAGAACATACATGCAATGACACTGGTGGATCCATGTGTGGTTTGTGGAAAGAACACACATGCAATGACTCTAGTCGATCCATATATGGTTTGTGGAAAGAACACACATGCAATGACAACTGGTTGATCCATATGTGGTTTGTGGAAAGAACACACATGCAATGACACTTGTGGATCCATATGTGGTTGGTGGAAAAGAACACACATGCAATGACCACTGGTGTATCCATATGTGGTTTGTGGAAAGAACACACATGCAGTGAACATTGGTGGATCCATATGTGGTTTGTGGAAAGAACACACATGCAATGACTCCAGTGGTGGTTTTAGTATAAGAACACACATGCAATGACTCTAGTGGGTCCATATGTGGTTTGTGAAAAGAACACACATGCAATGACTCTAGTGGATCCATATGTGGTTTGTGTAAAGAACACACATGCAATGACTCTAGTGGGTCCATATGTGGTTCATGTCAGGAACACACATGCAATGACATTGGTTGATCCATATGTGGTTTGTGACAATAACACACATGCAATGCCATTGGTTAATCCATGTGTGGTTTGTGGAAAGAACACACATGCAATGACTCTAGTGGGTCCATATGTGGTTTGTGAAAAGAACACACATGCAATGACTCTAGTCGATCCATATGTGGTTCGTGGAAAGAACACACATGCAATGACACTGGTTGATCCATATGTGGTTTGTGGAAAGAACACACATGCAATGACACTGGTTGATCCATGTGTGGTTTGTGGAAAGAACACACATGCAATGACTCAAGTGGATCCATGTGTGGTTTGTGGAAAGAACACACATGCAATGCCATTGGTTGATCCATGTGTGGTTTGGGAAAAGAATACACATGCAATGCCATTGGTTGATCCATGTGTGGTTTGTGGAAAGAACACACATGCAATGCCATTGGTTAATCCATGTGTGGTTTGTGGAAAGAACACACATGCAATGACTCTAGTGGATCCATATATGGTTTGTGGAAAAGAACAGACATGCAATGACCACTGGTTGATCCATATGTTGTTTGTGGAAAGAACACACATGCAATTACACTGGTTGATCCATGTGTGGTTTGTGGGAAGAACGCACATGCAATGACTCTAGTGGATCCATATATGGTTTGTGGAAAGAACACACATGCAATGACCACTGGTTGATCCATATGTGGTTTGTGGAAAGAACACACATGCAATGACACTGGTGGATCCATATGTGGTTTGTGAAAAAATAACACACATGCAATGACTCTAGTGCTGGTTTTAGTATAAGAACACACATGCAATGAGTCTAGTGGGTCCATATGTGGTATGTGAAAAGAACACACATGTAATGACTCCAGTGGATCCATATGTGATTTGTGGAAAAGAACACACATGCAATGCCATTAGTTGATCCATATGTGGTTTGTGAAAAGAACGCACATGCAATGACTCTAGTGGGTCCATATGTGGTTTGTGGAAAGAACACACATGCAATGACTCAAGTGGGTCCATATGTGGTTTGTGAAAAGAACACACATGCAACGACTTAGGTGGATCCATGTGTGGTTTGTGGAAAGAACACATATGCAATGAACACTGGTGGATCCATAAGTGGTTTGTGGAAAGAACACACATGCAATGACACTGGTGGATCCATATGTGGTTTCTGAAAAGAACACACATGCAATGACTCTAGTGCTGGTTTTAGTATAAGAACACACATGCAATGACCACTGGTTGATCCATATGTGGTTTGTGGAAAAGAACACACATGCAATGACCACTGGTGTATCCATATGTGGTTTGTGGAAAGAACACACATGCAGTGAACACTGGTGGATCCATATGTGGTTTGTGGAAAGAACACACATGCAATGACTCTTGTGCTGGTTTTAGTATAAGAACACACATGCAATGACTCTAGTGGGTCCATATGTGGTTTGTGAAAAGAACACACATGCATTGACTCTAGTGGATCCATATGTGGTTTGTGGAAAGAACACACATGCAATGACTCTAGTGGGTCCATATGTGGTTCATGTCAGGAACACACATGCAATGACATTGGTTGATCCATATGTGGTTTGTGACAATAACACACATGCAAAGCCATTGGTTAATCCATGTGTGGTTTGTGGAAAGAACACACATGCAATGACTCTAGTGGGTCCATATGTGGTTTGTGAAAAGAACACACATGCAATGACTCTAGTGGCACCATAAGTGGGTTGTGGAAAAGAACACACATGCAATAACCACTGGCTGATCCATGTGTGGTTCATGACAGGAACACACATGCAATGAACACTGGTGGATCCATATGTGGTTCTTGACAGGAACACACATGCAATGACTCTAGTGGGTCCATATGTGGTTTGTGAAAAGAACACACGTGCAATGACTCTAGTGGATCCATATGTGGTTTGTGGAAAGAACACACATGCAATGACACTGGTTGATCCATATGTGGTTTGTGGAAAGAACACACACGCAATGACACTGGTTGATCCATGTGTGGTTTGTGGAAAGAACACACATGCAATGACTCAAGTGGATCCATGTGTGGTTTGTTGAAAGAACACACATGCAATGCCATTGGTTGATCCATGTGTGGTTTGTTGAAAGAACACACATGCAATGCCATTGGGTGATCCATGTGTGGTTTGTGGAAAGAACACACATGCAATGCCATTGGCTGATCCATGTGTGGTTTGTGGAAAGAACACACATGCAATGCCATTGGCTAATCCATGTGTGGTTTGTGGAAAGAACACACATGCAATGACTCTAGTGGATCCATATGTGGTTTGTGGAAAAGAACAGACATGGAATGACCACTGGTTGATCCATATGTGGTTTGTGGAAAGAACACACATGCAATGACACTTGTTGATCCATGTGTGGTTTGTGGAAAGAACACACGTGCAATGACTCTAGTGGATCCATATATGGTTTGTGGAAACAACACACATGCAATGACCACTGGTTGATCCATATGTGGTTTGTGGAAAGAACACAAATGCAATGACACTGGTGGATCCATATGTGGTTTCTGAAACAATAACACACATGCAATGACTCTAGTGCTGGTTTTAGTATAAGAACACACATGCAATGACTCTAGTGGGTCCATATGTGGTATGTGAAAAGAACACACATGTAATGACTCTAGTGGATCCATATCTGATTTGTGGAAAAGAACACACATGCAACGAACACTGGTGGATCCGTAAGTGGTTTGTGGAAAGAACACACATGAAGTGAACAATGGTGGATCCATATGTGATTTGTGAAAAGAACACACATGTAATGCCATTGGTTGATCCATATGTGGTTTTTGAAAAGAACACACATGCAATGACTCTAGTGGGTCCATATGTGGTTTGTGGAAAGAACACACATGCAATGACTCAAGTGGGTCCATATGTGGTTTGTGAAAAGAACACACATGCAATGACTTAGGGGTATCCATGTGTGGTTTGTGGAAAGAACACATATGCAATGAACACTGGTGGATCCATAAGTGGTTTGTGGAAAGAACACACATGCAATGTCACTGGTGGATCCATATGTGGTTTGTGAAAAGAACACACATGCAATGACTCTAGTGCTGGTTTTAGTATAAGAACACACATTCAATGACCATTGGTTGATCCATATGTGGTTTGTGGAAAAGAACACACATGCAATGACCACTGGTGTATCCATATGTGGTTTGTGGAAAGAACACACATGTAGTGAACGCTGGTGGATCAATATGTGGTTTGTGGAAAGAACACACATACAATGACTCTAGTGCTGGTTTTTGTATAAGAACACACATGCAATGACTCTAGTGGGTCCATATGTGGTTTGTGAAAAGAACACACATGCAATGACTCTAGTGGATCCATATGTGGTTTGTGGAAAGAACACACATGCAATGACTCTAATGGGTCCATATGTGGTTCATGTCAGGAACACACATGCAATGACATTGGTTGATCCATATGTGGTTTGTGACAATAATACACATGGAATGCCATTGGTTAATCCATGTGTGGTTTGTGGAAAGAACACACATGCAATGACTCTAGTGGGTCCATATGTGGTTTGTGAAAAGAGCACACATGCAATGACTCTAGTGGAACCATAAGTGGGTTGTGGAAAAAAACACACATGCAATAACCACTGGCTGATCCATGTGTGGTTCATGACAGGAACACACATGCAATAAACACTGGTGGATCCAAATGTGGTTCTTGACAGGAACACACATGCAATGACTCTAGTGGGTATATATGTGGTTTGTGAAAAGAACACACATGCAATGACTCTAGTGGATCCATATGTGGTTTGTGGAAAGAACACACATGCAATGACACTGGTTGATCCATGTGTGGTTTTTGGAAAGAACACACATGCAATGACTCAAGTGGATCCATGTGTGGTTTGTGGAAAGAACACAGATGCAATGCCATTGGTTGATCCATGTGTGGTTTGGGAAAAGAATACACATCCAATGCCATTGGATGATCCATGTGTGGTTTGTGGAAAGAACACACATGCAATGCCATTGGTTAATCCATGTGTTGTTTGTGGAAAGAACACACATGCAATGACTCTAGTGGATCCATATGTGGTTTGTGGAAAAGAACAGACATGCAATGACCACCGGTTGATCCATATGTGGTTTGTGGAAAGAACACACATGCAATGACACTGGTTGATCCATGTGTGGTTTGTGGAAAGAACACACATGCAATGACTCTAGTGGATCCATATATGGTTTCTGGAAAGAACACACATGCAATGACCACTGGTTGATCCATATGTGGTTTGTGGAAAGAACACACATGCAATGACACTGGTGGATCCATATGTGGTTTGTGAAAAAATAACACACATGCAATGACTCTAGTGCTGGTTTAGTATAAGAACACAAATGCAATGACTCTAGTGGGTCCATATGTGGTATGTGAAAAGAACACACTTGTAATGACTCCAGTGGATCCATATTTGATTTGTGGAAAAGAACACACATGCAATGAACACTGGTGGATCCGTAAGTGATTTGTGGAAAGAACACACATGCAGTAAACACTGGTGGATCCATATGTGGTTTGTGGAAAAGAACAGACATGCAATGACCACTGGTTGATCCATATGTGGTTTGTGGAAAGAACACACATGCAATGACACTGGTTGATCCATGTGTGGTTTGTGGAAAGAACACACATGCAATGACTCTAGTGGATCCATATATGGTTTGTGAAAAGAACACACATGCAATGACACTGGTTGATCCATGTGTGGTTTGTGGAAAGAACACACATGCAATGAACACTGGTGGATCCGTAAGTGGTTTGTGGAAAGAACACACATGCAATGACACTGGTGGATCCATATGTGGTTTGTGAAAAGAACACACATGCAATGACCACTGGTTGATCCATATGTGGTTTGTGGAAAGAACACACATGCAATAACACTGGTTGATCCATGTGTGGTTTGTGGAAAGAACACACATGCAATGACTCTAGTGGATCCATATGTGGTTTGTGGAAACAACACACATGCAATGACCACTGGTTGATCCATATGTGGTTTGAGGAAAGAACACACATGCAATGACACTGGTGGATCCATATGTGGTTTGTGAAAAGAACATACATGCAATGACTCTAGTGCTGGTTTAATTATAAGAACACACATGCAATGACTCTAGTGGGTCCATATGTAGTTTGTGAAAAGAACACTACTGCAATGACTCTAGTGGATCCATATGTTGTTTGTGGAAAAGAACACACATGCAATGAACGTTGGTGGATCCATAAGTGGTTTGTGGAAAGAACACACATGCAGTGAACACTGGTGGATCGATATGTGATTTGTGAAAAGAACACACATGCAATGCCATTGGTTGATCCATATGTGGTTTGTGAAAACAACACACATGCAATGACTCTAGTGGGTCCATATGTGGTTTGTGGAAAGAACACACATGGAATGACTCAAGTGGGTCCATATGTGGTTTGTGAAAAGAACACACATGCAATGACTCAGGGGGATCCATGTGTGGTTTGTGGAAAGAATACACATGCAATGAACACTGGTGGATCCATAAGTGGTTTGTGGAAAGAACATACACGCAATGACCACTGGTTGATTCATATGTGGTTTGTGGAAAAGAACACACATGCAATGACCACTAGTGGATACATATGTGGTTTGTGGAAAGAACACACATGCAGTGAACACTGGTGGATCAATATGTGGTTTGTGGAAAGAACACACATGCAATGACTCTAGTGCTGGGTTTTGTATAAAACACACATGCAATGACTCTAGTGGGTCCATATGTGGTTTGTGAAAAGAACACACACGCAATGACTCTAGTGGATCCATATGTGGTTTGTGGAAAGAACACACATGCAATGACTCTAGTGGGTCCATATGTGGTTCATGTCAGGAACACACATGCAATGACATTGGTTGATCCATATGTGGTTTGTGACAATAATACACATGCAATGTCATTGGTTAATACATGTGTTGTTTGTGGAAAGAACACACATGCAATGACTCTAGTGGGTCCATATGTGGTTTGTGAAAAGAACACACATGCAATGACTCTAGTGGAACCATAAGTGGGTTGTGGAAAAGAACACACATGCAATAACCACTGGCTGATCCATGTGTGGTTCATGACAGGAACACACATGCAATGAACACTGGTGGATCCAAATGTGGTTCTTGACAGGAACACACATGCAATGACTCTAGTGGGTACATATGTGGTTTGTGAAAAGAACACACATGCAATGACTCTAGTGGATCCATATGTGGTTTGTGGAAAGAACACACATGCAATGACACTGGTTGATCCATATGTGGTTTGTGGAAAGAACACACACGCAATGACACTGGTTGATCCATGTGTGGTTTGTGGAAAGAACACACATGCAATGACTCAAGTGGATCCATGTGTGGTTTGTGGAAAGAACACACATGCAATGCCATTGGTAGATCCATGTGTGGTTTGGGAAAAGAATACACATGCAATGCCATTGGTTGATCCATGTGTGGTTTGTGGAAAGAACACACATGCAATGCCATTGGTTAATCCATGTGTGGTTTGTGGAAAGAACACACATGGAATGACTCTAGTGGATCCATATGTGGTTTGTGGAAAAGAACAGACATGCAATGACCACTGGTTGATCCATATGTGGTTTGTGGAAAGAACACACATGCAATGACACTGGTTGATCCATGTGTGGTTTGTGGAAAGAACACACATGCAATGACTCTAGTGGATCCATATATGGTTTGTGGAAAGAACACACATGTAATGACCAATGGTTGATCCATATGTGGTTTGTGGAAAGAACACACATGCAATGACACTGGTGGATCCATATGTGGTTTGTGAAAAAATAACACACATGCAATGACTCTAGTGCTGGTTTTAGTATAAGAACACAAATGCAATGACTCTAGTGGGTCCATATGTGGTATGTGAAAAGAACACACTTGTAATGACTCCAGTGGATCCATATTTGATTTGTGGAAAAGAACGCACATGCAATGAACACTGGTGGATCCGTAAGTGGTTTGTGGAAAGAACACACATGCAGTGAACACTAGTGGATCCATATGTGGTTTGTGGAAAGAACACACATGCAATAACACTGGTTGATCCATGTGTGGTTTGTGGAAAGAACACACATGCAATGACTCTAGTGGATCCATATATGGTTTGTGGAAAGAACACACATGCAATGACACTGGTTGATCCATGTGTGGTTTGTGGAAAGAACACACATGCAATGAACACTAGTGGATCCATAAGTGGTTTGTGGAAAGAACACACATGCAATGACACTGGTGGATCCATATGTGGTTTGTGAAAAGAACACACATGCAATGACTCTCGTCCTGGTTTTAGTATAAGAACACACATGCAATGACCACTGGTTGATCTATATGTGGTTTGTGGAAAAGAACACACATACAATGACCACTGGTTGATCCATATGTGGTTTGTGGAAAGGACACACATGCAATAACACTGGTTGATCCATGTGTGGTTTGTGGAAAGAACACACATGCAATGACTCTAGTGGATCCATATGTGGTTTGTGGAAACAACACACATGCAATGACCACTGGTTGATCCATATGTGGTTTGAGGAAAGAACACACATGCAATGACACTGGTGGATCCATGTGTGGTTTGTGAAAAGAACATACATGCAATGACTCTAGTGGGTCCATATGTTGGTTTTATTATAAGAACACACATGCAATGACTCTAGTGGGTCCATATGTAGTTTGTGAAAAGAACACTACTGCAATGACTCTAGTGGATCCATATGTGGTTTGTGGAAAAGAACACACATGCAATGAACACTGGTGGATCCATAAGTGGTTTGTGGAAAGAACACACATGCAGTGAACACTGGTGGATCGATATGTGATTTGTGAAAAGAACACACATGCAATGCCATTGGTTGATCCATATGTGGTTTGTGAAAAGAACACACATACAATGACTCTAGTGGGTCCATATGTGGTTTGTGGAAAGAACACACATGGAATGACTCAAGTGGGTCCATATGTGGTTTGTGAAAAGAACACACATGCAATGACTCAGGGGGATCCATCTGTGGTTTGTGGGAAGAATAAACATGCAATGAACACTGGTGGATCCATAAGTGGTTTGTGGAAGGAACACACATACAATGACACTGGTGGATCCATATGTGGTTTGTGAAAAGAACACACATGCAATGACTCTAGTGCTGGTTTTAGTATAAGAACACACATGCAATGACCACTTGTTGATCCATATGTGCTTTGTGGAAAGAACACACATGCAATGACCACTAGTGTATCCATATGTGGTTTCTGGAAAGACCACACATGCAATGACTCTAGTGATGGTTTTAGTATAAGAACACACATGCAATGACTCTAGCGGGTCCATATGTGGTTTGTGAAAAGAACACACATGCAATAACTAGTGGATCCATATGTGGTTTGTGGAAAGAACACACATGCAATGACTCTAGTGGGTCCATATGTGGTTCATGTCAGGAACACACATGAAATGACATTGGTTGATCCATATGTGGTTTGTGACAATAACACACATGCAATGCCATTGGTTAATCCATTTGTCGTTTGTGGAAAGAACACACATACAATGAATCTAGTGGGTCCATATGTGGTTTGTGAAAAGAACACACATGCAATGACTCTAGTGGATCCATAAGTGGTTTGTGGAAAAGAACACACATGCAATAACAACTGGCTGAAACATGTGTGGTTCATGACAAGAACACACATGCAATGAACACTGGTGAATCCATATGTGGTTCTTGACAGGAACACACATGCAATGACTCTAGTGGGTCCGTATGTGGTTTGTGAAAAGAATACACATGCAATGACTCTAGTGGATCCATATGTGGTTTGTGGAAAGAACACACATGCAATGACATTTGATGATCCATATGTGGTTTGTGGAAAGAACACACATGCAATGACACTGGTTGATCCATGTGTGGTTTGTGGAAAGAACACACATGCAATGACTCAAGTGGATCCATGTGTTGTTTGTGTAAAGAACACACATGCAATGCCATTGGTTGATCCATTGTTGGTTTGGGAAAAGAAGACACATGCAATGCCATTGGTTGATCCATGTGTGGTTTGTGGAAAGGACACACATGCAATGCCATTGGTTAACCCATGTGTGGTTTGTGGAAAGAACACCCATGCAACAACTCTAGTGGATCCATATGTGGTTTGTGGAAAAGAACAGACATGCAATGACCACTGGTTGATCCATATGTGGTTTGCGGAAAGAACACACATGCAATGACACTGGTTGATCCATGTGTGGTTTGTGGAAAGAACACACATGCAATGACTCTAGTGGATCCATATGTGGTTTGTGGAAACAACACACATGCAATGACCACTGGTTGATCCATATGTGGTTTGAGGAAAGAACACACATGCAATGACACTGGTGGATCCATGTGTGGTTTGTGAAAAGAACATACATGCAATGACTCTAGTGGGTCCATATGTTGGTTTTATTATAAGAACACACATGCAATGACTCTAGTGGGTCCATATGTAGTTTGTGAAAAGAACACTACTGCAATGACTCTAGTGGATCCATATGTGGTTTGTGGAAAAGAACACACATGCAATGAACACTGGTGGATCCATAAGTGGTTTGTGGAAAGAACACACATGCAGTGAACACTGGTGGATCGATATGTGATTTGTGAAAAGAACACACATGCAATGCCATTGGTTGATCCATATGTGGTTTGTGAAAAGAACACACATACAATGACTCTAGTGGGTCCATATGTGGTTTGTGGAAAGAACACACATGGAATGACTCAAGTGGGTCCATATGTGGTTTGTGAAAAGAACACACATGCAATGACTCAGGGGGATCCATCTGTGGTTTGTGGGAAGAATAAACATGCAATGAACACTGGTGGATCCATAAGTGGTTTGTGGAAGGAACACACATACAATGACACTGGTGGATCCATATGTGGTTTGTGAAAAGAACACACATGCAATGACTCTATTGCTGGTTTTAGTATAAGAACACACATGCAATGACCACTTGTTGATCCATATGTGCTTTGTGGAAAGAACACACATGCAATGACCACTAGTGTATCCATATGTGGTTTCTGGAAAGACCACACATGCAATGACTCTAGTGATGGTTTTAGTATAAGAACACACATGCAATGACTCTAGCGGGTCCATATGTGGTTTGTGAAAAGAACACACATGCAATAACTAGTGGATCCATATGTGGTTTGTGGAAAGAACACACATGCAATGACTCTAGTGGGTCCATATGTGGTTCATGTCAGGAACACACATGAAATGACATTGGTTGATCCATATGTGGTTTGTGACAATAACACACATGCAATGCCATTGGTTAATCCATTTGTCGTTTGTGGAAAGAACACACATACAATGAATCTAGTGGGTCCATATGTGGTTTGTGAAAAGAACACACATGCAATGACTCTAGTGGATCCATAAGTGGTTTGTGGAAAAGAACACACATGCAATAACAACTGGCTGAAACATGTGTGGTTCATGACAAGAACACACATGCAATGAACACTGGTGAATCCATATGTGGTTCTTGACAGGAACACACATGCAATGACTCTAGTGGGTCCGTATGTGGTTTGTGAAAAGAATACACATGCAATGACTCTAGTGGATCCATATGTGGTTTGTGGAAAGAACACACATGCAATGACATTTGATGATCCATATGTGGTTTGTGGAAAGAACACACATGCAATGACACTGGTTGATCCATGTGTGGTTTGTGGAAAGAACACACATGCAATGACTCAAGTGGATCCATGTGTTGTTTGTGTAAAGAACACACATGCAATGCCATTGGTTGATCCATTGTTGGTTTGGGAAAAGAAGACACATGCAATGCCATTGGTTGATCCATGTGTGGTTTGTGGAAAGGACACACATGCAATGCCATTGGTTAACCCATGTGTGGTTTGTGGAAAGAACACCCATGCAACAACTCTAGTGGATCCATATGTGGTTTGTGGAAAAGAACAGACATGCAATGACCACTGGTTGATCCATATGTGGTTTGCGGAAAGAACACACATGCAATGACACTGGTTGATCCATGTGTGGTTTGTGGAAAGAACACACATGCAATGACTCTAGTGGATCCATATATGGTTTGTGGAAAGAACACACATGCAATGACACTGGTTGATCCATGTGTGGTTTGTGGAAAGAACACACATGCAATGAACACTAGTGGATCCATAAGTGGTTTGTGGAAAGAACACACATGCAATGACACTGGTGGATCCATAAGTGGTTTGTGAAAAGAACACACATGCAATGACTCTCGTGCTGGTTTTAGTATAAGAACACACATGCAATGACCACTGGTTGATCTATATGTGGTTTGTGGAAAAGAACACACATACAATGACCATTGGTTGATCCATATGTGGTTTGTGGAAAGGACACACATGCAATAACACTGGTTGATCCATGTGTGGTTTGTGGAAAGAACACACATGCAATGACTCTAGTGGATCCATATGTGGTTTGTGGAAACAACACACATGCAATGACCACTGGTTGATCCATATGTGGTTTGAGGAAATAACACACATGCAATGACACTGGTGGATCCATATGTGGTTTGTGAAAAGAACATACATGCAATGACTCTAGTGGGTCCATATGTTGGTTTTATTATAAGAACACACATGCAATGACACTAGTGGGTCCATATGTAGTTTGTGAAAAGAACACTACTGCAATGACTCTAGTGGATCCATATGTGGTTTGTGGAAAAGAACACACATGCAATGAACACTGGTGGATCCATAAGTGGTTTGTGGAAAGAACACACATGCAGTGAACACTGGTGGATCGATATGTGATTTGTGAAAAGAACACACATGCAATGCCATTGGTTGATCCATATGTGGTTTGTGAAAAGAACACACATACAATGACTCTAGTGGGTCCATATGTGGTTTGTGGAAAGAACACACATGGAATGACTCAAGTGGGTCCATATGTGGTTTGTGAAAAGAACACACATGCAATGACTCAGGGGGATCCATCTGTGGTTTGTGGGAAGAATAAACATGCAATGAACACTGGTGGATCCATAAGTGGTTTGTGGAAGGAACACACATACAATGACACTGGTGGATCCATATGTGGTTTGTGAAAAGAACACACATGCAATGACTCTAGTGCTGGTTTTAGTATAAGAACACACATGCAATGACCACTTGTTGATCCATATGTGCTTTGTGGAAAGAACACACATGCAATGACCACTAGTGTATCCATATGTGGTTTCTGGAAAGACCACACATGCAATGACTCTAGTGATGGTTTTAGTATAAGAACACACATGGATTGACTCTTGGGGGTACATATGTGTTTTGTGAAAAGAACACACATGCAATAACTAGTGGATCCATATGTGGTTTGTGGAAAGAACACACATGCAATGACTCTAGTGGGTCCATATGTGGTTCATGTCAGGAACACACATGAAATGACATTGGTTGATCCATATGTGGTTTGTGACAATAACACACATGCAATGCCATTGGTTAATCCATTTGTCGTTTGTGGAAAGAACACACATACAATGAATCTAGTGGGTCCATATGTGGTTTGTGAAAAGAACACACATGCAATGACTCTAGTGGATCCATAAGTGGTTTGTGGAAAAGAACACACATGCAATAACAACTGGCTGAAACATGTGTGGTTCATGACAAGAACACACATGCAATGAACACTGGTGAATCCATATGTGGTTCTTGACAGGAACACACATGCAATGACTCTAGTGGGTCCGTATGTGGTTTGTGAAAAGAATACACATGCAATGACTCTAGTGGATCCATATGTGGTTTGTGGAAAGAACACACATGCAATGACATTTGATGATCCATATGTGGTTTGTGGAAAGAACACACATGCAATGACACTGGTTGATCCATGTGTGGTTTGTGGAAAGAACACACATGCAATGACTCAAGTGGATCCATGTGTTGTTTGTGTAAAGAACACACATGCAATGCCATTGGTTGATCCATTGTTGGTTTGGGAAAAGAAGACACATGCAATGCCATTGGTTGATCCATGTGTGGTTTGTGGAAAGGACACACATGCAATGCCATTGGTTAATCCATGTGTGGTTTGTGGAAAGAACACCCATGCAACAACTCTAGTGGATCCATATGTGGTTTGTGGAAAAGAACAGACATGCAATGACCACTGGTTGATCCATATGTGGTTTGGAAGAACACACATGCAATGACACTGGTTGATCCATGTGTGGTTTGTGGAAAGAACACACATGCAATGACTCTAGTGGATCCATATATGGTTTGTGGAAAGAACACACATGCAATGACACTGGTTGATCCATGTGTGGTTTGTGGAAAGAACACACATGCAATGAACACTAGTGGATCCATAAGTGGTTTGTGGAAAGAACACACATGCAATGACACTGGTGGATCCATAAGTGGTTTGTGAAAAGAACACACATGCAATGACTCTCGTGCTGGTTTTAGTATAAGAACACACATGCAATGACCACTGGTTGATCTATATGTGGTTTGTGGAAAAGAACACACATACAATGACCATTGGTTGATCCATATGTGGTTTGTGGAAAGGACACACATGCAATAACACTGGTTGATCCATGTGTGGTTTGTGGAAAGAACACACATGCAATGACTCTAGTGGATCCATATGTGGTTTGTGGAAACAACACACATGCAATGACCACTGGTTGATCCATATGTGGTTTGAGGAAATAACACACATGCAATGACACTGGTGGATCCATATGTGGTTTGTGAAAAGAACATACATGCAATGACTCTAGTGGGTCCATATGTTGGTTTTATTATAAGAACACACATGCAATGACACTAGTGGGTCCATATGTAGTTTGTGAAAAGAACACTACTGCAATGACTCTAGTGGATCCATATGTGGTTTGTGGAAAAGAACACACATGCAATGAACACTGGTGGATCCATAAGTGGTTTGTGGAAAGAACACACATGCAGTGAACACTGGTGGATCGATATGTGATTTGTGAAAAGAACACACATGCAATGCCATTGGTTGATCCATATGTGGTTTGTGAAAAGAACACACATACAATGACTCTAGTGGGTCCATATGTGGTTTGTGGAAAGAACACACATGGAATACCTCAAGTGGGTCCATATGTGGTTTGTGAAAAGAACACACATGCAATGACTCAGGGGGATCCATGTGTGGTTTGTGGGAAGAATAAACATGCAATGAACACTGGTGGATCCATAAGTGGTTTGTGGAAGGAACACACATACAATGACACTGGTGGATCCATATGTGGTTTGTGAAAAGAACACACATGCAATGACTCTAGTGCTGGTTTTAGTATAAGAACACACATGCAATGACCACTTGTTGATCCATATGTGGTTTGTGGAAAGAACACACATGCAATGACCACTAGTGTATCCATATGTGGTTTCTGGAAAGACCACACATGCAATGACTCTAGTGATGGTTTTAGTATAAGAACACACATGCAATGACTCTAGCGGGTCCATATGTGGTTTGTGAAAAGAACACACATGCAATAACTAGTGGATCCATATGTAGTTTGTGGAAAGAACACACATGCAATGACTCTAGTGGGTCCATATGTGGTTCATGTCAGGAACACACATGAAATGACATTGGTTGATCCATATGTGGTTTGTGACAATAACACACATGCAATGCCATTGGTTAATCCATGTGTCGTTTGTGGAAAGAACACACATACAATGACTCTAGTGGGTCCATATGTGGTTTGTGAAAAGAACACACATGCAATGACTCTAGTGGATCCATAAGTGGTTTGTGGAAAAGAACACACATGCAATAACAACTGGCTGAAACATGTGTGGTTCATGACAAGAACACACATGCAATGAACACTGGTGAATCCATATGTGGTTCTTGACAGGAACACACATGCAATGATTCTAGTGGGTCCGTATGTGGTTTGTGAAAAGAATACACATGCAATGACTCTAGTGGATCCATATGTGGTTTGTGGAAAGAACACACATGCAATGACACTGGATGATCCATATGTGGTTTGTGGAAAGAACACACATGCAATGACACTGGTTGATCCATGTGTGGTTTGTGGAAAGAACACACATGCAATGACTCAAGTGGATCCATGTGTTGTTTGTGTAAAGAACACACATGCAATGCCATTGGTTGATCCATGTGTGGTTTGGGAAAAGAAGACACATGCAATGCCATTGGTTGATCCATGTGTGGTTTGTGGAAAGAACACACATGCAATGCCATTGGTTAATCCATGTGTGGTTTGTGGAAAGAACACGCATGCAACAACTCTAGTGGATCCATATGTGGTTTGTGGAAAAGAACAGACATGCAATGACCACTGGTTGATCCATATGTGGTTTGCGGAAAGAATAGACATGCAATGACACTGGTTGATCCATGTGTGGTTTGTGGAAAGAACACACATGCAATGACTCTAGTGGATCCATACATGGTTTGTGGAAAGAACACACATGCAATGACCACTGGTTGATCCATATGTGGTTTGTGGAAAGAACACACATGCAATGACACTAGAGGATCCATATGTGGTTTTTGAAAAAATAACACACATGCAATGACTCTAGTGCTAGTTTTAGTATAAGAACACACATGCAATGACTCTAGTGGGTCCATATGTGGTATGTGAAAAGAACACACATGTAATGACTCTAGTGGATCCATATCTAGTTTGTGGAAAAGAACACACAAGCAATAAACACTGGTGGATCCGTAAGTGGTTTGTGGAAAGAACACACATGAAGTGAACACTGGTGGATCCATATGTGATTTGTGAAAAGAACATACATGTAATGCCATTGGTTGATCCATATGTGGTTTGTGAAAAGAACACACATGCAATGACTCTAGTGGGTCCATATGTGGTTTGTGGAAAGAACACACATGCAATGACTCAAGTGGGTCCATATGTGGTTTGTGAAAAGAACACACATGCAATGACTTAGGGGGATCCATGTTTGGTTTGTGGAAAGAACACACATGCAATGAACACTGGTGGATCCGTAAGTGGTTTGTGGAAAGAGCACACATGCAATGACACTGGTGGATCCATATGTGGTTTGTGAAAAGAACACACATGCAATGACTCTACTGCTGGTTTTAGTATAAGAACACACATGCAATGACCACTGGTTGATCCATATGTGGTTTGTGGAAAAGAACACACATGCAACGACCACTGGTGTATACATATGTGGTTTGTGGAAAGAACACACATGCAGTGAACACTGGTGGATCAATATGTGGTTTGTGGAAAGAACACACATGCAATGACTCTAGTGCTGATTTTTGTATAAGAACACACATGCAATTACTCTAGTGGGTCCATATGTGGTTTGTGGAAAGAACACACATGCAATGACCACTAGTGTATCCATATGTGGTTTCTGGAAAGACCACACATGCAGTGAACACTGGTGGATCAATATGTGGTTTGTGGAAAGAACACACATGCAATGACTCTAGTGCTGGGTTTTGTATAAAACACACATGCAATGACTCTAGTGGGTCCATATGTGGTTTGCGAAAAGAACACACACGCAATGACTCTAGTGGATCCATATGTGTTTTGTGGAAAGAACACACATGCAATGACTCTAGTGGGTCCATATGTGGTTCATGTCAGGAACACACATGCAATGACATTGGTTGATCCATATGTTGTTTGTGGAAAAGAACACACATGCAATGACCACTGGTGTAACCATATGTGGTTTGTGGGAAGAATAAACATGCAATGAACACTGGTGGATCCATAAGTGGTTTGTGGAAGGAACACACATACAATGACACTGGTGGATCCATATGTGGTTTGTGGAAAAGAACACACATGCAATGACCACTGGTGTAACCATATGTGGTTTGTGGGAAGAATAAACATGCAATGAACACTGGTGGATCCATAAGTGGTTTGTGGAAGGAACACACATACAATGACACTGGTGGATCCATATGTGGTTTGTGAAAAGAACACACATGCAATGACTCTAGTGGATCCATATGTGGTTTGTGGAAAGAACAAACATGCAATGACACTGGTTGATCCATATGTGGTTTGTGGAAAGAACACACATGCAATGACACTGGTTGATCCATGTGTGGTTTGTGGAAAGAACACACATGCAATGACTCAAGTGGATCCATGTGTGGTTTGTGGAAAGAACACACATGCAATGCCATTGGTTGATACATGTGTGGTTTGGGAAAAGAATACACATGCAATGCCATTGGTTGATCCATGTGTGGTTTGTGGAAAGAACACACATGCAATGCCATTGGTTAATCCATGTGTGGTTTGTGGAAAGAACACACATGCAATTACTCTAGTGGATCCATATGTGGTTTGTGGAAAAGAACAGACATGCAATGACCACTGGTTGATCCATATGTGGTTTGTGGAAAGAACACACATGCAATGACACTGGTTGATCCATGTGTGGTTTGTGGAAAGAACACACATGCAATGACTCTAGTGGATCCATATATGGTTTGTGAAAAGAACACACATGCAATGACCACTGGTAGATCCATATGTGGTTTGTGGAAAAAACACACATGCAATGACACTGGTGGATCCATATGTGGTTTGTGAAAAAATAACATACATGCAATGAATCTAGTGCTGGTTTTAGTATAAGAACACAAATGCAATGACTCTAGTGGGTCCATATGTAGTTTGTGAAAAGAACACTACTGCAATGACTCTAGTGGATCCATATGTGGTTTGTGGAAAAGAACACACATGCAATGAACACTGGTGGATCCATAAGTGGTTTGTGGAAAGAACACACATGCAGTGAACACTGGTGGATCGATATGTGATTTGTGAAAAGAACACACATGCAATGCCTTTGGTTGATCCATATGTGGTTTGTGAAAAGAACACACATACAATGACTCTAGTGGGTCCATATGTGGTTTGTGGAAAGAACACACATGGAATGACTCAAGTGCGTCCATATGTGGTTTGTGAAAAGAACACACATGCAATGACTCAGGGGGATCCATGTGTGGTTTGTGGGAAGAATAAACATGCAATGAACACTGGTGGATCCATAAGTGGTTTGTGGAAGGAACACACATACAATGACACTGGTGGATCCATATGTGGTTTGTGAAAAGAACACACATGCAATGACTATAGTGCTGGTTTTAGTATAAGAACACACATGCAATGACCACTTGTTGATCCATATGTGGTTTGTGGAAAGAACACACATGCAATGACCACTAGTGTATCCATATGTGGTTTCTGGAAAGACCACACATGCAATGACTCTAGTGATGGTTTTAGTATAAGAACACACATGCAATGACTCTAGCGGGTCCATATGTGGTTTGTGAAAAGAACACACATGCAATAACTAGTGGATCCATATGTGGTTTGTGGAAAGAACACACATGCAATGACTCTAGTGGGTCCATATGTGGTTCATGTCAGGAACACACATGAAATGACATTGGTTGATCCATATGTGGTTTGTGACAATAACACACATGCAATGCCATTGGTTAATCCATGTGTCGTTTGTGGAAAGAACACACATACAATGACTCTAGTGGGTCCATATGTGGTTTGTGAAAAGAACACACATGCAATGACTCTAGTGGATCCATAAGTGGTTTGTGGAAAAGAACACACATGCAATAACAACTGGCTGAAACATGTGTGGTTCATGACAAGAACACACATGCAATGAACACTGGTGAATCCATATGTGGTTCTTGACAGGAACACACATGCAATGACTCTAGTGGGTCCGTATGTGGTTTGTGAAAAGAATACACATGCAATGACTCTAGTGGATCCATATGTGGTTTGTGGAAAGAACACACATGCAATGACACTGGATGATCCATATGTGGTTTGTGGAAAGAACACACATGCAATGACACTGGTTGATCCATGTGTGGTTTGTGGAAATAACACACATGCAATGACTCAAGTGGATCCATGTGTTTTTTGTGTAAAGAACACACATGCAATGCCATTGGTTGATCCATGTGTGGTTTGGGAAAAGAAGACACATGCAATGCCATTGGTTGATCCATGTGTGGTTTGTGGAAAGAACACACATGCAATGCCATTGGTTAATCCATGTGTGGTTTGTGGAAAGAACACGCATGCAACAACTCTAGTGGATCCATATGTGGTTTGTGGAAAAGAACAGACATGCAATGACCACTGGTTGATCCATATGTGGTTTGCGGAAAGAATAGACATGCAATGACACTGGTTGATCCATGTGTGGTTTGTGGAAAGAACACACATGCAATGACTCTAGTGGATCCATACATGGTTTGTGGAAAGAACACACATGCAATGACCACTGGTTGATCCATATGTGGTTTGTGGAAAGAACACACATGCAATGACACTAGAGGATCCATATGTGGTTTTTGAAAAAATAACACACATGCAATGACTCTAGTGCTAGTTTTAGTATAAGAACACACATGCAATGACTCTAGTGGGTCCATATGTGGTATGTGAAAAGAACACACATGTAATGACTCTAGTGGATCCATATATGGTTTGTGAAAAGAACACACATGCAATGACCACTGGTAGATCCATATGTGGTTTGTGGAAAAAACACACATGCAATGACACTGGTGGATCCATATGTGGTTTGTGAAAAAATAACATACATGCAATGAATCTAGTGCTGGTTTTAGTATAAGAACACAAATGCAATGACTCTAGTGGGTCCATATGTAGTTTGTGAAAAGAACACTACTGCAATGACTCTAGTGGATCCATATGTGGTTTGTGGAAAAGAACACACATGCAATGAACACTGGTGGATCCATAAGTGGTTTGTGGAAAGAACACACATGCAGTGAACACTGGTGGATCGATATGTGATTTGTGAAAAGAACACACATGCAATGCCTTTGGTTGATCCATATGTGGTTTGTGAAAAGAACACACATACAATGACTCTAGTGGGTCCATATGTGGTTTGTGGAAAGAACACACATGGAATGACTCAAGTGGGTCCATATGTGGTTTGTGAAAAGAACACACATGCAATGACTCAGGGGGATCCATGTGTGGTTTGTGGGAAGAATAAACATGCAATGAACACTGGTGGATCCATAAGTGGTTTGTGGAAGGAACACACATACAATGACACTGGTGGATCCATATGTGGTTTGTGAAAAGAACACACATGCAATGACTATAGTGCTGGTTTTAGTATAAGAACACACATGCAATGACCACTTGTTGATCCATATGTGGTTTGTGGAAAGAACACACATGCAATGACCACTAGTGTATCCATATGTGGTTTCTGGAAAGACCACACATGCAATGACTCTAGTGATGGTTTTAGTATAAGAACACATGCAATGACTCTAGCGGGTCCATATGTGGTTTGTGAAAAGAACACACATGCAATAACTAGTGGATCCATATGTGGTTTGTGGAAAGAACACACATGCAATGACTCTAGTGGGTCCATATGTGGTTCATGTCAGGAACACACATGAAATGACATTGGTTGATCCATATGTGGTTTGTGACAATAACACACATGCAATGCCATTGGTTAATCCATGTGTCGTTTGTGGAAAGAACACACATACAATGACTCTAGTGGGTCCATATGTGGTTTGTGAAAAGAACACACATGCAATGACTCTAGTGGATCCATAAGTGGTTTGTGGAAAAGAACACACATGCAATAACAACTGGCTGAAACATGTGTGGTTCATGACAAGAACACACATGCAATGAACACTGGTGAATCCATATGTGGTTCTTGACAGGAACACACATGCAATGACTCTAGTGGGTCCGTATGTGGTTTGTGAAAAGAATACACATGCAATGACTCTAGTGGATCCATATGTGGTTTGTGGAAAGAACACACATGCAATGACACTGGATGATCCATATGTGGTTTGTGGAAAGAACACACATGCAATGACACTGGTTGATCCATGTGTGGTTTGTGGAAAGAACACACATGCAATGACTCAAGTGGATCCATGTGTTGTTTGTGTAAAGAACACACATGCAATGCCATTGGTTGATCCATGTGTGGTTTGGGAAAAGAAGACACATGCAATGCCATTGGTTGATCCATGTGTGGTTTGTGGAAAGAACACACATGCAATGCCTTTGGTTAATCCATGTGTGGTTTGTGGAAAGAACACGCATGCATTAACTCTAGTGGATCCATATGTGGTTTGTGGAAAAGAACAGACATGCAATGACCACTGGTTGATCCATATGTGGTTTGCGGAAAGAACACACATGCAATGACACTGGTTGATCCATGTGTGGTTTGTGGAAAGAACACACATGCAATGACTCTAGTGGATCCATATATGGTTTGTGGAAAGAACACACATGCAATGACACTGGTTGATCCATGTGTGGTTTGTGGAAAGAACACACATGCAATGAACACTAGTGGATCCATAAGTGGTTTGTGGAAAGAACACACATGCAATGACACTGGTGGATCCATATGTGGTTTGTGAAAAGAACACACATGCAATGACTCTCGTGCTGGTTTTAGTATAAGAACACACATGCAATGACCACTGGTTGATCTATATGTGGTTTGTGGAAAAGAACACACATACAATGATCACTGGTTGATCCATATGTGGTTTGTGGAAAGGACACACATGCAATAACACTGCTTGATTCATGTGTGGTTTGTGGAAAGAACACACATGCAATGACTCTAGTGGATCCATATGTGGTTTGTGGAAACAACACACATGCAATGACCACTGGTTGATCCATATGTGGTTTGAGGAAAGAACACACATGCAATGACACTGGTGGATCCATATGTGGTATGTGAAAAGAACATACATGCAATGACTCTAGTGGGTCCATATGTTGGTTTTATTATAAGAACACACATGCAATGACTCTAGTGGGTCCATATGTAGTTTGTGAAAAGAACACTACTGCAATGACTCTAGTGGATCCATATGTCGTTTATGGAAAAGAACACACATGCAATGAACACTGGTGGATCCATAAGTGGTTTGTGGAAAGAACACACATGCAGTGAACACTGGTGGATCGATATGTGATTTGTGAAAAGAACACACATACAATGCCATTGGTTGATCCATATGTGGTTTTTGAAAAGAACACACATACAATGACTCTAGTGGGTCCATATGTGGTTTGTGGAAAGAACACACATGGAATGACTCAAGTGGGTCCATATGTGGTTTGTGAAAAGAACACACATGCAATGACTCAGGGGGATCCATGTGTGGTTTGTGGGAAGAATAAACATGCAATGAACACTGGTGGATCCATAAGTGGTTTGTGGATGGAACACACATACAATGACACTGGTGGATCCATATGTGGTTTGTGAAAAGAACACACATGCAATGACTCTAGTGCTGGTTTTAGTATAAGAACACACATGCAATGACCACTTGTTGATCCATATGTGGTTTGTGGAAAGAACACACATGCAATGACCACTAGTGTATCCATATGTGGTTTCTAGAAAGACCACACATGCAATGACTCTAGTGATGGTTTTAGTATAAGAACACACATGCAATGACTCTAGCGGGTCCATATGTGGTTTGTGAAAAGAACACACATGCAATAACTAGTGGATCCATATGTGGTTTGTGGAAAGAACACACATGCAATGACTCTAGTGGGTCCATATGTGGTTCATGTCAGGAACACACATGAAATGACATTGGTTGATCCATATGTGGTTTGTGACAATAACACACATGCAATGCCATTGGTTAATCCATGTGTCGTTTGTGGAAAGAACACACATACAATGACTCTAGTGGGTCCATATGTGGTTTGTGAAAAGAACACACATGCAATGACTCTAGTGGATCCATAAGTGGTTTGTGGAAAAGAACACACATGCAATAACAACTGGCTGAAACATGTGTGGTTCATGACAAGAACACACATGCAATGAACACTGGTGAATCCATATGTGGTTCTTGACAGGAACACACATGCAATGACTCTAGTGGGTCCGAATGTGGTTTGTGAAAAGAATACACATGCAATGACTCTAGTGGATCCATATGTGGTTTGTGGAAAGAACACACATGCAATGACACTGGATGATCCATATGTGGTTTGTGGAAAGAACACACATGCAATGACACTGGTTGATCCATGTGTGGTTTGTGGAAATAACACACATGCAATGACTAAAGTGGGTCCATGTGTTTTTTGGTAAGAACACACATGCAATGCCATTGGTTGATCCATGTGTGGTTTGGGAAAAGAAGACACATGCAATGCCATTGGTTGATCCATGTGTGGTTTGTGGAAAGAACACACATGCAATGCCATTGGTTAATCCATGTGTGGTTTGTGGAAAGAACACGCATGCAACAACTCTAGTGGATCCATATGTGGTTTGTGGAAAAGAACAGACATGCAATGACCACTGGTTGATCCATATGTGGTTTGCGGAAAGAATAGACATGCAATGACACTGGTTGATCCATGTGTGGTTTGTGGAAAGAACACACATGCAATGACTCTAGTGGATCCATACATGGTTTGTGGAAAGAACACACATGCAATGACCACTGGTTGATCCATATGTGGTTTGTGGAAAGAACACACATGCAATGACACTGGAGGATCCATATGTGGTTTTTGAAAAAATAACACACATGCAATGACTCTAGTGCTAGTTTTAGTATAAGAACACACATGCAATGACTCTAGTGGGTCCATATGTGGTATGTGAAAAGAACACACATGTAATGACTCTAGTGGATCCATATCTAGTTTGTGGAAAAGAACACACAAGCAATAAACACTGGTGGATCCGTAAGTGGTTTGTGGAAAGAACACACATGAAGTGAACACTGGTGGATCCATATGTGATTTGTGAAAAGAACATACATGTAATGCCATTGGTTGATCCATATGTGGTTTGTGAAAAGAACACACATGCAATGACTCTAGTGGGTCCATATGTGGTTTGTGGAAAGAACACACATGCAATGACTCAAGTGGGTCCATATGTGGTTTGTGAAAAGAACACACATGCAATGACTTAGGGGGATCCATGTTTGGTTTGTGGAAAGAACACACATGCAATGAACACTGGTGGATCCGTAAGTGGTTTGTGGAAAGAGCACACATGCAATGACACTGGTGGATCCATATGTGGTTTGTGAAAAGAACACACATGCAATGACTCTACTACTGGTTTTATTATAAGAACACACATGCAATGACCACTGGTTGATCCATATGTGGTTTGTGGAAAAGAACACACATGCAATGACCACTGGTGTATACATATGTGGTTTGTGTAAAGAACACACATGCAGTGAACACTGGTGGATCAATATGTGGTTTGTGGAAAGAACACACATGCAATGACTCTAGTGCTGGTTTTTGTATAAGAACACACATGCAATTACTCTAGTGGGTCCATATGTGGTTTGTGAAAAGAACACACATGTAATGACTCTAGTGGATCCATATGTGGTTTGTGGAAAGAACACACATGCAATGACTCTAGTGGGTCCATATGTGGTTCATGTCAGGAACACACATGCAATGACATTGGTTGATCCATATGTGGTTTGTGACAATAACACACATGCAATGCTATTGGTTAATCCATGTGTGGTTTGTGGAAAGAACACACATGCAATGACTCTAGTTGGTCCATATGTGGTTTGTGAAAAGAACACACTTGCAATGACTCTAGTGGAACCATAAGTGGGTTGTGGAAAAGAACACACATGCAATAACCACTGGCTGATCCACGTGTGGTTCATGACAGTAACACACCTGCAATGAACACTGGTGGATCCAAATGTGGTTCTTGACAGGAACACACATGCATTGACTCTAGTGGGTACATATGTGGTTTGTGAAAAGAACACACATGCAATGACTCTAGTGGATCCATATGTGGTTTGTGGAAAGAACAAACATGCAATGACACTGGTTGATCCATATGTGGTTTGTGGAAAGAACACACATGCAATGACACTGGTTGATCCATGTGTGGTTTGTGGAAAGAACACACATGCAATGACTCAAGTGGATCCATGTGTGGTTTGTGGAAAGAACACACATGCAATGCCATTGGTTGATCCATGTGTGGTTTGGGAAAAGAATACACATGCAATGCCATTGGTTGATCCATGTGTGGTTTGTGGAAAGAACACACATGCAATGCCATTGGTTAATCCATGTGTGGTTTGTGGAAAGAACACACATGCAATTACTCTAGTGGATCCATATGTGGTTTGTGGAAAAGAACAGACATGCAATGACCACTGGTTGATCCATATGTGGTTTGTGGAAAGAACACACATGCAATGACACTGGTTGATCCATGTGTGGTTTGTGGAAAGAACACACATGCAATGACTCTAGTGGATCCATATATGGTTTGTGAAAAGAACACACATGCAATGACCACTGGTAGATCCATATGTGGTTTGTGGAAAAAACACACATGCAATGACACTGGTGGATCCATATGTGGTTTGTGAAAAAATAACATACATGCAATGAATCTAGTGCTGGTTTTAGTATAAGAACACAAATGCAATGACTCTAGTGGGTCCATAAGTGGTATGTGAAAACAACACACATGTAATGACTCTAGTGGATCCATATCTGGTTTCTGGAAAAGAACACACGTGCAATGAACACTGGTGGATCCGTAAGTGGTTGCTGGAAAGAACACACATGAAGTGAACACTGGTGGATCCATATGTGATTTGTGAAAAGAACACACATGTAATGCCATTAGTTGATCCATATGTGGTTTGTGAAAAGAACACACATGCAATGACTCTAGTGGGTCCATATGTGGTTTGTGGAAAGAACACACGTGCAATGACTCAAGTGGGTCCATATGTGGTTTGTGAAAAGAACACACATGAAATGACTTAAGGGGATCCATGTGTGGTTTGTGGAAAGAACACACATGCAATGAACACTGGTGGATCCATAAGTGGTTTGTGGAAAGAACACACATGCAATGAAACTGGTGGATCCATATGTGGTCTCTGAAAAGAACACACATGCAATGACTCTAGTGCTGGTTTTAGTATAAGAACACACATGCAATGACCACTGGTTGATCTATATGTGGTTTGTGGAAAAGAACACACATGCAATGACCACTGGTGTATCCATATGTGGTTTGTGGAAAGAACACACATGCAGTGAACACTGGTGGATCCATATGTGGTTTGTGGAAAGAACACACATGCAATGACTCTAGTGCTGGTTTTCGTAAAAGAACACACATGCAATGACTCTAGTGGGTCCATATGTGGTTTGTGAAAAGAACACACATGCAATGACTCTAGTGGATCCATATGTGGTTTGTGGAAAGAACACACATGCAATGACTCTAGTGGGTCCATATGTGGTTCATGTTAGGAACACACATGCAATGACATTGGTTGATCCATATGTGGTTTGTGACAATAACACACATGCAATGCCATTGGTTAATCCATGTGTGGTTTGTGGAAAGAACACACATGCAATGACTCTAGTGGGTCCATATGTGGTTTGTGAAAAGAACACACATGCAATGACTCTAGTGGAACCATAAGTGAGTTGTGGAAAAGAACACACATGCAATAACCACTGGCTGATCCATGTGTGGTTCATGACAGGAACACACCTGCAATGAACACTGGTGGATCCAAATGTGGTTCTTGACAGGAACACACATGCATTGACTCTAGTGGGTACATATGTGGTTTGTGAAAAGAACACACATGCAATGACTCTAGTGGATCCATATGTGGTTTGTGGAAAAGAACAGACATGCAATGACCACTGGTTGATCCATATGTGGTTTGAGGAAAGAACAAACATGCAATGACACTGGTGGATCCATATGTGGTTTGTGAAAAGAACACACATGCAATGACTCTACTGCTGGTTTTAGTATAAGAACACACATGCAATGACCACTGGTTGATCCATATGTGGTTTGTGGAAAATAACACACATGCAATGACCACTGGTGTATACATATGTGGTTTGTGGAAAGAACACACATGCAGTGAACACTGGTGGATCAATATGTGTTTTGTGGAAAGAACACACATGCAATGACTCTAGTGCTGGTTTTTGTATAATAACACACATGCAATGACTCTAGTGGGTCCATATGTGGTTTGTGAAAATAACACACATGCAATGACTCTAGTGGATCCATATGTGGTTTCTGGAAAGAACACACATGCAATGACTCTAGTGGGTCCATATGTGGTTCATGTCAGGAACACACATGCAATGACATTGGTTGATCCATATGTGGTTTGTGACAATAACACACATGCAATGCTATTGGTTAATCCATGTGTGGTTTGTGGAAAGAACACACATGCAATGACTCTAGTGGGTCCATATGTGGTTTGTGAAAAGAACACACTTGCAATGACTCTAGTGGAACCATAAGTGGGTTGTGGAAAAGAACACACATGCAATAACCACTGGCTGATCCATGTGTGGTTCATGACAGGAACACACCTGCAATGAACATTGGTGGATCCAAATCTGGTTCTTGACAGGAACACACATGCATTGACTCTAGTGGGTACATATGTGGTTTGTGAAAAGAACACACATGCAATGACTCTAGTGGATCCATATGTGGTTTGTGGAAAGAACACACATGCAATGACACTGGTTGATCCATATGTGGTTTGTGGAAAGAACACACATGCAATGACACTGGTTGATCCATGTGTGGTTTGTGGAAAGAACACACATGCAATGACTCAAGTGGATCCATGTGTGGTTTGTGGAAAGAACACACATGCAATGCCATTGGTTGATCCATGTGTGGTTTGGGAAAAGAATACACATGCAATTCCATTGTTTGATCCATGTGTGGTTTGTGGAAAGAACACACATGCAATGCCATTGGTTAATCCACGTGTGGTTTGTGGAAAGAACACACATGCAATGACTCTAGTGGATCCATATGTGGTTTGTGGAAAAGAACAGACATGCAAGGACCACTGGTTGATCCATATGTGGTTTGTGGAAAGAACACACATGCAATGACACTGGTTGATCCATGTGTGGTTTGTGGAAAGAACACACATGCAATGACTCTAGTGGATCCATATGTGGTTTGTGGAAAAGAACAGACATGCAATGACCACTGGTTGATCCATATGTGGTTTGTGGAAAGAACACACATGCAATGACACTGGTGGATCCATATGTGGTTTGTGAAAAAATAACATACATGCAATGACTCTAGTGCTGGTTTTAGTATAAGAACACAAATGCAATGACTCTAGTGGATCCATATGTGGTTTGTGGAAAGAACACACATGCAATGACACTGGTTGATCCATGTGTGGTTTGTGGAAAGAACACACATGCAATGACTCAAGTGGATCCATGTGTGGTTTGTGGAAAGAACACACATGCAATGCCATTGGTTGATCCATGTGTGGTTTGGGAAAAGAATACACATGCAATGCCATTGGTTGATCCATGTGTGGTTTGTGGAAAGAACACACATGCAATGCCATTGGTTAATCCATGTGTGGTTTGTGGAAAGAACACACATGCAATGACTCTAGTGGATCCATATGTGGTTTGTGGAAAACAGACATGCAATGACCACTGGTGGATCCATAAGTGGTTTGTGGAAAGAACACACATGCAATGACACTGGTGGATCCATATGTGGTCTCTGAAAAGAACACACATGCAATGACTCTAGTGCTGGTTTTAGTATAAGAACACACATGCAGTGACCCTTTGGTTGATCCATATGTAGTTTGCGAAAAGAACACACATATAATGACCACTGTTGTATCCATATGTGGTTTGTGGAAAGAACACACATGCAGTGAACACTGGTGGATCCATATGTGGTTTGTGGAAAGAACACACATGCAATGACTCTAGTGCTGGTTTTAGTAAAAGAACACACATGCAATGACTCTAGTGGGTCCATATGTGGTTTGTGAAAAGAACACACATGCAATGACTCTAGTGGATCCATATGTGGTTTGTGGAAAGAACACACATGCAATGACTCTAGTGGGTCCATATGTGGTTCATGTAAGGAACACACATGCAATGACATTGGTTGATCCATATGTGGTTTGTGACAATAACACACATGCAATGCCATTGGTTAATCCATGTGTGGTTTGTGGAAAGAACACACATGCAATGACTCTAGTGGGTCCATTTGTGGTTTGTGAAAAGAACACACATGCAATGACTCTAGTGGAACCATAAGTGGGTTGTGGAAAAGAACACACATGCAATAACCACTGGCTGATCCATGTGTGGTTCATGACAGGAACACACATGCAATGAACACTGGTGGATCCATATGTGGTTCTTGACAGGAACACACATGCAATGACTCTAGTGGGTCCATATGTGGTTTGTGAAAAGAACACACATGCAATGACTCTAGTGGATCCATATGTGGTTTGTGGAAAGAACACACAAGCAATGACACTGGTTAATCCATATGTGGTTTGCGGCAAGAACACACAAGCAATGACACTGGTTGATCCATGTGTGGTTTGTGGAAAGAACACACATGCAATGACTCAAGTGGATCCATGTGTGGTTTGTTGAAAGAACACACATGCAATGCCATTGGTTGATCCATGTGTGGTTTCGGAAAAGAATACACATGCAATGTCATTGGTTGATCCATGTGTGGTTTGTGGAAAGAACACACATGCAATGCCATTGGCTAATCCATGTGTGGTTCGTTCAAAGAACACACATGCAATGACTCTAGGGTTTCCATAGGTGGTTTGTTGACACGAACAGACATGCAATGACCACTGATTGATCCATATGTGGTTTGTGGAAAGAACACACATGCAATGACACTTGTTGATCCATGTGTGATTTGTGGAAAGAACACACATGCAATGACTCTAGTGGATCCATATATGGTTTGTGGAAAGAACACACATGCAATGACCACTGGTTGATCCATATGTGGTTTGTGGAAAGAACACACATGCAATTACAATGGTGGATCCATATGTGGTTTGTGAAAAAATAACACATGCAATGTCTCTATTGCTGGTTTTAGTATAAGAACACACATGCAATGACTCTAGTGGGTCCATATGTGGTATGTGAAAAGAACACACATGTAATGACTCTAGTGGATCCATATCTGATTTGTGGAAAAGAACACACATGCAATGAACACTGGTGGATCTGTAAGTGGTTTGTGGAAAGAACACACATGATGTGAACACTGGTGGATCCATATGTGATTTGTGAAAAGAACACAGATGTAATGCCATTGGTTGATCCATATGTGGTTTGTGAAAAGAACACACATGCAATGACTCTAGTGGGACATATGTGGTTTGTGGAAACAACACACATGCAATGACTCAAGTGGGTCCATATGTGGTTTGTGAAAAGAACACACATGCAATGACTTAGGGGGATCCATGTGTGGTTTGTGGAAAGAACACACATGCAATGAACACTGGTGGATCCATAAGTGGTTTGTGGAAAGAACACACATGCAATGACACTGGTGGATCCATATGTGGTTTGTGAAAAGAACACACATGCAATGACTCTAGTGCTGGTTTTAGTATAAGAACACACATGCAATGACCACTGGTTGATCCATATGTGGTTTGTGGAAAAGAACAAACATGCAATGACCAGTGCTATATACATATGTGGTTTGTGGAAAGAACACACATGCAGTGAATACTGGTGGATCAATATGTGGTTCGTGGAAAGAACACACATGCAATGACTCTAGTGCTGGTTTTTGTATAAGAACACACATGCAATGACTCTAGTGGGTCCATATGTGGTTTGTGAAAAGAACACACATGCAATGACTCTAGTGGATCCATATGTGGTTTGTGGAAAGAACACACATGCAATGAATCTAGTGGGTCCATATGTGGTTCAATGCAGGGACACACATGCAATGACATTGGTTGATCCATATGTGGTTTGTGACAATAACACACATGCAATGCCATTGCTTAATCCATGTGTGGTTTGTGGAAAGAACACACATGCAATGACTTTAGTGGGTCCATATGTGGTTTGTGAAAAGAACAAACATGCAATGACTCTAGTGGATCCATATGTGGTTTGTGGAAAGAACACACAAGCAATGACAGTTAATCCATATGTGTTTTGCGGCAAGAACACACAAGCAATGACACTGGTTGATCCATGTGTGGTTTGTGGAAAGAACACACATGCAATGACTCAAGTGGATCCATGTGTGGTTTGTTGAAAGAACACACATGAAATGCCATTGGTTGATCCATGTGTGGTTTCGGAAAAGAATACACATGCAATGTCATTGGTTGATCCATGTGTGGTTTGTGGAAAGAACACACATGCAATGCCATTGGCTAATCCATGTGTGGTTCGCGGAAAGAACACACATGCAATGACTCTAGTGGATCCATATGTGGTTTGTGGAAAAGAACAGACATGCAATGACCACTGATTGATCCATATGTGGTTTGTGGAAAGAACACACATGCAATGACACTTGTTGATCCATGTGTGATTTGTGGAAAGAACACACATGCAACGACTCTAGTGGATCCATATATGGTTTGTGGAAAGAACACACATGCAATGACCACTGGTTGATCCATATGTGGTTTGTGGAAAGAACACACATGCAATGACACTGGTGGATCCATATGTGGTTTGTGAAAAAATAACACACATGCAATGACTCTAGTGCTGGTTTTAGTATAAGAACACACATGCAATGACTCTAGTGGGTCCATATGTGGTATGTGAAAAGAACACACATGTAATGACTCTAGTGGATCCATATCTGATTTGTGGAAAAGAACACACCTGCAATGAACACTGGTGGATCCAAATGTGGTTCTTGACAGGAACACACATGCATTGACTCTAGTGGGTACATATGTGGTTTGTGAAAAGAACACACATGCAATGACTCTAGTGGATCCATATGTGGTTTGTGGAAAAGAACAGACATGCAATGACCACTGGTTGATCCATATGTGGTTTGAGGAAAGAACAAACATGCAATGACACTGGTGGATCCATATGTGGTTTGTGAAAAGAACACACATGCAATGACTCTACTGCTGGTTTTAGTATAAGAACACACATGCAATGACCACTCGTTGATCCATATGTGGTTTGTGGAAAAGAACACACATGCAATGACCACTGGTGTATACATATGTGGTTTGTGGAAAGAACACACATGCAGTGAACACTGGTGGATCAATATGTGTTTTGTGGAAAGAACACACATGCAATGACTCTAGTGCTGGTTTTTGTATAATAACACACATGCAATGACTCTAGTGGGTCCATATGTGGTTTGTGAAAATAACACACATGCAATGACTCTAGTGGATCCATATGTGGTTTGTGGAAAGAACACACATGCAATGACTCTAGTGGGTCCATATGTGGTTCATGTCATGAACACACATGCAATGACATTGGTTGATCCATATGTGGTTTGTGACAATAACACACATGCAATGCTATTGGTTAATCCATGTGTGGTTTGTGGAAAGAACACACATGCAATGACTCTAGTGGGTCCATATGTGGTTTGTGAAAAGAACACACTTGCAATGACTCTAGTGGAACCATAAGTGGGTTGTGGAAAAGAACACACATGCAATAACCACTGGCTGATCCATGTGTGGTTCATGACAGGAACACACCTGCAATGAACATTGGTGGATCCAAATCTGGTTCTTGACAGGAACACACATGCATTGACTCTAGTGGGTACATATGTGGTTTGTGAAAAGAACACACATGCAATGACTCTAGTGGATCCATATGTGGTTTGTGGAAAGAACACACATGCAATGACACTGGTTGATCCATATGTGGTTTGTGGAAAGAACACACATGCAATGACACTGGTTGATCCATGTGTGGTTTGTGGAAAGAACACACATGCAATGACTCAAGTGGATCCATGTGTGGTTTGTGGAAAGAACACACATGCAATGCCATTGGTTGATCCATGTGTGGTTTGGGAAAAGAATACACATGCAATGCCATTGGTTGATCCATGTGTGGTTTGTGGAAAGAACACACATGCAATGCCATTGGTTAATCCACGTGTGGTTTGTGGAAAGAACACACATGCAATGACTCTAGTGGATCCATATGTGGTTTGTGGGAAAGAACAGACATGCAAGGACCACTGGTTGATCCATATGTGGTTTGTGGAAAGAACACACGGCCAATGACACTGGTTGATCCATGTGTGGTTTGTGGAAAGAACACACATGCAATGACTCTAGTGGATCCATATGTGGTTTGTGGAAAAGAACAGACATGCAATGACCACTGGTTGATCCATATGTGGTTTGTGGAAAGAACACACATGCAATGACACTGGTGGATCCATATGTGGTTTGTGAAAAAATAACATACATGCAATGACTCTAGTGCTGGTTTTAGTATAAGAACACAAATGCAATGACTCTAGTGGATCCATATGTGGTTTGTGGAAAGAACACACATGCAATGACACTGGTTGATCCATGTGTGGTTTGTGGAAAGAACACACATGCAATGACTCAAGTGGATCCATGTGTGGTTTGTGGAAAGAACACACATGCAATGCCATTGGTTGATCCATGTGTGGTTTGGGAAAAGAATACACATGCAATGCCATTGGTTGATCCATGTGTGGTTTGTGGAAAGAACACACATGCAATGCCATTGGTTAATCCATGTGTGGTTTGTGGAAAGAACACACATGCAATGACTCTAGTGGATCCATATGTGGTTTGTGGAAAAGAACAGACATGCAATGACCACTGGTGGATCCATAAGTGGTTTGTGGAAAGAACACACATGCAATGACACTGGTGGATCCATATGTGGTCTCTGAAAAGAACACACATGCAATGACTCTAGTGCTGGTTTTAGTATAAGAACACACATGCAGTGACCACTGGTTGATCCATATGTTGTTTTTGGAAAAGCACAACCATGGAATGACCACTGGTGTATCCATCTGTGGTTTGTGGAAATTACACACATGCAGTGAACACTGGTGGATCCATATGTGGTTTGTGGAAAGAACACACATGCAATGACTCTAGTGCTGGTTTTAGTAAAAGAACACACATGCAATGACTCTAGTGGGTCCATATGTGGTTTGTGAAAAGAACACACATGCAATGACTCTAGTGGATCCATATGTGGTTTGTGGAAAGA